>JALMQS010000266.1:0-189838 GCA_024734495.1 Forficula auricularia
TTTATTATTTTAACTACAATACATTGTTGGCTTAGGCCTCAATTGCTCAAGAATCTTGAACTTTTTAAACTTGAACAATTAAACTTTAAATCAAAATTTTTCACAAAAAATATGTTGCTTTTATTTTTATACAGACAAAGAAAGGATTTTCAATTCAAAAATAAATATCTATTTATATAAAAAACTATTATTATAAATTTATAATGTAAAATAATTGGTTCAATAAAATTAGAAAAAAAAAAATTAATTGACCAAAAATCGAGTTTTAAATCCCACGAATATATTAGAATTTGGCAATTAAATTGATTAATTAAATAAACTGCAACGGATCGTTGCTAAACTTTATCCAAACTCATTTGAAATATTAATATGTTCTAGAGTAAAGTACTTTAAAATATAATTTTACACAAAACTTTATTTAACCTTTTTTGTGGGTCCAAAGGTACTTAATTAGGATATTAAATTTCATCAAAATTGGTTAAGTCATTTTCAAGATATTTAGAAAAAACTAAAAAAGTACTGAAATAAAGTACTAATGTTTGTGGACCGATATGTACCAAAAACTAATCAGCGCTTCATTTTGTTAAAATACTGGTAGGTTTTTCAATTTCAATTCATTCAGTGCAACGGTGTGGAAAAATTCGTGGACGAAAAAAACGATAACACACATATCATCCATCCATCCGCACACTTCCAAAGAAAAATGGCACTTTTTGGCCTCTCGGCGAGATCCCAGGTAATTTTTGGCAAAACCGTCACGTGCTAAAATTCAATCTCATTGAATACTTCAATTTGTGACCTTAGTTAGACCATGGGTTCGGTAGTCTTTACCTGAGGACTCTTTGAAGTCGCGCTTGCCACGAGACCGATTACAATACTTTCTCATGCTTCGCATTGGATAAAGTAAAAAATTATACCGAATTTATTTATATAGATACACATAATCTGTGGGCCACTAGAAGGCTAGAAATGCAAAAACTGGGTGCGGGAGTGGGGGGTAGATGTGGGGGGTGCAGTGATGAAGGGGTACGGAGAGGGGTGGAGGGGAAGTGGTTTGCGGGGGCGAGGTTGGGGGTATAGGGGGTGAAATGGTGTGGTGGGGGTCAGGGGGCGAGTGGGGGTTCGGGGATTAATATATAGCTTTTAACTGAAGCAAAAAGTTACCGAGCATCGCTCGGTGGCCAGGTACTGTAGTATTATATACCTAATGATATAGTTATAAGTGGAGGGTTAAAAAATTAATAAATAAGCTATACATACCATTTAATTTTAATTTTGTAAATGTGAATGAACATGGCCTATAAGGTTCTCCTATAGTTATGTTTGGACTAAAATAGAAATCTTCCTTTGTTACTTGTTTTACGTGAAAGATAGCATTAGGCGTTCTAAAATGATTAATTTTCGAACGAGGTGTAACTTGAAAATCATTAGTTTATTAATCCAACAAAACAGACTCTACGAATCCAATAAGTAAATTTTCACCTTGAAATTGATGAGGCATTGAAGGGAAATTCCTGTCCACAATCCACGTAGTGTCAGGTAAGAAATTTATACATATTAAAAATCGAATTCTCCCCTTCGAATTCTTGGTTATTGCAAAATTTCTATTGTCGCTTATAACGATCCCTAGAAAATATATAAATAAATGTTTTTACCATGAGAAATATAATACTGATGGTTATGGGTCTCAAATGAGAAATAATTTTAATAAGCAACACCTGATCGAGCCAAAATAATATTTGGCTCTAATACTAGATATTTTTAACCGACTTCAAAAAAGGAGGAGGTTCTCTATTCGACTGAATTTTTTTTTTTTTTTTTTTTTTTTTTTGTGCCTATGTTACATATCTCAGCCAATTGTCAACCGATTTTGAACATTTTTTTTGCATTGGGTCCAGTCTAGCTTCCGATTGGTCCCATTTTTTTTTCATAGGTATTAGACCTTTTTTATTAGGTTTGTTTAGACCTAACCTCTTTGTTTATGAACCGATTTCGATGGTTCTTTTTTTTTATCCGAAAGGGGGTGTCTTAGGGATGGTGTCATATTAATTTGGTCAAGTTCTGATGATAGGATCACTATTAATAACATCACTAAAAAGAGAAAAATAAAAATAATTTTTAAGAAAATAAAATAATTTTTAAGAAAAAATAAAAACCGACTTCAAAAAATTAAGTGCAACAAATATAAAAATACACTAAAAGGTATAAAATAATTATTATCTTATTTAGTTACAACTAAACGACGAAATATTAACACGAAATTACTTTTTAAAGTCGGTGCCAAACAAACTATACCTATAAGCGAGCGTACCCGCCAAACGTACTAAGTAAGATCCGTCGAGTGCGATTCATAAAAGGTATATGTTTGGCCCCAACTTCAAAAAGTAATTTCGTGTTAATATTTCGTCGTTTAGTTGTAACTAAATAAGATAATAATTATTTTATACCTTTTAGTGTATTTTTATATTTGTTGCACTTAATTTTTTAAAGTCGGTTTTTATTTTTTTCTTAAAAATTTTTATTTTTCTCCTTTTAGTGATGTTATTAATAGTGATTATATCATCAGAACTTGACCAAATTAATATGACACCATCCCTAAGACACCCCTTTCGGATAAAAAAAGAACCATCGAAATCGGTTCATAAACAAAGAGGTTAGGTCTAAACAAACCTAAACAAACCTAATAAAAAAGGTCTAATACCTATGAAAAAAATCGAAAAAAAAATGGGACCAATCGGAAGCTAGACTGGACCCAATGCAAAAAAAATTTTCAAAATCGGTTGACAATTGGCGGAGATATGAGGTAACATAGGCACAAAAAAAAAAAAAAAAAAAAAAAAAAAAATTCAATCGAATAGAGAACCTCCTCCTTTTTTGAAGTCGGTTAAAAAAAATAAAAACCGACTTCAAAAAATTAAATGCAACAAATAAAATACACTAAAAGGTATAAAATTATTATTATCTTATTTAGTTACAACTAAACGACGAAATATTAACATGAAATTACTTTTTGAAGTCGGTACCAAACAAAATATACCTATAAGCGAGCGTACCCACCAAACGTACTAAGTAAGATCCGTCGAGTGCGATTCATAAAAGGTATATGTTTGGCACCAACTTCAAAAAGTAATTTCATGTTAATATTTCGTCGTTTAGTTGTAACTAAATAAGATAATAATTATTTTATACCTTTTAGTGTATTTTATTTGTTGCATTTAATTTTTTGAAGTCGGTTTTTATTTTTTTCTTAAAAAATTATTTTATTTTTCTCTTTTTAGTGATGTTATTAATAGTGATCATATCATCAGAACTTGACCAAATTAATATCGCACCATCCCCAAGACACCCCCTATCGGATAAAAAAAGAACCATCGAAATCGGTTCATAAACAAAGAGGTTAGGTCTAAACAAACCTAATAAAAAAGGTCTAATACCTATGAAAAAAAACGAAAAAAAATGGGACCAATCGGAAGCTAGACTGGACCCAATGCAAAAAAATTTTCAAAATCGGTTGAGAATTGGCGGAGATATGAGGTAACATAGGCACAAAAAAAAAAAAAAAAAAAAAAAAAAAAAATTCAATCGAATAGAGAACCTCCTCCTTTTTTGAAGTCGGTTAAAAATAAAAACCGACTTCAAAAAATTTAATGCAACAAATAAAATACACTAAAGGTTATAAAATAATAATTATCTTATTTAGTTACAATTAAACGAAGAAATATTAACATGAAATTACTTTTTGAAGTCGGTGCCAAACATATATCTTTTATGAATCGCACTCGACGGATCTTACTTAGTACGTTTAGGCGGGTTTCGCTCGCTTCTCGGTCTGGTTGTGTTTGGTACCGACTTCGAAAGTAACATTCATGTTAATATTTCTTCGTTTAATTGTAACTAAATAAGATAATAATTATTTTATACCTTTTAGTGTATTTTATTTGTTGCATTTAAATTTTTGAAGTCGGTTTTATTTTTTCTTAAAAATTATGTATTTAACCAATCCATCTAAAAAGAGCGCCAGGGCTCACAATAACCATCTCCTGGTCGCTGCCAACTAGATAATCGCTATTGTTGTTTTGTTTACTAATTAGTATTTATTTCATTCGATTATTTACTTTCCACCGAGAAGCTGCGTTTATATTTTCTCGATCAAGGTGTTAAGAATTTTCCCCCTGTGGGTGCATCGTGTTGTACTCATCTCTTTTTCAACAATTTGGGTGCCGACTTTTCTTTCTTTTGAGGAATCCGGAGTTCATAAATGTATGAATTTCTGGCCTTGCCAATTGGGGCTCTCTTCCAGTTCAACTATACACATCTTTCTCATCAAAATCACAGTATTTATACCTTATTTTTAAGCTTAATTTTTCGACTTAACTTATTCTCAGCCACTTGCAACTTGTACGTTTTTTTTTGTATTTTATTACAGCCTCCATTTATTGTTTAGTTTTAAGATTAAAGCAGTGGCGAATCTTTATTTATAAGCACTATCATTTGTTTCTTTAATGCAATTGTTCAAAATTGCCACAATTTTTCACTAGTTCAAATCAGTAATTTCACCCTCGCACTCCAACCCTCTATTGTCGGCATTTACAACTTTACTCCCCCCACCTTGTTTGCTCTCGAGACCCTGGCGACCGCGCCAAACTAGTTCTTATACTCTCAACCACCACAGGGTAAACATCTCTTAGCATTACTCTATGTGTGTTATTCGATAGACTTGTATGGGCCTGAAAGGTAAGAATATTCTCATAGCTAAAATTCATATCCTATACTAGTTCATTTCTTTAATTGTTTTTCTCTTTTATCCTGAAAGGTTCATTAATAACATAACTAAGCCACGCTTAGCCAAATGTATGTTTTGTTCGCACGAATCGCTTGGCAAACAACAACATATATATTCCCTTGCCCACCCAGGCGGCAAGAAACCAACCTTTTTCTTTCTGAACAGATTCAGAAAAGGGCATTTTGGCCCTCAATATCTTGAGCAGCGCCCACAGCCCACACACGGCGTATTCAATTTTACGCAAGGCATCGCGGAACGGGAACCAGGCTCCAAATGGCATGTACCTTTCCAAAACACTATTCTTGATCCATCTACACCACTACAGATTAGTCTTCAAATATCGAAAAGGAGGACATGTAGGAGGACACTTTTCGGGCGAGGTCAGAGCTTATAAAAGAAGGACTGTCTGTCATCGCTAAAGTAGCACGATTGATCAGTGGTCACCTTATAATTTTTTCTATGAAAATTTATAGTTAGGGAATGTATTTTTTTTTTTTTTTTTTAATTCTTCTTATAACGCTTTCTCTACTGCCATAAAGATATAATGGAAACTATAATGCAGTAGAAGTTGCGTTGTCTTTCTGCATCACAGTGTGGGAATTTTTAATTATGTTGTTTTTTTATGCAAGAAATAATTGTTCATATTAATTATATTATAATAGAATAAATATGTATACGATATATTAATATTGATAACTAAATATTTTGGTGTGGATATTTCGAAGCTTTAGTAAAAAGTTTTCTATATTTTAGAAAGAATTGAATAAGGAAACAACTCTTCAGTTTTATTAGAAAGTTTACAATCATAATAATATTAAATACTAACTTTTTCTTTGAACAATTTCATAATAATAACAGCTCTGGTGGCTATCAAGTGGAATCGATTCATCTTCTTTATAGGTAAAAGTAATTGGTCCAGGATCTACAAATACATCCTAATTAAAGAAAAGAGTTTTTATTAAATTATTGAAATAAAAATATAGAAATTTCATTTTTATTTGTTTTAAGGTAAAAGAAATAAAATCATTATTTAATACTTACACAGGGATCTATTTTTGGAGTGCAGATTGCGCCTTCATTGTCGTTTTCATATATTGTAATATTTATTTTTCCAAATTTATCGCTTAAAACCAAACCCGTTGTTGGAGTATCTTTTTCTGATTGACTCAATTTTAAAAAAACCTTTTGACTCATCACTAAAATAAATAGTATGTATATATAGTATATTAGTATTAAAAACAATATGTTATTTTGGAATTAATGCCAATATATTGGAGAAAACTATGACATTATTAATATTCGAATATAGATAATTACGCAATTGGATGTTGATGAAAGCAGTCCACGGTGGTTGTAAAAAATAAGACTATAGAGGTTTTATTATTTTACATTTATTTGTTAAACCGACGTTTCGGAGATTTATTCTCTCCTTCTTCAGGGTAACAAAAGTCAATGAAAGTAGTTCAAAAAATAGTTACTTTCTGTCTCCTTTGACAATGCCAAAAAAACATTATAAAAATTCTTTTTCATCTCGAATAGAAAACAAAGTAACAAGCAATTGATGATCCATATGTTAATGTATGGATCATCAATTGCTTGTTATTTTGTTTTCTATTCGAGATGAAAAAGAATTTTTATAATGTTTTTTGGCATTGTCAAAGGAGACAGAAAGTAACTATTTTTTGAACTACTTTCATTGACTTTTTGTTACCCTGAAGAAGGAGAGAATAAATCTCCGAAACGTCGGTTTAATCAAATAAATGTAAAATAATAAAACCTCTATAATCTTATTTCTTTACAACCACCGTGGACTACTTTCATCAACATCAATTGCATATTTATACCAGTCCGTCTCTAAAGAAAATCTCTATCAATAGATAATTACTTTCCCATCTTTGGTTATAATTTAAATTTGATCCCTTGGACGCACTTTCGAGGCTTCTTCTGCCCCCCGCGACTCTCTGGAGGTGAGAGGTCGTTCTTGCTTGCCAGCAACCGGCAGTTGACTCGGATTCGTCATTGAGCGTACTCAATTTCTTACTTATCTATCCTTATCCTTTATTTGATCTACCTGCGACAACCCCTGCTTACTCTTAATGCCCTTCTCTCTCTGATCTGACCCCTGTTACTCTCCTGGACTATTTTCTTGCCTGCCAGCGACCGGCAGTTGACTCGGATTCGTCATTGAGCGTACTCAATTTTTTACTTATCTATTCTTATCCTTTATTTGATCTACCTGCGACAACCCCTGCTTACTCTTAATGCCCTTCTCTCTCTGATCTGACCACTGTTACTCTCCTGGACTATTTTCTCAAGACACCCGATCCTGCTTCTTATCTGTTTCTTTCTCTCCTTACAAAACACCCTGCCACGTACCACTCAGCATTTCTCCCGAAATTGACCCTGTGCAACACCAAGTCTTCTCGATACCATTGGCTTGAATAGATTCATTTATTGTATTTATTTATCCCTTTATAATAAAGTCGATGGTGTTTTTATAAATGAAGTGTTCTTTATTTGAGTGTTTTCAACTACGCCCGGTTTAACTACAATTCTACCCATTCTATGCGGCACAGATCCTATCAACTACAGTCCACTGATAATCAACCCTTAGAAATTCATTTTTTGGATTTAAAACCATTTATATTCATAGAATATAATGTGGAAATATTGTTTTTGTTGGTACTCTAAGCAAAAAGATATTATATCCTTTGTATAAAATTCAAAAAATGAAAGTCGAATTGATTTCACTAAATTAATATACTTATATACAAGAGACGTTTTGGAATGACATCTCTAGAAATGAACTGTGTGATTGTAATAGGGAGCTCAAAGTCTAATCAGTTGAAAAAATAAAAATTTTGGCACAAAATTTATATAATTCTTTTAAACAAAGCACCCTTTAACAGGTTCCCGGTGGTACATTATCGTACATATACATACCTACTGTGGAGCATGTTCAAATGCCATATCTGGACACTAGAACAGCCTAATATTTCTTTTAAATTGTTAGAAATACAGAAAAATATTAAATATCTATGTTAAATGGTATTAAATGAATGAGTTTCATTTTTATAAAGGTCCATTATACAAAAAAAATCATGAAATTCCATAAGGTGTAAGTTCCTCCGAAACCTCGATTTAAAGGTGTAAAAAAAAAAAAAAACAACAAGACTTCAAATACAACAAAAAAATAATAAGAACTCAAAAATCAAATAAAATGCACTAAAAGGTATGAAATAATTATCTTATTTAGTTACAACGAAACGATGAAATTATTACATGAAATCACTTTTTGAAGTCGGTGCCAAACATATACATTTTATGACGGATCTTAGTACTTTTGGCGGGTAATGAAGACAACATCGCGTAAGCTCGCTTATATAGTTTGTTTGTCACCGACTTCAAAAAGTGATTTCATGTAACAATTTCTTCGTTTAGTTGTAACTAAATAAGATAATTACTTTACATTCGATTTTTGAGTTCTTATTATTTTATTTGTTTCATTTAATTTTTTTGAAGTAAGTTTTTTTTCTAAAAATTATTTTTATTTTCTCTTTTTAGTGATGTTAAGAATAGCGACTTATGTTAATACCTTGCATGCATCTCGTAAAATTCAGGCGAAGGAATCAGAAATTGATAATAAAATTCAATTCATAAACAGAGAAATTATCTCGAAACGTTAGCGGGTTGTAAATGAATGGTTTAAGATTGTTTTTTTTTTTTTATAAAAGATTTTATTTATTATAATTTGATTATTTGCTCTCATAAAAATTGGAGATTCCGTTATTTTATCATTGATTATATCATCAGAACTTGACCAAATTAATAAGGGACCACCCCTACGGTATCCCATTTCGAATAAAAAAAGAATCATCGAAATCGGTTCATAAACAAAGAAGTTGTGCGTGAACATACATAACAAAAAAGGTCCAATACGAATGAAATTTATACGGAACCAATCGGCAATTATACTGAACCCAGTGCAAAAACAATCATCGAAATCGGTCCACATGGCAAGAGAAATAAATGTTCAAACACAAAAAAAGGACATTCCATTGAATTGATAACCTCTCCTTTTTTCGAAGTCGGTTAAAAAGAGACATTTTCAATAAATATTATTTTATTGGGAACTGTCTTTATATTTATCTTTGGGCTGAATGCCTTCCATTCAATCCTTATATATATAAATTTAAGTTTATTATTAATTCCTAGGGTGGCTCTGATTTAACGAGTCTTGTAAAAAGTTTTTTAACATTTTTTTCATTATCAAGAATAGAGAATTAAATACCTGAGAATAGTCCCAAATAGAAAATAAAGGCCATAAAAACAAACTTTTCTAGATCCATGACTTAAAACTTCTAATCACATCAAAAAAACATCTTATCTAGATTCATGACTTGGAGCACAATGAGCAAGTCGGTGACCACAAAGGATATTGTGGATTCTAGACAATCTGCTTCCCAACTACTTTTTTCCTTGTTTATAATAATCATATATAGGAAGCGAAAGTCGCCTCTTGGCCTTCTATTCAGATCCACGAGTTATTTAATCTTCTCCCAAGTTGAGCCTCTTCCCCGTCTCATATGTGGTTTTCTTGTAAGACCAAAATCTATATATATAAAAGCCATTGTCAGACAGTGCCAGTGGCGCAGCAAGGGACATGTGGGAGAAAAAGCAACTAATATTCAATGACAGTTGTTATATTGTCAAATTTTACAAATAAAACATATCTATTCTCTATATTATATATCTATAATATATCTATATATTAATATATTCCTCTACATAGCTTAGAATATTAGATTTACGGCGTGTCTCATTTGAAATTTTAGTAGACAAATTTAGTAATTTTAAATATATTATATGTTAATATATATTTAATTTTTTGGAAATAATTCATACCGCGAAAATTAATTATTTTTTTTTTTTTGAATTTAAGAAAAATATAAATTCTTAAAATTTTAGTAGACAAATTAATTTAAATATATATATATATATATTTAATTTATAATATAAGTTTTAATGAGATATGATTTAATTGGATAATGAGATTAATTCTTAATTTATTACTGCGCAGGTCATTTGAAATTTCAGTAGATAAATTAATTTTAAAATTATTATATATAATTAATTTAGAGACACTTTTTATATAAATTTAAATATTGAAATGTATTATTAAAAAAGAAATAGGTTTCCAACCGATCGGAAATTTCGAGAGAAATGGTTGCATGCTATAATAAAGTATTTATAAAGCATTTAATGATATTTTTTCATCTTTCTTTGATCAATATTCATTATTCACAAAAATATTTTTTCAAAACATATAATTACGGACAGCTAATAGTCACATTTCGAGACGCTGCCCGCCAGGGCCACCAGCCCAGAGGGCCGAGAGGTGCCGGGCGTGCCGTAGGCACGCCAGGTACTGCTCGTCTTATTATATTAAACGAGCAAAGTTTGTATATATATATATATATATATATATATATATATATATATATATAATAATATATATATATATATCCGGTCGGGTTCTCGAAAACGGCTCTAACGATTTGGATGAAATTCACTGGTTAGGAAGGTTTTGTGTTGGACATTCGATCTGTCATGATTTCATCATCGTCTGAGTTGTTTTTGATGGGTTTTTTGTTAAAAATAATGAAATAATTATTCACAGGTGGTTTGTCTCGATAAAAATGTTTATTTACATTTTTATTCAATTTCCTTTAAATAAATAATTGGTTTTTCAATTTTATATCCCACAATAAGATTATTACAATTATTATTATATATTAAAAATTGGGCAATTTAATTGATTAGACGAAAAGGAAAATAATGGAATTGGAATAATTATCGGAAAAGATGTTTTTTTATTTAATTAGTTTGTTCCTCTTATTAAAAACAAGGACTAAAAAGATGATCAAGGACAGTGGGTGGTGGAGAAATAATCTCTGAAGTCGAAGCTCAAATACAATGTATACATTAATTCATGTAAAATAATTGGTTCAATTTAATTGATTAAAAATCGAGTTTTAAATCCCACAAATATTAATTTGACAATTTAATTGATGAACTCAAAAATTGTTATTTAATTAAAAAAAAAAAAAATTATACCGTATTTATTTATATACCTATATACACATAATCTGTGGACCACTGAAGGCTAGAAATGTAAAAACTGGGTGCGTGGGGGGGGGGGTAGATGTGGGGGTGCAGGAGGTGGGGTTCAGTGATGGGGGCCCGGAGTGGATGGTATGGGAGTTTCGAGGGCGCAGTGGGGGTGCAGGAGGTGGGGTGAAGTGATGAGGGGTCCGGGGGCGTGGAGGGTGGGAGTTCGGGGATTAATATTTGGCTATTAACTGAAGCAATAATTTACCGAGCATCGCTCGGTGTCCAGGTACTAATTATATATAAGAAAGAAAGCGGTCTTATGATATTTTTCATTTTTCTTTTTTTAATCCCTGTACCAAATTTTCTATATTGTTATATTGTATAACTATAATACAAATGGAGCATCTTTTTGTTGAAGACAGAATTAAAATGGTCTTAATTTATCCGGTGAATGTGGGATATGTTATGGGGCTGCCATTGAAATGGATGCCGAGCGTTTTCCTGATAGGAATACACCTTCACAAGCTTCATTGTATGGTGTTGTAAATCTGTTAAAAAAAAAAAAAAAAAAAAAAACAAGAAATATAAATGGTACAAAGAAACTGAAACAGGTCAAAATAAAGAAATTGGAACTGGAATTCATCCAGAAGACTTGTGATACACTCTGGAATGTCTCAGAACAATGTCGAAAAAATTTTAAATATTTGATCATTATTTTTTGATAATTAAGTTGAATAATTGTTAAAAATAATTATTATAAATATTTTTTTTTTTAGATTTAATTGATTTAATGTTTTGTTTATTTGATGTCGGATTAAAAAATAGTTCTTATGAAAGTTGTTCAGTTTTTTTTGAAGATTAAGGATCTGTAAAGAAATAAATAGGTTTCTATTTAAGAAACCGAACTTAACCTCAAAATACCCTTGAAAGCTTGTTCTAGGTCGACAAACAATAGCGTAGTTTAGTTTCCCCCCTGATATAAATAAACTTTTATTTGAAACTTTTTTTCATATAATGCACTGTTTTTGAGTTATAAGACTGTCTCAAGATAAAAAACTCACCCGGTATATCGAGTAATTTTTTTGCATACAATGATCGTTTATTTGCAAGTGGTGATATACTATATAAATAAGAAGAAACATGAGGGCGGTCATCGTTTTTCTCTTGATATACATCATATATATTCCTATGCATGAGCCAATGTAAATAGGAAAGAATGCTTGGACGAACGAGAGGGTCATCCTGGGCGATATCCGTTCTCGAAGACACACTTCATATATATATATATATAATGTTGACAGATGGTGGTGGATTGTATTCAAGGGATAAATTGTTGCCATTGGCCAAGCATCGCCTCTGACATGCTAATGAAACTCTTGACCATCATCCAAGGGATATTTTCTTTTTATAACCCACTCTATTTACCTCCAATGTTTCGAGAAAAGCTTTAAAGATAAAACAAAAGAAATATTTTACCTCTATCTTTGTTTTTTTTTTGTTTTTTTGTTTTTTTACTTTACTACATTCAGTGTGCCTTACAAGAGAAAATTGATGTTTTAGCTTCGTTTTTTTTTTTGGAATATCTCAAAAAAGCCTATTAAATAATTTTTATAAAAAAAAATAAAACCGACTTCAAAAAAATTAAATGCAACAAATAAAATAATAAGAGCTCAAAAATAAAATAAAATACACTAAAAGGTATAAAATAATTATCTTATTTAGTTACAACTAAACGACGAAATATTTACATGAAATCACTTTTTGAAGTCGGTGCCAAACATATATATTTTATGAATCAAACTGGACGGATTTTACTTTTGGCGGGCACTCTCGCTTATATAGTTTGTTTGGCACCGACTTTAAAAAGTGATTTCATGTAAATATTTCGTCGTTTAGTTGTAACTAAATAAGATAATTATTTTATACCTTTTAGTGTATTTTTCAATTTTGTCAAGTTTATTATTTATTAATTGGGAGGATAATTTATTTGTATTATAAAGGGCTGGAGTGATTCCATGCTTCAGGAGAATATTTGTTATTGGATAGGTTATATGTTTAGAAATAAATCTTTTAAAATATATCTTTTAATTTTTTAATTTTAATGTGAAATCAGTGACCTAGTATCCTTAACTCATAGTAAATCAATATTAAATATAATATTTATTTACTCTTATCTTTAATACAAGTTATCTGAAAATTTTTTTGACATCGACCAGCATGATCGATTTTACCCGAACTAATACACTTAACATTAACATTTTTTTTACAAAACGTATTGATTAAAAATGAACCAAATTAGACCCAAATTATTTTAAAATATCCCCTGTATCCTAGGAACGTAAAATACAATACATTTAGAAAATATAAAAGTGTTCTTTCCTTAATAAGACCAGCACAATTTTAATAAGAAAAGTCTAGACATCAGCAAAACTGACGGCATGTAGATAAGACGAATAATGGCACTAACCATATAAATTAGGCATATACGAAGGCATCCTTCGAATGGTCTCTAAATTTCGCTCGTATGGCGCCAAGTTTATGAGATTTTAAATTGGTCGAAATTCCCCCACTTTCCCCTAATATGAAAAGATGTTTCATGAGAAATGTGAGCCTGCTTAATGCACAGGTGATCAAAATTTGGAGCAATCATTGATACACCAGTGTGCCGCGGCACACACTTTGCGGAACACTGCTCTACACGGATGTGTAATGATTTTGTTTGGCCTTAACCAAATCAATATAATCCTGAAAAAAAACAATCGATGAAAAGAATTATAAAAATTAATCTTATATATTTAGAATTCGAATGAGCATTGAGCAATTATGGTCAAATTTATTTTTAGGAAAAATTAATATCAGAAAAGTATACGTAGTAAATATTCAGTAATATACGTGTAGTAACAAAAACTTTATATATTCGTAATTTAAATTTGTCATAAATTAATTTATAATTAAAAAACTAATTCTATTAAGGTAGTTGTTTGACCATATGGATTTTCATAGGATTTTTTTGAAGTTTAGACAGATTATTTTGTAAATACGTCAGCATTAATTGGTGGCAAAACGAAATTTATGAACAATATATAGTAGTTCCGGAGATATTAAATTCCAAAGATATAGTTTTTCAAACTCTTATACATTGCACTATACGGGATATCGGAAAGTTTACATACACATTTAATTATAAATTAAGAAACTCTTATTACCATTGGTATAAAAAAATAAACCAACATTAAACAATAACTAAAACATTTTTACTTTACCATACTGTGTATAGTAAAGTATTGTAATCGTGCATGAAAAAAGTGGGTTTTTTTCCTTCTTTTTCTAAAAATATCTCAAAAACGGGTGAAACTATTTTGATTAAAAAAATTAAGCGAAACCATGCCATTTCGGTCTACAAAAAATCCCTTATAAGTGAACATCGAAAAAAATTATATTTTTTGAGATAATAATTGTTTTGTCAAAATGTCTGTTAGTCTGTCTGGTTGTCTGTTAATCTGTGCGTTACCAAATTTTTATGGACGAGTTAGCTCAAAAACTAGTGTGAATATCGAAACCAAATTTCACACGTAGTTTTGGTCCATTAAGATTAAGAGCTGATTAAATTTTTGTGCATATCGACCTAAAGTTAAGGGGGGTGGAGGGGGGGGGGGATAAAAATTAAAAATCTAGGCCATTTGAGCAAACTCAACCAAATTTTGTATAGATAATCAGTGGCCCCCCAGGAGTCTAAAATGCAAAAACTAACCTCCGCTCCTCTAGATGATTATAAATAATTTTATTAAATATTAATTATAAGTGAGGGGCCAGGTTGTATGGTAAAGTCAAGTGGATGGCCACAACGCAACACGTCAGCTTATTTAAATAAAATTTTAATTCATAGTTACAACTTACAGTTTCTGAGATAATAATTATTAAATAATGAAAAATTTACACTAAAAACAAGCTGGCAACAACGCATTTATTTAACCCAAAAAGCGGGTTAACTTTAGTACTTTTTTTACGTTTTTTCGATTCAGTCATTGTCGCAACGGATTTCAATCGCTTATTACGAACGTTTTGTTTTATAAATCTACCTTTATAATGTACTATATCTGACATTTCTATCATAAAATGTATACAAGCTAGGATAATGTTCTCAAACGAGCACGGGATTGGCTAGTAGTGGTACATAAACAGCAAAAAGTTTTGGGCTTATGAATTATGAATACTTATTGTCTGTTCTATATACTCTAGCATTAACTTTTTGCTAGTATTGTCACAAAACAACTACCTTAAATGAAAATCATAATGGCCAATTAAACAACGAGGATTCAAAAAATAGACGTTTCAGATGGTTTAAGTGACCTCATGTGGTCTGCTATTGACATTTTAACAGTCACAAGCAGGGGATAGGAGAAGTAAATATCACTTACTTAGCAATTAATTAAACTATTTAACGTAATTGATCATGAAAATAGAAAACATTTAATCATGCATATTTTTTAATAATTTCTCTGCAAAAATTACGAATGAAAATTCAGCCGCTGAATTCAATTACCTTAAAAAACATAATTACTCATTTACCTATATAAATGTTTATTCATTTTATATAATTACCTCTTGAATTGATGATTTTATAATATTAGCGAGTTCTTCTTCAAGAGTTTCAAAAGGAGGACGATGCTTTGGATTTGAATGCCAACAATTTTTCATAATTTGATATCTATAAATTCAAATAATCAGAGAATAATTTGATTAATAATTTTAATATCAATTAATCGTGTAATTTATTGAATACATATTGTTTGTTTGGTAAAATATTGAAAAAAAGTAATAATCCGAAAATTGGAGGAAAAATAAAAACTTTTTCAAACTAGGTCTTTTATACATGTATTAGACACTTTCTCACATTTGAAGATCTACAAGATATTTACAAATGAACCATGATCATCATCATCAGTAGAGTCTTTAGTTCTGGAGCCGAGAAGCAAATAAGTTACCTCATTGAAACAAAATGTTTGAGTTTCTTGGCTGAAAGTACTTTTTATTTTACCATACAGGGTATGGTCAAGTATTGTAATCGTGCATGAAAAAAGTGTTTTTTTTCCTTCTTTTTTTCGAAATATCTCAAAAACGGCTGAAACTATTTTGATTAAAAAAATTGAGCGAAACCATGGCATTTCGGTCTACAAAAAAGCTCTAATAAGTGAACATCGAAAAAATTATATTTTTTGAGATAATAATTGTTTTGTCAAAATGTCTGTTAGTCTGGTTGTCTGTCTGTCTGTTAGTTAGTCTGTGCGTTACCAAATTTTTCTGGACGAGCTAGCTCAAAAACTAGTGTGAATATCAAAACTATGGTAATTTAACACATTATTTTGGTCCATTGAGATTAAGAGCTGATTAGATTTTGATGCCGACCCAAAGTTAATGGGGGGGGGGGGTTAAAAATTAAAAATCTAGGCCATTTGAGGAAACTCATCCAAATTTTGTATACATAATCAGTGGGACTCCAGAAGTATAAAAATGCAAAAACTAACCCTCCTCTACATGATTATAAATTATTTTATTAAATATTAAATAAAAGTGAGGGCCAGGTTGTATGGTAAAGTCAAGTGGATGGCCACATCAGAACACGTCAGCTTATTATGTATATTCTAAAACTAGCTTATATCTCAATAACAATAGGTCGTAAGGAAAGAATTACTCTTAGCATAATGAAAGGTTATAAGATTTACTACAAGATTGCTTCTATTTGGTTTTTTTGGACAGAACCATTCCGAACACTCAAAGGTGTCATGCAAAACGCTGTATATCTTTAAATCTAAAAATTGTATTAAAAAAGTGGTCCAAGTAAACGTTCAAGTCAACAAAATCTCCTAGAGAATGAGACAGAAATCAAGTTTCTAGGATGAGTGGTTTTCATTTTATGAAGGAAAAACTGAGATTTTTTGAAAAAATGGATCATTTCCTCTCCGGAAAATTCTGAATATCTATAAATCTAAGAGTTTTATCAAAAAAGTGTTCAAGTCAATAAAATTTCCTTGAGAATCGGAGATAGAAATCAAGTTTCTAAGATGAGTGCTTTTCATTTTATTAAGGAAAAAAAGAGATTTTTTGCAAAAAATTGCAGTTTTTTGAAACGTCAACCTAATTGCGGCAGGGGTTACCATTATCCAATTAAGATCAAACTTTGTTTAAATTGTATCAAATTTAATATAATTTAAAAATGTATAGAATCGTACTTGTCGAAAACGTGCTCCATCACGGTCGAAATGGGAAAAAATCGAAAAAAGTACTAGTTTTTGGGTTAAAGTCAGAAAATTTCGAGGTTTTTTGGCCACCAAAAGTTGTCCCCCACACTTTCGAGGTCGCAAACTTAGATTTGGTACACCCACACCATTCCAAACGATCCTGGAAAAAAATATTTGACCGCAATTAATGTAAGCTGAAACCCCCCCTATATACTGGGCTATTGCGGGGTTTTCTTACAAAATGTATAAATTGACCTGAAATTTTTAAATTGCTATAACTCCAGACGATTTGAAGATAAGGTATATATCATCCTAAACGAAATTGAATGCTCTACAACTTCTTTTCTGAGGACTTTTATTGTAAAACGAAAGGCTGAGGTGATAGAGACAAAAGTTTGACGAAAAATGTAGGAAATTTTATTTTTTTCATACATAAAAGATATTCGCGGTCGAATATCTCAAAAACAATAAGGAATAGAGAAAAACTAAATAGAAGCAATTTTGTAGTAAATTTTATAACCTTTCATCATGCTAAGAGTAATTCTTTCCTTACGACCCATTGTATTTGAGATATAATCGAAAAACCAAAAAAACGGGACATTTCCACCCCCCTTTTCGCCTTTTTGACCAGCTGTCATTTGTGAAATTGACCGCTTGGCCCCTGCAGACGGCCGGTTTTAGGATATACATAGAAAGTATTTTCAGCCAAGAAACTCAAACCTTTTGTTTCGATGAGGTAACTTATTTGCTTCTCGGCTCCAGGACTACTTCTTTTTATTTCTACTGAATTTGAGATTTAAAAATTTTTGGTTTATTGACTTAATTGGATTGGCCTGTGAACGGCTCATAAATAGACGTATAGTGTTATATTATACCTATACTTAAATTTTTATAGGCTATTTCTAAGCAATAATTGAAAACATTTCGATTATTCCTAAAGAATAATTCTAGCCTTTATCGCGCCCCACGCCTGAATATAGGCAATCCATTCGTCACCTCTTCTTTAAAGTTGCGTAAAATTTAGGCTCTGCCGTAAAATACTTGAGTTATCGAGTTCATCTATAGAAGTGAACTGCCTGCTGGGATGACCAAAGTATTAAATACATGTAAATGACTAGTACAGCCACCACCCACCACAGAGGTCTACTGTAGATTAGTGCTAACTCAGGAACAAATTTGAAAGGGAAGCGTCACTTGTTATGCTTACGCTTCAAGAGACTAACAACTTGTAATTTAATTATCCCTTTCAGGTATGTTCCCTTATTATAATAATTATCTTTATTGTATTGTTTGTAATATAAATGTATATATTGTATTATCCCTTTCAGGCATAATAAAATCTGTTGTCAAAAAGAATTTAGAAAATAAATTACAAGTTGTTTGTCTCTCTAAGCGTAAACATAACAAGTGACGCTTCCCTCTCAAATATGTTCCTAAGTTAACACTAGTCTACATTAGAGACCTCTGGTGGTGGGTGGTGACTGTAGTCATTTACATACATTATTATTATTATTATTTATTTATTTATTATAAGGAAATTCAATGTAAAAAATCATTTGTAGCGGCCCGCTGTTGCTTTGGCTACGAGCTTTTAGACACGGCCGCTAGACAAGGGCGGATCCAGGAATTTTTTTATGGGGGGGGGGGTGAATGTATATAAGGTGCCCGATGTATATAAGATTTACTTTTTATCTCGAAAGTGTGTCGCGATCAAATTGTCCAAGCGGGGGAGGGGGGGTCAGAGACGCCCCCCCCCACACACACATAGAACTTTATTTTCAATTTTAAAAAATAAATGTTTTTTTTACCAATTTTTTGGCCAGGCACGGGCCTCTATGGGGGGGCGGTCGCCCCCGCCCCCTGGACCCGCCCTTGCCGCTAGATGACTCAGTCAGATCGTTGCGACACTTTGCATGACTGATAATATTTCAGTCATGTATTAAGTAAGACAATTCGATCACGACTGATCATCGAAGAAGGAGCCATCCACCACCAAGGAGCTCCTCACCCGCTGGCGGGTGGCGCCCAGCCGGCTCTTTACTAGGGACGATCATCGCCCTGACCAAATCATTGTTAGGTCCCCACCAACTAGGTGGGCAGCGCTGATACGCACCACGCAACCAACCACCTAACAATCTGGTGACCCCGACGTGGTCGCTAAGCAAGCAACTAGGTGGATAGAGCCCTGCCCGGCTAACTAAGTCGGTAAAGCAAGGGTGTGATGTAGCGGCCCGCTGTTGCTTTGGCTACGAGCTTTTAGACACAGCCGCTACACATTTGTCAATAGATTTTCATTATTAATTTAAAATAACATGTAAATACTTAAGATGCCCAGAATTAAAATGTCTATGAAATTTATTAATACGTATATCCTGTAGTATAGAAAAAATAGAAGACCTAAAAACTCAAAAATTACACGAACCTGGTTTCATTTCAACATATCTCAATTTCCCCGCAATTATAACTCATGCACTATTCGAATGTCCTTTAAATAGAAATCAGCGAATTAAAAATGACATTTTTTCAAGGGATGTCTTAGAAGGGGAAGATTATATAAGTAACATAAAAAATTATCTCTCAGAGATAGACCTATTAAAAACATTTAAAGGGTACTTATCCAAGGCTTTCAGACATATATTTTTATTCTTTTTTTTATATTTGTTGTATTTATTTATTTATCTATTTATCTATTAGCTATCTAATAATCTTGAGCTGTATAGCTAAAACAAGCATAGTGGCGTCAATGGCCTCGTAGCACACACCAATAATAATTAAAAATAATAATATATATCTACCGGGTGAGTTTTTTATCTTGAGACAGTCTATAGCTCAAAAACAGTGCATTATATGAAAAAAGTTTCAAATAAAAGTTTATTTATATCGAGGGGGAAACTAAACTTCGCTAATGTTTGTCGACCTAGAACAAGCTTTCAAGGGTATTTCAAGGTCAACTTCTGTTTTTTAAATAGGAAACTATATATTTCTTTACGGATCGATCCTTAATCTTCAAAAAAAAACTGAACAACTTTTATAAGAATTAATTTTTTATACGTCATCAAATAAGCAAAATATTAAATCAATTAACTCTCAAAAAAAAATTCTAACAATTATTTTTAACAATTATTCAACTTAATTATCAAAAAATAATGAATAAATATTTAATTCTTAAATAAATAATTTAATAATAATTAATATTTTAATAATTTTTCGACACTAGTCTGTGACATTCTAGAGTGTATTGCAAGTCTTCTGGATGAATTCCAGTTCCAATTTCGTTATTTTGGCCTGTTGTAGTTTCTTAGTAGCCTTTACACTTTATGTTGTTTTTTTAACAGATTTAGAACACAATAAAATGAAGCTTGTGAGGGTGTATCCCTATCAGGAAAACGCTCGGCATCCATTTCAATGGCAGGTCCATTAGACTTTTTCTACATTCACCATAAATTAAGACCATTTCAATTCTGTCTTCAACAAAAAATGCTCCATTTTTATTATAGTAATACAATATAACTATCTACTGGATTGTCACGAAAAATAAACTTTTTTAAACTTAAGACTTTTAATAGATCTATTAAGTAGAAAATAATCTCTTACATCTGAGTATCAATAGCGAAGATTTAATATCATTATAAACACTTATTTTCATTGTTGTGACTTTTCGATTTAATAGTTTTTTATTTATTAATTAAATATTTGATCATTATTATTTGATAATTAAGTTACATAATTGTTAAAAATAATTATTAAGATTATTTTTGAGATTTAATTGATTTAATATTTTGCTAATTTGATGTCGGATAAAAAAATAGTTCATATAAAATTAGTTCAGTTTTTTTTGAAGATTAAAGATCCGTAAAGAAATATATAGGTTCCCATTTAAAAAACAGAAGTTAACCTTGAAATACCCATGAAAGCATGTTCTAGGTCGAGAAACAAAAGCGTAGTTTAGTTTCCCCCTCGATATAAATAAACTTTTATTTGAATCTTTTTTCATATAATATATTGTTTTTAAGTTATAAGACTGTCTCAAGATAAAAAAAAACTCACCGTTATATTAAATTAGCTATTTACATCGTATTCGGGCAATATATTGGCTGGTCCAATCGATATCCAGATTCGAGTTGTTCAAGAAAAGATCTATCAGCTCTCATTTCTGAAAAGAGAAAAATTTTAAATTTGAGTTTTTAATATGTCCTTAGTTTGACTGTGTTGAACAAATAGAGATGACTTATACGTAGAGACCTCCGAAAGGCGTTTGTGCCAGAGAGAAAAACTCCCAGAGGACCACACCATATGACCAAACATCTGATTTTACAGAAAATTGTGAATCGCGGATCGCTTCAATCGCCATCCATTTCACGGGTACTGGTTTCTATAAAAAATCAAAAACTTTAAATTATTTCACCTTCTTTTTAACCAGATAAGTTCAATTTATCTTACCTTACTCTTCTTAACATAATATTTATAATTCCCAAGATTTTTTGATAAACCGAAATCGGATATTTTAACCACATTTTGTTCAGCTAGAAGAATATTCCTGGCCGCCAAATCGCCATGAATAATCTAAATTCGAATTTGAATTAATATTATCATCATTATTTATGCCTTACTGCTATAGTAATTCTAATAAAGATGTAATTGAAAAGTTTTTGTTTTGCTGAGAGTAGCAGAGTTGTTGATTCACAAAGAAAAACAAATAGTTGTCCTCTGCTTGATGCAAATAAATATACACACCTATATATCGAAATTATATATCTGTGTATATATATGTATTATTTATTTGTTTGAGACTATAGTTTCGAAGGCTTGGTCCTCATCATCAGTCTTTTTAATTATAAATATTATTTTTCGTAGATTCAGTATCGCGGAGGGGGTTATAAAATCATCCCATTATATTCTATAGAATATAAATGTGAAAGTAATATATCCATATAACACTTCGGATTCACTAGTTGACATCTTCGTGATTTTCGTGATTGTATTTGTTTAATAATTTTGTAAAGAGTCAACTCTCCCTCAGACGGTCGAAAAAGACCTTGAGTTTAAATGTGTATTTATTTCTGTTATCATTTATAATATAGATTGAATACATATTATTATATGCGTCAATCCATTTCAAATCGCCCAATATATATATAATTTGTTGCTCATGATTTTATATTTTCCTGATTTTTTTATCATGAGTTCCCTCCCTACTAGCTAAAATAGCTGTATAATTTTAGGTTATACAACTGTTATGTTTTATTGATGTTTTATAAGCGTTATGGAGCACTTATAAAACAGCAACAAAACATAAAAGTTATATAACCTAAAATTATGCAACTACTACTAGTTGGGCTATAGATAGATAGACAATTACAAAACAGTACTTGAAAAAAATTTATATGTCATAATTTTTTTGGCAGCTATTTTTAAAATGGTGGTTGGGCATATTTTAATAAAAAACGTGGTTTGCGGAAAGGTTAATTGACAAGTTATTTTCAAAGATAACAGAATAATTCAAAAACCAGTGTGTTCAGCATGAAATGAACTTCAGGTATGCCTTATTTTAATTTTTCTATCATGCAAGAGAGCGCAGTCAAACTCTTTCTGTAAAAACTCGAAAAAATGTATCAATCGTTACTTTTTAAGACCATAAAGTATTATGAAGAAAAAAAGACTCACTAATAATATGTTATTTCTGTGTTGTATACTTATATAACTTCCTGAAGCATAAGTTGTAGTCCTGAGAATACACTCGTTTTTTTTCTAGAGCTTTTCGAAAGCCTTTTAATGTCAATTTTCTGAGGTCAATATCTGAAAAGGGACTGAATGAAAAAAAGTGAAAATTTTACAGAATGCTCTTTATACAAATAGGAATATCTCACAAAAAAATTATGACTGATACTCAACTACATTTAGAGTAATAGTGCAGTAAATTTCAGTAAAAATGATACCCTTCTACACGCTCATGCAGTGCCAAGTTAGCAAATAAGAGCTTGAAATTATTACATTGGTTGGATGATGATTAAATCATTACATCCAATAAATGATCAAATATTTCTACTTTTAAATAACAATGGGAAGTGATAACAATAGGAATTCTAAAATAATGTATACCTGAAGTTCATTTCATACTTAACACACTGATTTTTGAATTATTTCCGCAAACCGCGATTTTTTATTAAAATATGCCCAATCACCATTTTAAAAATGGCTGCTCAATCTATACTGTTTTGTGACTGTCTACCTATAGGGAAACCCATGATAAAAAAAATCAGGAAAATAAAAAATGTTAAGCAACATTACCTGGGTGATTTGAAATGGATTGACATGTATTAGGAGCTATTATTTACGCCTTATAATTACATATTTATGAAATAGACAAAATACCTTTTTTGACGCTAAAAACTCCATACCACGTGCCACTTGATATGACC
This sequence comes from Forficula auricularia, assembly GCA_024734495.1. Taxonomy (NCBI): domain Eukaryota; kingdom Metazoa; phylum Arthropoda; class Insecta; order Dermaptera; family Forficulidae; genus Forficula; species Forficula auricularia. The sequence goes on from JALMQS010000266.1 coordinate 23,556, forward strand.
AACCGAGAAGATCTTTTGTCGAGATGAAAGTTTCATCTTCTGAACCTAGTTAAAAATGAAATTTAATCAATTTGGAAAAAAAATCACCCTTCAATAATATACTCGTATTTAATTTAAGCAACAAACTATAAATGCCGCTTAGATTTTGGGTGTCTGTTCTAAAATTCACCGTGTTATTTAACGAAATGTGAATCATTTCACTTATTGTTCTTTTGAAATATATTGGTTCGAAATCCAATATTGATGTATCGTCAAATTCGAATTGGTGATTTAAATTAAAATGATAGGCAGCGCGAGCGGTCTTTTCGTTTTTAAAGTTTTTAAGTATCTAATGTTTTAAAAAATGAAAAAACCTCCCTGGCTGCCCATCATTTTAATTTAAATCACCAATTCGAATTTAACGATACATCAATATTGGATTTCGAACCAATATATTTCAAAAGAACAATAAGTGAAATGATTCACATTTCGTTAAATAACACGGTGAATTTTAGAACAGACACCCAAAATCTAAGCGGCATTTATAGTTTTTTGCTCAACAAATACAAAGATAAATAAAAAAAAATTTGCAAAAAAATGCAATTAAATGTTGGAGACAAAAATAGATTCCTAATTTATTTTTTCATTTAATTATAACTTGGCTAGTGTCATTGACATATATTTTAATAAAGTAGAAAAATTGTAAGACAGTATAAATTTAGTGTTATTTAAATTTGAGATTTCTTTATGTAAGGATCAAAAGGAGAAAAATATTCTATTCTGGTTCAAAAACAGGGTTGCCTCATTCTATATATGTTATTTCTGTTTTATATCTAATGAAATTGTTAATATAAAAAAGAAAAGAAAGAAAAATTGTTTTTGTGAATGTGACAAATATTTTTTTGAAATTTGGGTTCTGATGGTTTTCAATGGTAACAGAAGATAATAAGAAAATTTAGACGAATGTGTGACCAAGGGCGGATCCAGGGGGGGGCGGAGGGGGGCGACCGCCCCCCCCATAGAGGCCCGTACCTGGCGGGAGTGCAACACGTGCGTCGCGCGCAGGGACCAAAAAACGGCGGCCAAATCGACAGGGAATTTATAACAATTTTTTTTTTATATTTTAATGAACTTAAAATATGAGATATGAAATTTATAAAAAAAAACTTTATTTTTTAACAAATTTTAAAATTGAAAATAGAGTTCTATGTGTGTGTGGGGTGCGTCTCTGACCCCCCCCCCCCCCCACTTGGACAATTCGATCGCGACACACTTTCGAGATAAAAAATAGATCTTATATACATCGGGCACCTTATATACATTCTCCCCCCCCCCCCATAAAAATTCCTGAATCCGCCCTTGTGTGTGTCATGACTATTTGGTGGGTAAACTTTAATACATGTTTGTTTTAAAATTGTAATTGTACTTTTGTAAATTCATATCAATAATGTTCTTATAATTGTAGAAGCCCTGAAGAAGTCGGCAAAGTCGACGAAACGTTGGTTGATAAATAAAAAAGTCACACATAAAAACTTGTCCTTATTTTCCTAATATAAACTTTCAAATTAATGAACGGAAATGATAATAATTAATAATTAAAAATAGGATTTACCTTTTTCATCAATCACATCATCGTAGAGGGTCTCGGAAGGGATTTCTTGGAGCGAGAGTTTCTTTTTCGAAAAAATGGATTCAACTTCTTCATTACACACGTCATCGTAGTATATGTCAGAAATGTTCCTATCCACTGAATTGGATTTACCTTCTTCATTAACCACATCATCGTACACGGTCTTAGACGGATTTCGTTGATGTGAGGCATTTTCCATCATTGAATTGGATTTACTTTCTTCATTATTCACATCATCGTAGACGCTCTTAGATGGAATTCGTTGAGCTGAGACATTGTCTTCAATAGAATTGGACTTATTAACGACATCATCGTAGATGGTCTGACACGAAATTTCCTGGAGTGGTATTTTCTTATCCGCATAAATGGATTCATCTTCTTCATTAACCACATCATCGTAGAGGGTCTGAATTCCCTTACGAGATTTTATTTTAGATCCTTCCCTTAAGTTAATAGTAAAAATATAGAAATATATTATTATGTGGGCATACAATTTTTTTTTCAGGAGACAAAACTTTTACCGTTACAATAAGCATATTTATAGCCGGGTTATCTAAAGGCCGCTGCACACGAGGTTTGTTTTAATATTTTTTTGTCGCACTCAAATGCAACCCAGAACCAAGCCGGAAAATAGAACATGTCCTATCTTTTAAAGGCAGCTAGCAGTGACGTCATTTCGATACTGACAAGCCTTCAAATTGCAAACCAGAGCTCCATCTCAAAAACAGGTGGAGGATAAAGCCTCGTGTGCAACGGGCTTAAAAGAGTATAGTCTCAGCACAAGCCCCGCCCACTGTAAAATTTTAACCGGCTATAATCTAACCCTACACTAATTTACACTGAATCATACATAAATAAAACTCATAAAATGAAAAGTTTCACTCCCCATCTGGATAACTAATATTCGAGGCCTAAAAATAAATAATGAATTAAATAAATAAATAAATTACTAACACATCAAAGGAGATAATTTTTGCTCGTGTGGCTAGTGGGACTAAAAAAAAATCGCTAAATTATATTATTTAAACAAAACAACTTTTTCATTAATTTTCCCTCTGAGAGATTCTAAAAAGTAGGTAGAGGTAAAAAACAAAATTTCAAAATTGGCAACATTAGATACACTAACAGAGAAGAAAGATAATTATACGTAATCAAAAAGCACTGGATCATTATTTCTCATATGATCTAAAGAAGTGTTTCTAAACCTATTTTGGTTGACGGCATACTAAAATATCTGGAATCATCTGCGGCACAACTGAATATAAAAAAAATTTCAAATTTCTATCATAAAGAGAAAGTACCTGGAGGCACCGAGCGATGCTCGGTAACTTTTCCCTTCAGTTAAAAGCTTTATTTTAATATTATTTTTAATTTAAAATTCTGATGAAAAGGTCGATTTTTATTTGAGAGCCGTTTTCAAATTAAAAAAAAAAAAAATATATATATATAGTATTTGCCCACAGTACCCCCCCCACACACACCTCCACCCCGCTCGACCTAGCCCTACCCCCGGATCCCCCACCACCCCACCCCACCTCCTGCATCTGTTTTGATTCAACCACATGATTCATTTTTATTCATCCAATTGTTAATAAATAAAACCTATCAAAATGTGTTATTTTTTCAGAAAATTGAGACCTGCTTATGCGAAAGATATTTTTAAATAAATTCTTGATTATTTTTTATTCTATTAAATAAATAAGGTTCTTTATAAAAACAATTATAAAACGTTTATTAATATTTCTAACGTTTAGGTAGAACAAAATATGTTAAAAACCACAATCACAATACTTCTTCAAGGTCTTTGAGAACAATGAATTAACCCAACCCATTGTCTGCCTGGGTACAAAAGTAAAAGACCTTTTTTAAAAGCCCAAGATTGCCATTTTTCTACCTGAGTATAATTAATTTGATTACGAAAAAATCCATCAAAAACAATTTTGTCGAAGATGAGACCGTGACAGATTGAATTGTCACCCCAAACACCCCCTAACCTGTGAATTTCATCAAAATCGTTAAAGCCGTTTTCAAAATAGAAATAAGATACAAACAAATATACAAACATATAAACAATTTTTGCTCGTTTAATAAGAGTAGATAAAAATCATATAAAAACTTTTCAATTAAAATTGTATGATATAAAAAAATGAAGTAATTACAAATACTATTTCAAAGTTACAAAACCCATGCAATTTTAATTTTTAGTCAAAATTCCTGGCGACACACAGGTTGAGAAACACTGATCTAAAGTTTTCCTCTTCAAAATAATAAACTTAGAATAAGGAACTATGATGGGTAATTCGAAATCATGAAATGTGCCGAATAAATATAATACACTGAAGTGCAAAAAAATCGATCCACCAATATAAACGTTATTAAATAGTAAATTTTACAAGTTTCCATACATTATTAAAATTATTGCTTATTGCAAGTATAATTGCCACTTGTCGTTGACTTAGCCATGGATTAATTAGGCACACAATTTGAACTGATTGAACTTCAGAAATATCCATTTTGTATATTTTATCTTTCTATCAATGATGCTTAATTACAAATTATTCATTTTATTGATATTTCAAATGGAATTTGATCTTTTATTAAAACTTTATTTAAATATAAAGTGATATTGAGAAAGTAGGATAATTTGTAATTGTATCTTTTAATTAAATTTTACTTATTTTTTTTTTATAAAATTCAAAAATTATCAACAATATTTATTGAATATGTTAGTTTAAGAGTTAATAGAACAAATTATATGAATATTTGTAAAAAAATTTTAAATATTTCACTATTTTTTATTAGTGGGTCTATTTTTTGCACCGTAGTGTAACTTACTTTCACTACGGACACCCATGTATATAATTTAATGTAATTCTTACTTGTTTTCAATTTGAAAATCAATTCCTCCATCCTTATTCAATAAATTTTTGAAATTTGCACGTTTTTTTAATAGTAAATCATGTAAATTACCGTAACGGCAATACTCCACAATGATAAACAACTCCACTTGAAATTAAAGAATAAATTAGTGAAAGAAAATAGATAATTATATTAAAGGCCATAGGGGTATAAGTATACTGAATCAGACCCCGAGAGATAATCTAATGATACTTAAAGGATATGTAGGTACTAATAAAATAATAAGATCCTGAAAGTTTCAAATCTCTAACTCAATTGGACTTTGAGAAAAATCAAAATATGTAAAAAACAGAAAAAAAATTCTCAGGGTCTTATGGTCCACCAATTGATCTAAATTTTTTATATGTTATGGGGACTGATAATAGCTTCTAGGAAAAAAATTATGAGCTATGTAGGTTTTTAGGTTTTTTTTTAATTTCAATTTTTAACCACGATACAATTATGAAATTATTTTTTTTCAAGCCATATCTATTTGAAAAAAGGTTCGCACACCATAGTAGAAAAAAATCACTTTCTGGCTGAAATAATGAATTTCTATTTTTTTATTATTGTTATTCAGTTCCATAATTTAGATATTAGAAATCAGGGGAAAATAGGAACAATTAAACACAGTGTTAAAACACGCGATCAATTCAATTTCAAAACAACAACAATTATTTTTTTGCCAATGTCAACAATTACAACAGGTAAATATCAATAAGCAATTTCATAGATCGCTTGAGTGTGCATCAGATACCCGAGAGATAGGTCATATCCTCTATCTGAGTGAGTGTGTGTGATTTCGATATTTGTCGAAAGACTATATTAGAAAAGTATTTCATTTGGAAACCGATCATATGATCCTAGTCGGTTGAGAAACGGGTGAGATTCTGGGAAAGCAGGAATGGTAGGTTTTCGCTTAGGTTTATATGTTTGTTTGATAGGGTTCGTTTTTTTCAGTAGAGTCGCTTGAGAAACGGGTGAGATCCTTAAAAAAAATTCTTTCTTCCATTAATTCGATAGTTTTTTGTTATATCTATGTCTCAGGTTAATAAAAATATATAAATAATAGAGTTTTATAATATAAAGTTGTTCCTAAAAATATGTGTTAAAACAACTATAAAATTACTTATTGATAGTTACCTGTTGTAATTTTGACTTGGGGAAAAAAATAATTGTTATTGTTTTGAAAGTACAATATTGTTTTTAATTAATAATAATAATTAATTTGTAGATAAAAAAACACATCACTCACACAAGTTACCTAGGATAAGAATCATCAAAAATATTTCTTATCGAAAAATACCAAATTCAATTCTCTCTTCCCACCACACAACAAGGTATACTTAGTCGTTTGAAAAACAGCGTAAGTTTCAAGATTCACAGTATGTCTGCTGAAAAAAAGGAACCCTATCGAACAAACATATGTACCTAAGCGAAACCCTACCATACTGCTTTCCAAGAATCTCACCCGTTTCTCAGCCGACTCTGCTGAAAAAAGGGAACCCTATCGAACAAACATATATACCTATGCGAATCCCTAACATACTGCTTTCCAAGAATCTCACCCGTTTCTCAGCCGACTCTGCTGAAAAAAGGGAACCCTATCGAACAAACATATGTACCTATGTAAAACCCTAACATACTGCTTTCCAAGAATCTCACCCGTTTCTCAACAGACTCTGCTGAAAAAAAGGGAACCCTATCGAACAAACATATGTACCTATGCGAATCCCTACCATACCTGGTTTCCAAGAATCTCACCCGTTTCTCAACCGACTAGGATCATATGATCGGTTTCCAAATGAAAGACTTTTCTAATATAGTCCTTCGACAAATATCGAAATCACAGACACTCACTCAGATAGAGGATATGACCCATCTCTCGGGTATCTGATGCACACTCAAGCAATCTATGAAATCGCTTATTGATATTTACCTGTTGTAATTGTTGGGCAAAAAAATATTGTTGTTGTTTTGAAAGTGAAAAATTGTTTTTAATAAATACTAATTCTATGAATATGCATTAAAATAATAAAAGAAGCTTAAAACATTTAAATAATAATAAAAAAAATCATTATTTGGGCCAAAAAGTGGTTTTTATTTTTTTCTACTATAGTGTACCTTTTTTCAAAATTTGGAAAGGTCACAGTATTATAGAGAAATTGATAAGGTTTAAAAAAAATTTCATAATTGTGCCAAAATTGTATCATGGTTAAAAATTGAAATTAAAAGAAAAACATTTTTTTTTCAAGGATCTTATAAACCTATAAAGCTCATAATTTTTTTCCTAGAAGGAAGGCTATTATCAGTCCCATTAAACAAATTAAAAATTTAGATCAATCGGTCCATAAGATCCTGAGAAAAAAAATCTATTTTTTACATATTTAGCTTTTTCTCAAAAACCAATTGAGTTAGGGATGTGAAACTTTCAGGATCTTATTATTTTATTAGTACCTACAAGGATAAGTCAAAAATTACCTACACTTTTCGTTCTACAATTTTATTAAACTAAGATAGGAATCGGCCGCATGCGCATGCGTTGAGTTGGCGCGTCTGTGGTCACGTGTGCGGAATTTAATCACGATCGCGTCAGTTGTCGTCTAGAATAAGCTCCGCTATCAGATTGTACCAAAGAGGAGCAACGAGGAGTAGTCAGAGGGTGTGAAAGGTGCTGAAATTCACCGGAGACTTTTGTCACAATACGGGGAAAGTGCTTTATCTCGTAAAAGCGTTTTTTTATGGATCGAAATATTTGAAAGTGACCGAACGAGCTTAACACAAAAAGATGGAGCTGGGGGACCGTCAACTTTGGGACCCTGGAACACCCTCCCTACAGCCCAGATCTCGCTCCCTCAGACTTTCATCTCTTTGGACCGCTCAAGGGAGCTTTGAGAGGTCGTCGATTTGCCTCAGACATGGACGTTCGGGATGCGGTGCAAAAGTGGCTTCATGACCAACCGAAAACCTTCTACCAGGAAGGCATCTGGAAGTTTGTGGACCAAGTGCATTGCTAAAGGTGGAGACTATATCGAAAAATAATGTATCTGTTGTACACCTATCTTAGTTTAATAAAGTTGTAGAACGAAAAGTGTAGGTAATTTTTGACTTATCCTCGTAGATATCTCCTAAGTATCATTAGATTATTTCTCGGGGGCCGATTCAGTACGCTTATAACCCTATACCCTTTCAAATATTTACTTTGTTGGATGTTTTTCGTACAGGCGCCAAGTAAATTAATCACATTCGGATGATGTCCTAAATAGATCATGATCTTTAGCTCAGAGATCAAAAATGATATTTGGGTTGGATCCATTGAACTATTCCTATTCATCTTCACGGCCACAATACTCTTCTTGTTTTTTTCAATGATCCCTTTTGCATATGCTTTGTAGACCACTCCAAAAGCCCCGGATCCCAATGGGCTTTCTACGAAATTAATAAATACATCATCGTTAATTAGTTTTTTGACTATATACAGTGTATTCCACAGAACTCGTTCATTAAAAGTTTTCGTGGAAGGGGTTGAGAGAAAATTTTGAACTTTGACATATTTATGTTTTGGAATATGCTCTTTTTAAATAAATTATTAACAATTTTTGGACACTTTCTGCTTTGCCGCAATCGCTATCAACTTTCTTATTTTCTATGGAACTTCCCAAATATTTTTGCATCATTAGATTAAGTGATCAAAACTAAGATGATTTTGTATTATGCACTTGATGTCTAAAATTTATAATTTCTGAGTTATTTAGGATAGTTTGTAAAATCTACCAATTTAGCGTTCATTTTTAAAAATTAATAATAATTAAACTGTTGTTTGTAGAATTAATTTGATCAATCAGAACTCTTAATTGGACATTAAAGAATATTACTTAATCATAAAAATTCAAATGTTATATTCAGGATGACCATAATAATCGTTTATTTCTGAAAATCAAAAAGTTGTTAAAACTCAATTTTTTCAAATACGACAATAAATAAATTTTAGTATTTTTGTATTCTACATAAAAATCCAATAGAAGTTTATTAACTATTATCTATACCTAAAATGAATCGTTTTTTAAATAAAAATATTTTAAATTTCACTCGTCTAGACCTTAATTATGTATACATTATGGACGTGTGAAATTTAAAATATTTTTTATTTAAAAAACTATTCATTTTAGGTATAGGGAATCAATATGTCAAAGTTCAAAATTTTCTCTCAGCTCCTTCGATGAAAACTTTTAATGAACGAGTTCTGTGGAATACCCTGTATATTGATATTTATAAATATAATATTGGGTCTAGCTAGCTAGCTCCATCCTAAAACTTGCCCCGGGCAAGTTATAATTAGAATAAGCTTACTTAATTCTAATTGTTCCTTTGGAAATTCTAATTTCGTATCATAAGGCAACATTTCAGCCTGATCTTGAATTGGTCTGTCTGGATCCAAAAGTGAAATTGCTCCTTTAATAAAATTGCGCATTTGACTTTCTAAAAACTTCTTATTCTAAAAAAGAAATAAAAGAAATTGATAAAATAATATTTAAACAAAATGAAAATAATGGGTAAAGTAAAAAGTTCTGAGCCTTTCCGCTTGATGGATTTTATTGAGCCATATCTCACGATGTATGCGTCGCATCTGGTCATTCTAAACTGTGATTTAAAGGTGACATAACGCTTTAAAAAAAGTTATTTGAGAATTTTGTGATTGTTGAAGCCAGTTGTGTGTTAGAGCGATCCAAAATGGAGGTAAAAAAAAGAGAAAATTCGATACATTCTTCAGTACCACTACGACCAAGAGGGAAAAGCGGGGCAGGCGGCCAAAAAAAATGTGTGCTATTTATAGACCCAATACAGTATCGAAAGTCTTGCCTCGGATGACATTGGATGAAGTCCTACCTGCTGAGTGCTCCATAGCGATCGCAATTTTCTTCAATTTCCAGGCAGATTTTATATATTTTACTTGCACGATACTCCTTAGAATTTCTCGCTTAATTCAATAATATAAAAAAAACTATTTATTTTACCTTGCCACTAATTTATTTAAATAAATTTCATATTTTTCTATTGTTCTCTTTGTCACAGATCTAATATCACATCTGGTGAACACATGTGAATCGTCAACTCATCCTCTCTACACTTGACACTGGTCACTTGTCGCCCAAACCCCTTATAGCCTTCCCCTCAACCCGTCTTAAATCATCTCCTTTCAACTAACAAATATTTCCATCGCGAACACATTTTTTTCATTTTTAAATATATACGTTTATATATATTTTTAAATAAACTTCATTTTATTAATATTATTTATTTACTATTGCAAGGTTTTTAAATATTAATTGTTCTATAATAATTCTATAATAACTTCAACTAACAACCTATTTTAAATTTTAAATATTACCCTAACTTATAATTTATAATATATCTATTATAAACGCTAGTATCTAAGTAAATTTTAAATATTATCTTAACTCATAATTTATAATATATCTATTGTAAACACTAGTATCATTCTAGAAGTAGTTATTAAACCAATAACATACAATTTTCATTTCTAAAATACATAATATATATATTTTTAAATAAACTGCATTTTATTAATATTATATATTCTATTATTACACAGTTTCTAAACATTAATTATTCTATAATAAACTCAACTAATATCTTATTTTAAATCTTAAATATTACCTTAACTTTTTTCACTCGTATTCTCATTATCTTTTTATTAATATCATTTTCTTATTATTGCACGGTCCTTAAATATTAATTGTTCCATAATAATTATATAATAATCTCTATACATAATAATCTTATAATTTAAAATATATCTATTATAAAATCTAGTATTTAAAATAATAACAAATAATTCTTCTCCTCACTAACAACATCAACTAATTTTAATTAATTTAAGACTCAATCTAGCAATTTATTAAATAGCTCATAATTTTCCCCCTACTAACAATAAATCCAAGTGGTAGATTTAAACCTTTTCAAATCGCCCGGTGGAAAACCACTGTCCAATTTCTAAGAGCTCACTGATATTGAATATATTCAAAAATATATCCAAGTTCGGAGTTTTAATTGGTTTACCGGCTCTCTTATCTTTACTTTTCTTGTCACCCTTTTCATTTCCACCTCAAACTCTCCTTACTAATGACATCAATTAAAATCAATTTCTGCAACATTCGCGGTCTATCTCGCAATTCGAATTTACACGACGTATTTCAACATCTCGAACATGAAAAACCTGCTCTTTTAGGCTTATCCGAAACTATAATTGACGCGAATAAATCTAACGGTCGTGACTACCAATTCGAAAACTATACACTTCATTCAAAATTTCGAAAAAAAGGAGGGGTCTGCTGTTATATTAGAAAGGACATCCCTAGTAGGCGTTTAACTAATCTAGAATCCAATGAATTCGATGCCATATGGATCAAAATCACGTTAGGCCATTCAACTAAATTTTTCTGCATAATATATTTGCCCCCCAAAGACCCCAGATACAAACAATTTTTTGACTACCTCCTTGAGTGCCATTGCAATATCCTGAAAGAATTTCCATCTTCTGAAATATCTTTCCTAGGTGACTTTAACGTCCACAACAAAAATTGGCTAAAATTTTCTAGCCATAATTCCCCCGCAGGCTCCGACGCTGAAATCTTCTCAACGGCGTGTGGCCTCACTCAAATTATTAACGGCCCCACAAGAATCCCAGACAAAGCCAATGAAAAATCCAATCTTCTCGATCTTTTCATCACTTCCCACCCTTCGTCCTATGAAGCAAAAATTTCGGCCCCTTTAGGTAAATCTGACCACAATCTGATAAAAATTAAAACCTCCGCCAATTTACCAAAACCCCCGTCACCCCACTCCAACCCCAGAAAAATATGGCTAGTCGATAACGTTAACATTAATTGGAATGACATGCGTAACTTTTTTGCCGCTTACCAGTGGAATGAACTCTGCATCAGAGATAAAAACGCTTCAGAATTCGCAGACGCCCTTAACGAGGCAATTCAAATAGGCTTAGAAACCTATATCCCCTCAAAATTGATTAAAGGGAACAAGGATTCTAAGCCTTGGTTTGGTAGACAATGCGCAGATTCCGTCCGTGAAAAAAACAAATCTTTTCAGAAATGGCAACTTTCACAGCTAGAATGTGACCGAGTTGCATTTACCAAGTCGCGAAGCTCATGCAAAAAAATCATCTCTGAGGCAAAGAAATCATTCGACCAGAGGATAGCTGACCGTCTCGCATCTTGCCCCAATGGAAAACGGGCCTTTTTCTCGTTACACAAGGCAATAAATAGAAATTTCGCGTCCCCCTCACTTCCGCCCCTCTTTCACCCAAATGGTTCAGTAGCCACGACCCCCGCTGAAAAAGCCGAATCACTAGCATCCTATTTCGCAACTAACTCCACTTTAGATGACAAAGGGCTTAACCCGCCCACTTATACCCCCCAAACCAACCTCATGGGCAAAATAATTTTCAGGCCCCAAATAATCATAAAAGCCATTAATAAATTAAATTCCAAATCCGCCGCAGGCCCGGATAACATCCCACCAATTCTCATTAAAAAATGCGCCCCTGAACTTGCCCCTATCTTATCCAAGCTATTCCAACTCTCTTACGAGTCGGGCATATTCCCCAAAAGCTGGAAAATAGCCAGAGTCACACCTATTCCTAAAAAAGGAGACACATCACAAATCTCTAATTACAGGCCTATCTCGATCACCTCTGTTCTTTCCAAATTAATGGAATTAGTCATAAACCAACACGTCCTTCATCACTTAGAAAACAATAAATTAATTCACGATAGGCAATATGGATTCAGACAAAATCGTTCCACAGGCGACATCTTAACCTATGTCACCCACACCTTGAACAATACTCTAGAGGCCGGAAAAGAAACCCTCGCTGTAGCCCTTGATATCTCCAAAGCTTTTGACCAGGTTTGGCACAAAAATCTTCTTGCCAAACTACCAGCCTTTGGATTCACACCAACACTTCGCAAATGGATTGAAAGCTTTCTGACAAACCGAAGTATAAAAGTTGTGGTGGATGGAACATCTTCTGAATCGTTCTCCACAAACTCTGGTGTTCCCCAAGGCTCTGTAATCTCCTCCACACTCTTCCTTATTTATATAAACGACCTTATTGATCAAACGGCAAACCCCACTCATTGTTACGCCGACGATAGCACTCTACACGGCAAACCCTCTCTCCCGAATAATCGAATCAATATTGCCTCCTCAATTACTCTCGACCTAGACAAACTGAATAAATGGGGCTCTCAAAATTTAGTTAACTTCAATTCAAACAAGACTCAATGTTGTCTAATTTCTAGGCGCGAAAATAGAGATTTCCCTGATATTCACTTCGATTCGAATACCCTGAAAATGTGTAACAGCCTATCCATGTTGGGCGTCTCTGTCGCATCTGACCTGTCTTGGAATGAACACATCTCCTCTGTGGCGAAATCTGCAGCAAGGAAGATTGGCTTCTTATTCAGGTCCAAGCGATTTTACAAACCCCCACAACTTCTCACCATCTACAAGGCCCAAATCCGCCCCTATCTCGAATACGGCTCTCATCTGTGGAGAGGAGCCTCAAAATATTCTCTTGCTACCCTTGATGCAATTCAGAAACGAGCCGTCAGGCTAATTGACGATTCTACCCTCACCGACTCCCTCGACTCGCTGGCTCATCGAAGAGATGTCTCCGCCCTTTCCCTTTTCTATAGATACTATCACGGCAGGTGCTCTGATGAGATAAAATCAATAATTCCCCCCAAAGCATGCTTTGCACGCAGCACACGTTTTGCCGACTCCCAACACTCTTTCGCGGTCAAATTAGAAAAGTGCCGGACCACTTCATTCGCGAATTCATATATCCCCATGACGTCAAGGAACTGGAACTCTCTCCCAGCCTCTATCTTTCCCAGCACCTATGATCTTCAAACCTTCAAAACCAGGGTGCATAGACACCTACGTCTACACCCTCTCACTTAAACAACTTTCCCTTCTCTTCGGTAATGCAAGGGTCTTTCGAGATCCATAGGGGCTACATCTTTACTGGTGCACCCCTTCTTGCATTCGATTGCATTAAAAAAAAAAAAAGAATGCAAGAGGAGAAGTGGTGGTTCCAACGATTCCGTTCTGATGGTAATATGGACGTCGAAGATCAGACACTCTGGTAGACCAATCCTCGAAAATGTCGATAAAATCATAGAAATTGTCGAGTCCGACCAGCATGCGAGCACTTATTTCATTTCACAGGAACTGAAGATTAACCAGAAATCCGTTTGGAACCATTTGAATAAGGCTGGTCTCAAGAAAAAGCTCGATGTATGGATGCCACACGAATTGACGCAAAAGAACCTTTTGGACCGAATTGATGCCTGCGATTCTTTGCTAAAGGGTAACGAAATTGACCCATTTTTGAAGCGGATGGTGACTGGCGATGAAAAATGGGTCACATACGAGAACAACAGGCGAAAAAGATGGTGGTCCAAGCACTGTGAACCGGCCCAAACGAATGCCAAGCCCGGATTTACGGCCAAGAAGGTTTTATTGTGTGTTTGGTGGAATTGGAGAGAAATCATTCACTATGAGCTACTCCCAACTGGCCAATCACTCAATTCGGACCGAGATTCTCAACAACTGACATGATTGAAGCAGGCGATCAACGAGAAGCGGCCAGAATTGGCCAATAGGAAGGGTGTTGTTTTCCACCAAGATAATTCCTGGGCGCACACATCTTTAACGACGCGCCAGAAGCTCCGAGAGCTTGGATGGTAGGTTATATCGCATCCGCTGTATAGCCCAGACCTGGCGCCAAGCGATTAACACCTTTTCAATCATTTACAAAATTTTCTCGATGGTAAAAAACTCAAGAGAGGCTTGTGAAAATGAGCTTGTCAAGTTTTTTACCAATAGGAACGAGGACTTCTTCAATCGCAGAATTATGAAATTGCCTTCAAAATGGAGAATAGTTTTTTTTTTATAATGATATTGATACAAGAAGAAGTTGCACCAAGAAGGTACAACCTCTTTAGTCCGTGGTGGACCCCTGTAACGTGAAGATAAGGGGAGATTTAGGGATTGGGTAGCAGTCGAAGGTATCTGTGGATGCTGGTCTTGAAAGATTGAAGGTTATAAGTTGCTGGAAAGACGGTCGGGGAGAGAGTTCCAGTCTCTAGATGTCATAGGGATAAATGAATTGGCGAATGCGTTTGTTCGATTAGTATCTAGTTTAAGCGCGTAGGGGTGTTGAATTTTAGAAAATCGTGTATTTCGCGCAAATGAAGCCTTTGGTGGGGTTATCGATTTTATTTCGTCAGAACAAAAGCCATGGTAATATCTATAAAAAAAGGAAAGGGCGGAGACAGATCTACGATGGGCAGTTATTGAACAAAACGGCGCATATTTGATCTAAATCGGAAAATCCTAACTATGTTAATTTCATCGTCGAAATAAAGAGAAAAAAGGTTCAGAACTTTTTACTTCACCATTATTAATTCCGATGATGAATAAATAATAGCACATTCGACTCAAGCACAAGCTTGATTCTCTCGAGTGCAGTGTCAGTGCATTAAGTGGTATCCCACATAACATACCTGAATTTCTTTTTTCCTATAATAATAATATATAATAGATCCAATAATTAATAATAGAACTCCGATGGTTATTATTGAGATTAAAACTGCATTAGATGTATTACTTGGTAATTCAAGAATATTACTAGATTTAATATCTCCTGAATCTCTGCCTTGGTGAGAAAAACATTGATACTTTGTAGATGGTTCGGGTTTATATAAGGTCTCGTTTGTTTCGTCTTCAATCGGTAATCCATCCTAAAAGAAATAGAAGTAGAAAAAATAAAAAGATTCTATTCTCAAAAGCCCAGGCAAATTAGACCGAAAAAAGCCCGGCGTTGGCCAATAAATATGCACAAGCTGGAAATGATTGCAATCGACGTTAGACATCCCAAATAAGAGTTAGATCAGTTTGCGATGGTTTCTGGCTGGTGCTAAATTTTTGAGGGCCTAAAAACCACGAAAATTTTGGACTTTTTTCAGATTTTCGCTTATAACTCGAAAACTATAACTACAGAAAATTTCACTCTTACTAAAATGAAAGAGCACACAATTTCGCGTCGAATAACCTACTTAAAAGTTAAAATAGGTTCAGCCGTTTAGCCACAATCGATCATCAAAGATAGGCAATTTTTACTTTGACGGAAAAGTAAATTATCCTCATTAGGTGATCACAAGAAACCATTCTTCAAATTTTTGAGGTTCTGACCCCCATAATAGTTGCCAATTAGCTAAAAATTAAGATTGGCATAGTTTAATCTTAATTGGACAACGGTAGGGAACCCGTACCGCAATGAGGTTGAAGTTTTTGAAAAATTGCAGTTTTTTATTCATAAAATAAAAACGACTCATCCTACAAACTTGATTCTTCTCTCATTTTCTAGGAAATTTTGTTGGCTTGAAGTTTTATTTAAATTTGTTAAAAGTTTTAGATTTGAAGATATCCAGCATTTTCCAAGACCGGACATGATCCGTCCTCATTGGGCCACAGGTTACCGTTGTCCAACCAATTAAGATGAAACTTTGCCAATCTCATTTTTACCCAATTGGCAACTATTATTGAGATCAGCACCAAAATTAGAAGAGTGGTCTCTTGTGACCACCTAATGATCATGATTCACTTTTCCGCCAAAGTAAAAATTGCCTATCTTTGACGATCGGTTGTAAACCTATTTCAACTTTTAAGTAGGTTAGTGAATTATGATCATTAGGTGGTCACAAGAGACCACTCTTCTAATTTTGGTGCTGACCTCAATAATAGATGTCAATTGACTAAAAAATGAGATTGGCAAAGTTTCATCTTAATTGGACAAGGGTAACCCGTGCCGCAATGAGGACGGATCATTTCGATCTTGGAAAATACTGAATATCTTCAAATCGAAAAGTTTTAACATAAAAGTGGCACAAATTTCCTAGAAAATGAGAGAAGAATCAAGTTTGTAGGATGAGTCGTTTTCATTTTATAAACAAAAAACTGCAATTTTTCAAAAACTTCAACTTCATTGCGGCACGGGTTACCCACCGTTGTCCAATCAAGATGAAACTTTTCTAATCTCATTTTTTAGCCAATTGACAACTATTATGGGCGTCATAACCGCAAAAATTTGAAGAGAGGTTTCTTGTGACCACCTAATGAGCATAATTCACTTTTCCGTCAAAGTAAAAATTACCTATATTTGACAAACGATTGTGCCTAAACGGCTGAACCTATTTTGGCTTTTAAGTATGTTACTCAACGCAAAATGTCATGCTCTTTTCATTTTGTTAAGAGTAAGATTTTCTGTAGAACGCATGGTTTTAGAGTTATAAGCGTAAATCTGAAAAAAGTCCAAAATTTTTGTGGTTTTTAGGCCCTCAAAAATTTAGCACCAGCCAGAAACCATCGCAAACTCATATAACTCTTAGTTGAGAAGCCTAATTATTTCCAGCTTGTGCATATTTATTGTCCAGCAGAAGTCTAATTTGCCTGGGGTACAAACGTCATTTTTATTACAGAATGCATTTTGGACGATTTAACATACAAACAGTTCTGTTGTAAAAATTATAACTTAAATCGTTTTGCAAAAACAAAATTCCTATTACTTCATATATAGAACATTCATTTCGATTTTTGTACAATGAAATAAAATAGGTGGGGGTGATAAAATAAAAAATTAAACACTGCTTACCTTATACCAACAAATGTATGGTTGCTTAGTGTCACAGTTCAAATGGTGTTTAGCATAATATGGATCAGGTTTAAATGTGAGTTCGATTGTTGAAGAGGCTTAAAATTTTAAAGTCACACATTAGCTTTATTAGCATTATTTATTTATTATTACAAAATTATTTTTATAAGATTGGTGCCTATATTTATGCATTAGAAAACATGTGGCCCTAATACCATAAGCTATTAGCTTAGGGCTTGAGCTCAGGGCTCCGAGATATCAAAGAGACGCCTAAAGTAAAAAAAAAATAAGCTGACGTGTTCTGATGTGGCCATCCACTTGACTACCATACAACCTGGCCCCTCACTTATATTTAATGTTTAATAAAATTATTTATAATCATGTAAGGGGAATTAGTTTTTGCATTTTTAGACTCCTGGGGGCCCACTGATTATGTATACAAAATTTGGTTGAGTTTGGTACAAGGGCCTATATTTTCATTTTTTGACTCTGCACCTCCCCCCCCTCCATTTTGGGCGGTAAGTTTTTGCATTTTCACACTTCTGGTGTCCCACTGATTATGTATAAAAAATTTGGTTGAGTTTGCTCAAATAGCCTAGATTTTTCATTTTTAACCCCCCCCTCCCCTTAATTTTGGGTCGATATGCTCCAAAATCTAATCAGCTATTAATCTCAATGCACC
This sequence comes from Forficula auricularia, assembly GCA_024734495.1. Lineage (NCBI taxonomy): Eukaryota > Metazoa > Arthropoda > Insecta > Dermaptera > Forficulidae > Forficula > Forficula auricularia. The sequence continues at coordinate 41,505 of JALMQS010000266.1, forward strand.
AAAACTACGGGAAATTTAGTTTCGATATTCACACTAGTTTTTGAGCTAGCTCGTCCACAAAAATTTGGTAACGTACAGACTAACTAACTAACAGACATTTTGACAAAACAATTATTATCTAATAATTTAATTTTTTCGATGTTCACTTATTAGAGCTTTTTTGTAGAGCGAAATGCCATGGTTTCGCTCAATTTTTTTAATCAAAATAGTTTCAGCCCTTTTTGAGATATTTCGAAAAAAAGAAGGAAAAAAAACACTTTTTTCATGCACGATTACAATACTTGACCATACCCTGTATGATAAAGTAAAAATATCCCCCAAGTTTCAAGTTTCTATCTCAATTTTAAAACATGTGGTTTTTGGAATTGAACGATCAATTTTTTATTCCGGCCAAAGTCATGGTTCAAAAAATTTGAAACACTGTAGACTTTATCCCTTTAATGCTAGCTATCCATCAGAATTTTAACAGATTTTTATCTATTACAACATCTAGATAAAAAACTGCTATAACTTAGTATTACTCCAAAGTAGACTCCAAAATTATAATAGCTAAAAATCTGTAAAAACTCTGCAGGATTTTTTTTTAAATTTTAGGTGAATTCAATACAGTGAAAATTTAAAATATAATAAAATATTTTTGTCATTACCTGATATCTCTGGGGTATCCGGAAGTTGAAAATTATATTTGCAGATAATAGAGTCATCATCATCAATAACTATTGATTTTTCAGGTAGGCGTATGAGAGCATCCTTTGTTAAATGCCTTACCTGATATGAAGAAAACATTGTCGTAAATTCATAATCGGATTTACCTGCGATAATAGATTTTTTATTGAGTAAAATAAAGCGGTAGTTTTTTAGTAAGTGTAATACTTTAATCCACTCTTGAAAATGTTGCCTCAAATTTATTTCCTAACAAAATCAAATAGTCCAGTGAACGAACGCTCAAAGGGGCTCAAGGGGCTAGAGAAAACATTTTATAGGAAAGAATTTTTTATGGAATGTGTTGGGGTCGTTATAAGGTAAAAATACTAAAAGTCCCCAGTCCTAACTATCGGGCGGGTTAAGGGATGGAAGGGGGTGGAAATGCCCCGATTTTTTTGTTTTTTTGCTTATATCTCAAAAACAGCGGGTCGTAGGGAAAAAGTTACTCTTAGGGCCGGTTGTATGTCGCAAAGTAAATGCTTTTTACCACTAACACAGGGTAGATGGTAAATGGAGGGATTGGGATGGCCAATCAGATGCCAGGCACTGTCAGTCGCTGGCATCTGATTGGCCATCCTAATCCCTCCATTTACCATCTACCCTGTGTTAGTGGTAAAAAGCATTTACTTTGCGACATACAACCGGGCCTTAGAAAAATAAAAGCGTATGATATTTACTATAAGATTACTTCTATTTAATTTTTCTCTATTCTTTATGGTTTTTGAGATATTCGCCCGCGAATATCGTTTAGTATGAAAAAAATAAAATTTCCTATATTTTTCGTCAAACTTTTGTCTCTATCACCTCAGCCTTTCGTTTTACAGTAAAAATCCTCAGAAAAGAAGTTGTAGAGCATTCAATTTCCTTTAAAATAATATATACCTTATCTTCAAATCGTCTGGAGTTATAGGTCGATTTATACATTTTGTAAGAAAACCCCGCAATAGCCCAGTATATAGGGGGGGGGGGGGGTTTCAGCTTACTTTAATTGCGGGCAAAGATTTTTTTCTAGGATCTTTTGGTATGATGTGGGTATGCCAAATCTAAGTTTGCGACCTCGAAAGTGTGGGGGACAACTTTTGATGGCCTAAAAACCTCGAAATTTTCTGACTTTAACCCAAAAACTCGTACTTTTTTCGATTTTTTCCCATTTCGAACATAAAGGAGCACAGTGAAAACAAAGATTTAAGTATCTTTTTGGGTGTCTTTTTTTGAAAAAAGATGGAAATTATTTCAAAAATCAACCCAGTATATAATATTATTAAATGAGATTTGTCTTAAGGGTTTGGCTACTGGCTACTGGCCCGGCAAGCTTAGTTAGCGCTTGGGTTCGATTCGTAAGGGGACGAACCTCTCTGATATGCAATGTAAAAATATTTCTCTAATATCTATGATGTCCTTTAAAGTTAAATTCATTTAATAATGGAGCACGTTTTCGACAAATACAATCCTATACATTTTTAAATTAGATTAAATTTTCTACAATGTAAACAAAGATTGATCTTAATTGGATAATGGTAACCCGTGCCGCAATTAGGTTGAAGTTTTGAAAAACTGCAATTTTTTTCATAAAATCTCAGTTTTTCCTTGATAAAATGAAAAGCACTCATCTTAGAAACTTGATTTCTATCTCTTTCTCTAGGAGATTTTGTCGACTTGAACGTTTACTTGGACCATTTTTTTGATAAAACTCTTAGATTTATATATATCCAGAATTTTTCGGATAGGAAATGATCGATTTTTTCAAAAAATCTCAGTTTTTCCTTCATAAAATGAAAACCACTTATCCTAAAAACTTGATTTCTGTCTCATTCTCTAGGAGATTTTGTCGACTTGAACGTTTACTTGGACCATTTTTTTGATAAAACTCTTAGATTTATATATATCCAGAATTTTTCGGATAGGAAATGATCGATTTTTTCAAAAAATCTCAGTTTTTCCTTCATAAAATGAAAACCACCTATCCTAAAAACTTGATTTCTGTCTCATTCTCTACGAGATTTTGTCGACTTGAACGTTTAATTGGACTATTTTTTTGATAAAACTCTTAGATTTATATATATCCAGAATTTTTCGGATAGGAAATGATCGATTTTTTCAAAAAATCTCAGTTTTTCCTTCATAAAATGAAAACCACTTATCCTAAAAACTTGATTTCTGTCTCATTCTCTAGGAGATTTTGTCGACTTGAACGTTTACTTGGACTATTTTTTTGATAAAACTCTTAGATTTATATATATCCAGAATTTTTCGGATAGGAAATGATCGATTTTTTCAAAAAATCTCAGTTTTTCCTTCATAAAATGAAAACCACCTATCCTAAAAACTTGATTTCTGTCTCATTCTCTAGGAGATTTTGTCGACTTGAACGTTTACTTGGACTATTTTTTTGATAAAACTCTTAGATTTATATATATCCAGAATTTTTCGGATAGGAAATGATCGATTTTTTCAAAAAATCTCAGTTTTTCCTTCATAAAATGAAAACCACCTATCCTAAAAACTTGATTTCTGTCTCATTCTCTAGGAGATTTTGTCGATTTGAACGTTTACTTGGACCATTTTTTTGATAAAACTCTTAGATTTATATATATCCAGAATTTTTCGGATAGGAAATGGTCGATTTTTTCAAAAAATCTCAGTTTTTCCTTGATAAAATGAAAACCACTTATCCTAAAATCTTGATTTCTGTCTCATTCTCTAGGAGATTTTGTCGACTTGAACGTTTACTTGGACTATTTTTTTGATAAAACTCTTAGATTTATAGATATCCAGAATTTTTCGGATAGGAAATGGTCGATTTTTTCAAAAAATCTCAGTTTTTCCTTCATAAAATGAAAACCACCTATCCTAAAAACTTGATTTCTGTCTCATTCTCTAGGAGATTTTGTCGATTTGAACGTTTACTTGGACCATTTTTTTGATAAAACTCTTAGATTTATATATATCCAGAATTTTTCGGATAGGAAATGGTCGATTTTTCAAAAAATCTCAGTTTTTCCTTGATAAAATGAAAACCACTTATCCTAAAATCTTGATTTCTGTCTCATTCTCTACGAGATTTTGTCGACTTGAACGTTTAATTGGACTATTTTTTTGATAAAACTCTTAGATTTATATATATCCAGAATTTTTCGGATAGGAAATGATCGATTTTTTCAAAAAATCTCAGTTTTTCCTTCATAAAATGAAAACCACTTATCCTAAAAACTTGATTTCTGTCTCATTCTCTAGGAGATTTTGTCGACTTGAACGTTTACTTGGACTATTTTTTTGATAAAACTCTTAGATTTATATATATCCAGAATTTTTCGGATAGGAAATGGTCGATTTTTTTCAAAAAATCTCAGTTTTTCCTTCATAAAATGAAAACCACCTATCCTAAAAACTTGATTTCTGTCTCATTCTCTAGGAGATTTTGTCGACTTGAACGTTTACTTGGACCATTTTTTTGATAAAACTCTTAGATTTATATATATCCAGAATTTTTCGGATAGGAAATGGTCGATTTTTTCAAAAAAATCTCAGTTTTTCCTTGATAAAATGAAAACCACTTATCCTAAAATCTTGATTTCTGTCTCATTCTCTACGAGATTTTGTCGACTTGAACGTTTAATTGGACTATTTTTTTGATAAAACTCTTAGATTTATATATATCCAGAATTTTTCGGATAGGAAATGATCGATTTTTTCAAAAAATCTCAGTTTTTCCTTCATAAAATGAAAACCACTTATCCTAAAAACTTGATTTCTGTCTCATTCTCTAGGAGATTTTGTCGACTTGAACGTTTACTTGGACTATTTTTTTGATAAAACTCTTAGATTTATATATATCCAGAATTTTTCGGATAGGAAATGATCGATTTTTTCAAAAAATCTCAGTTTTTCCTTCATAAAATGAAAACCACCTATCCTAAAAACTTGATTTCTGTCTCATTCTCTAGGAGATTTTGTCGACTTGAACGTTTACTTGGACTATTTTTTTGATAAAACTCTTAGATTTATATATATCCAGAATTTTTCGGATAGGAAATGATCGATTTTTTCAAAAAATCTCAGTTTTTCCTTCATAAAATGAAAACCACCTATCCTAAAAACTTGATTTCTGTCTCATTCTCTAGGAGATTTTGTCGATTTGAACGTTTACTTGGACCATTTTTTTGATAAAACTCTTAGATTTATATATATCCAGAATTTTTCGGATAGGAAATGGTCGATTTTTTCAAAAAATCTCAGTTTTTCCTTGATAAAATGAAAACCACTTATCCTAAAATCTTGATTTCTGTCTCATTCTCTAGGAGATTTTGTCGACTTGAACGTTTACTTGGACTATTTTTTTGATAAAACTCTTAGATTTATAGATATCCAGAATTTTCGGGACAGGACCCATTCCGAGTCCTTAAAGGTGTCATGCAAAATGCTGGATATCTTTAAATCTAAGAATTTTAACAAAAAAGTAGTCCAAATAAACTTACAAGTATTCAATTATTCAAAAATTATAATTCGAATTAATTTTATTGGAATCCATCATTCCTGTAATTATTTTTTGTCAGTGAAAAACTACACATCTAAATTATTATTTTTTTACCTTTAATGTGAGTTATTGCGTTCTCGTCATAAATATCCCTCGTCTCATTTTCTGTGATTCCCCTTCTGCATATTAAAAGAAAATTTTTTCCTTCACTATTTCGTGTTATTTCAAGTTTCGTATTGTTTTCATTCAAGTCACCGAAAAAGGTATCTAAAAGAAAAAATTTAATTATATATACGTATCAAGGCAGTTTAATTTCAAGAATTTTTACATAAAATAATTTAAAAGGTTATACAGGGTGCGGCATAAAGATCTCCCACATTTTGAAGGGGTATAAAAAAAATGAAAAAATTTAACTAGAAATAAGCTGACGTGTTCTTATGTGGCCATCCACTTGACTTTACCATACAACCTGGCCCCTCACTTATATTTAATATTTAATAAAATTATTTATAATCATGTAGGGGAGGGGGGTTAGTTTTTGCATTTTTCGAATTCTAAGGTCCCACTGATTTTGTATACAAAATTTGGTTAAGTTTGGTACTAGAGCCTAGATTTTCATTTTTTGACCCTACACCCCCCCCTCCCATTTTGGGGGGTTAGTTTTTGCATTTTTAGATTCCTGTGGGGCCACTGATTATGTATACAAAATTTGGTTGAGTTTGGTACAAGGGCCTAGATTTTCATTTTTTTGACCCGCTCCCCCATTTTGGGCGAATATTTTTTGCATTTTTAGACTTCTGGGGTCCCACTGATTATGTATACAAAATTTGGTTGAGCTCAAATAACCTAGATTTTATATTTTTAACCCCCCCCCTCCACCCCTCTTAATTTTAGGTCGATATGCACCAAAATCTAATCAGCTCTTAATCTCAATGGACCAAAACTACACGTGAAATTTGGTTTCGATATTCACACTAGTTTTCGAGCTAGCTCGTCCACAAAAATTTGGTAACGCACAGACTAACAGACATTTTGACAAAACAATTATTATCTCGAAAAATATAATTTTTTTGATGTTCTCTTATTATGTCTTTTTCGTAGAGCGAAATGCCATGGTTTAGCTCAATTTTTTTAATCAAAATAGCTCCAGCCGTTTTTGAGATATTTCGAAAAAAAAGAAGGAAAAAACCACTTTTTTCATGCACAATTACAATACTTGACCATACCCTATATGGTAAAGTAAATAAGCTGACGTGTTCTGATGTGGCGATCGACTTGACTTTACTATACAACCTGGCCCCTCACTTAGACTCGACCCCCTTAATTTTGGGTCGATATGCACCAAAATCTAATCAGCTCTTAATCTCAATGGACCAAAACTATGTGTGAAATTTGGTTTCGATATTCACACTAGTTTTTGAGCTCACTCGTACACAAATTTGGTAACGCACAGACTAACTAACTTACAGACATTTTGACAAAACAATTATTATCTCGAAAAATATAATTTTTTCGATGTTCACTTATCAGAGCTTTTTTGTAGACTGAAATGCCATGGTTTCGCTCAATTTTTTTAATCGAAATAGTTTCGGCTGTTTTTGAGATATTTTGAAAAAAAGAAGGAAAAAACCACTTTTTTCATGCACGATTACAATACTTGACCATACCCTATATGGTAAAGTAAAAAAATCGAAGCAATACTTTCTTGCAAAACGCTAGTGTGTACGTAGCTTAACATAACAAAAGAAATGGCTCTTAATTAATGTAAAGTAATATATAATTATTTTGATTAGTTATGTCCATCGATTAAATTATTAAAGTTGTTATAGGGAATTAAGGACTATATCTTTTATGCAGATCATTTATATTTTATTGCCAACATTTCGTCAACTTTGTTGAGTTATTCAGGGCTCAAATAGTTAACTTCCCTGCATATTTATCATTTTTATAACTATTTGAGCCCTGAAAAACTCAACAAAGTTGACGAAATGTTGGCAATAAAATATATAATCCTTATTTCTCTATAACAACTTTAATTATAGTAAAATATAATTGTATTGAATACCTCGAGTGCCGTAATATACACAGTACAGTGACAAAGCTTTTGGTACCCATTGATTAATTTTATAAATCAACGAAAATGGTTGAGGCTGAGATTTGATTATATCCTAAAAATGAAAGTGAAAATATAGAATAAAAAAGTTATATATATATAGACATGGGCGTCGATAAAAATAAGTTTGGGTAGGGAGAAGGGGGAAAAACAAAAATATGTTGGTGTAATTATCAGCATGAATTTATCATATATCTTAAGAAATTACCATATATTTGATATGAATAGATGGTGAAGTTAATTATGGCGAAATCGATCTCTGTTCAATATGAATAAATCATATACGTATTTTAAGTATTCTCATATTTTTGGAGCAACTCTAGATATATTAATAGTTAAGATGCCGCTATTTGAACCAAGCATCAATAAGTAAATTATGAAAATATTGTCCATTAAATTGAAAGTTTTTGCCGAGAGTAGCAGAATTTTTATATATTGAAGGAGACAATAAAAGAGTGTGTCTTCTGCTGGAATTATAAATTTTATTTATTTATAACAAGACTATAGTTTCGACAGCTTTGCCCTCTTCATCAGTCTATTACAATGGATTCACAGGAATTAATTTATCATAAATTAATTCCTGTGAATCTATTATAATAAACTGATGAAGAGGGCAAAGCTCTGAAACTATAGTCTCGTTATAAATAAATAAAATTTACAATTCCAGCAGAAGACACACTCTTTTATTGTCTCCTTCAATATTGTCCTTGGTAAGTGCGTATGTAAGTATGTACGTATGTATGTACCCCCCTGCGTTTCGCAACCATAAGCCCTAGAGCTACGAAATTCTAAACTTAATTTAGTCTAGAAGTAGTACAGCAAGCTTTTGGTTGAAATCAGAAAACCGGAAGCGGACATTAACATGAAAGATTTTTTTTTTTTGATTTTCTCAAAAACGGCTTTAACGATTTTTTTAAAAATTAGTACATATATCAAATGAGTTTTTAGTTGTGTCAAATTTTTAATCAGATTGTAAAAAAGGAAGTGGTTCTAATTTAGGAGTGTAGTAAAATAAATATTTTAATCGTTCATATCTCGTCTTCGGAAAGTAGCAGAGCCTTGAAATTTAAAACTTAACCTATCTAGAGACTACAAGAAGTATAACAAGATTTTGGCTAAAATAGACAAACCGGAAGTTGATGTTTACCTTCCCCTCCTGGGTTTCGCAACCATAAGTCTCAGAGATACGAAATTCGAAACATAAGCTTGATATAGGCTAGAAGTAGTATATCAAGCTTTTGGTTGAAATCGGAAGACCGGAAGTGGATAATTACATGAAATATGTCAGACTCTTGATAAATACACTAATTTAAAAAAAATCGTTGGAGCCGTTTTTGAGAAAATCAAAAAAAAAAAATAAATGAAGGGGGTGTAAATTAGTAGTGTCGCGATGACTTCAAATTAATCAAAATGTGAAAATCGTGTGGTGAACACATCAGTTGATTTAATTTATTATCGGCAATCAGTAATTACATATTTACAGGATATTTCTATTAGCCAATTTTCTAGGCGAAATATTTCCAAAAGTTACAAGGTAGTTTCCTATGAGACTAGACAAAATAAAAAAAATTATGTGGGTTCAAAAATAAAAAAATATTTTTTCATTATAGATTGTGATGTTTATTTCAGGAAGTTGGACCCCCTTGATCCCCATGGATATAGATTTTATTAGAAAATCTAAATAAAACGTTATCAACTAATAATTAATCAAACATTACTTACGCAAGTGTGAGGCTTTTTGATACATAGAGCTCCAATATATTGTGTTTGATTAATATATTTTTCATAAATAGTAATATGTAAATCTCCATATTGATCGGACGCAGTGAATATCGTTGGATTGTCGATATCTCCGACAACTAGGGGATAAATAAAAAAACAAAATATTATCATTTAATTGAAAAGTTTTTATTTTGCCGAGAGTAGCAGAGTTGTTGATTTATAGAGAGAAATAAAGAAGTTGTCCTCTGCTTGATGCAAATAAACATAAACACATATATACCGGGTGAGTTTTTTATCTTGATACAGTCTTATAACTCAAAAACAGTGCATTATATGAAAAAAGTTTCAAATAAAAGTTTATTTATGTGGAGGGGGAAACTAAACTACGCTATTGTTTGTTTACCAAAACAAGCTTTCAAGGGTATTTTAAGGTCAAGTTCTGTTTTTTAAATAGAAACCTATATGTTTCTGTACATATTCTGAATCTATAAAAAAAACTGAACAACTTTCATAAGAACTATTTTTTTATTCGATATCAAATAAACAAAATATTAAATCAATTAGATCTCAGAAAAAACCCCTAATAATTATTTTTAACAATTATTCAACTTAATTTTTAAATAATAATGATTAAATAATTAATTATTAAATCGAAAAGTCAAAACAATGAAAATAAGTGTTTATAATGATCTTAAAACTTCATTATTCACAGATTTAAGAGGTTATTTTCTAATTAATTGAAATACTTAAAATTCTTGAGTTAAAAAAAGTTTATTTCTCGTGTCTATCCAGTAGATAGTTATAATGTATTATCATAATAAAAATGGATCATTTTTTGTTGAAGACAGAATTAAAATGGTCTTAATTTATGGTGAATGTGGAAGAAGCGTTGTGGAGCTGCAATTGAAATGGATTCCAAGCATTTTCCTGACAGGGATACTCCCTCAAGAGCTTCATTTTATTGTGTTGTAAATCTATTTAAAAAAAATCATGAAATATAAAGGCTACGAAGAAACTTAAAAGGCCAAAATAATGAAATTGGAACTGGAATTCATCCAGAAGACTTGCAATACACTCTGGAATATCACAGAACAGTGTCGGAAAATTATTAAATTTTATTGATTATTATATAATTATTTATTTAATAATTAAATATTTGATCATTATTATTTGATAATTAAGTTGAATAATTGTTAAAAATAATTATTATAATTTTTTTTTGAGATATAATTGATTTAATATTTTGTTTATTTGATATCGAATAAAAAAATAGTTCTTATGAAAGTTGTTTCAGTTTTTTTTGTAGATTAAGAATATGTAAACAAATATATAGGTTTCTATTTGAAAAACAAAACTTGACCTTGAAATACCCTTGAAAGCTTGTTCTAGGTAAACAAACAATAGCGTAGTTTAGTTTTCCCTCTATATATTGATAAATAAATATGCAATTGGATGTTGATGAAAGCAGTCCACGGTGGTTGTAAAAAATAAGACTATAGAGGTTTTATTATTTTACATTTATTTGTTAAAACCGACGTTTCGGAGATTTATTCTCTCCTTCTTCAGGAGACAGAAAGTAATTATGTTTTGAACTACTTTCATTGACTTTTTGTTACCCTGAAGAAGGAGAGAATAAATCTCCGAAACGTCGGTTTTAACAAATAAATGTAAAATAATAAAACCTCTATAGTCTTATTTTTACAACCACCGTGAACTGCTTTCATCAACATCCAATTGCATATTTATACCAGTCCGTCTCCTAAACAAAATCTCTATCAATTGATAAATAAACTTTTATTTGAAACTTTTTTTCATATAATGCACTGTTTTTGAGTTATAAGACTGTCTCAAGATAAAAAAAACTCACCCGGTTATATTAGGGTGGCCCTTATTTTGGGTATTTTAGAATTTTTACGCTCCCAGGGGCGTAAGTTTCAACCCCCTATCTCAATTTTAACCTGTGCCTCAGAGCGATCTAAGTTTCCCATCTAAATAACATGGGGTTTTTGGCATTGAAGGATCAATTTTTTATTTCGGCCAAAGTAATGGTTTAAAAAATTTGAAACTCTGTCGACTTTTTTTCGAATATTTACGCAGGCATATGGTTAGAAATAAATAAAAAAAATATCCCATAAGTTTCAAGGCTCTATCTTAATTTTAACCTATAACGCTACACAGCGATTAAGTCACCCATCTAAATAACATGGGGTTTTTGGCATTGAAGGATCAATTTTTTATTCCGGCCAAAGTAATGGTTTAAAAAATTTGAAACTCTGTCGACTTTATCATTATAATAGTTGCTATCCATCAGAATTTTTACAGATTTGTAGCTATTATAATTTTGGAGTCTATAACTTACTAACACTAAGTTATGGCAGTATTTTATCTAGCGGTAACTCCAAAATTATAATAACTACAAATCTGAAGAACCTCTGAAGGATAGCTACTCTTATAAGGGTAAAGTCTAGAGCAGATGTTTCTCAACCTTTTTGGACTCAACGCCCCCTTTGTAAGACCCGCTTCTTAATTTGCCCCCTTATAAATTTTAACAGATAAAAATTGTACGATAATCCCTAATATAAGGTAGATTTGGCTTACATTAGGCGTTAGTATGATATATCCAAAGAAATTTGAATGGAAAAATAGTAGAATAACATTTATTAGTTAGAAATTTAATTTAATTTACAAAAAAAGTAAGATACATAAAGTAATGTGTTTTAATTTTAACATAACAACGAAATAATAAACTAAATGAAATTTTAATGAGAACCTTGAGGTTGGTGATCTTGACAAAGTTGAATAATATTGGGTTCTAATTTTGACAGATATAATCGTAAGTCACCTTGTTGGCAAATGTTGAGGCGATTTCTTTGCTTAGTCAGCATTTGAGAAACCGCACTAAAACCCTTTTCCACTAGGTATGACGTTGGAAATGCCGTGATTAATAGTCTTATTTCTATCCATAGTCTCTCAAATGTGTTAGTACTGCTAATTTTTATCCAAAATTCTTCTAAAGTACTATGTTCAAATGAATGTTTCGCTTCTACATTTGCCTGCAAATCTATTAATATTTCTTGAATGTGCGAAGGAGCATTAGTAGGATCAGCACTAAATGGATTAATAACCCAATCAGGAATATGAATATTTTCTACATCTTTAAACCGAAGTTTCATATCTACAATTAGGCTTTCCAAATGCTTATAATAAACTGCAATATTTTCGTCCTGTACAATTATATTACTTAAACAGGGAAATAAAGAAAAATCTTTTCTACCCATGTTATTTTTATAGAGACTTAATTTATTTATAAAACCAATAATTAAACTTTTCACTTTAATTATGGTCACATTGTTATGCGGGTATTCAAAATGATTTCGCCCACGCAAAATGACTATCGCCCCCAGAAAGCGTATAGTCAAATAATCGCCCACTGTAAGTTTTCGATCGCCCCCACAGGGGCGATATCGCCCAGGTTGAGAATCACTGGTCTAGAGAGTTTTAAATTTTTGAAATATTACTTTTGACCGGTATAAAAAATTGATCGTTCAATGCCAAAAACCCCATGTTATTTAGATGAGAAACTTGCATCGCTCTGAGGCACAGGTTAAAATTGAGATAGGGGTTGAAACTTGGAAGATATTTTTATTTATTTATTTCGAGCCATATGAGCCTCTGCGAGGGTAAAAATCCGAAAATACCCAAAATAAGGGCCACCCTCATATATATATATATATATATATATATATATATATATATATATATATATATATATATGTATATATATTATTTATTTGTTTGAGACTAAAATTTCGAAGGCTTGGCCCTCATCATCAGTCTTTTTTAATTATAAATATTATTTTTCATGGGATCAGTATCAGTTGGATATTGAAATTTTTTTCTTTCTTTCTCAGCTTGAGAGCCAGACAGAATTAAAAAACATATTTTGGAACAGATTCTCTGGGGGGGGGGGGGAGGTGTTTGTTGGGCTTATTTCCTTTTTCATCCACTTCCTTTTATCTAAAATTGTTTGTTTTATACAGTAAATTTTAAGTAGATTTCTATTTATCAAATCATATCTGCTATTTAAACACAGGTCAGAATATATAAATATATTAAGTCTAGTTCCCTTGAGAGGGACTGAACTAATTTACTACCTTAATCAAAAAGTTCCAGGAATTTATCCATAAAATTAAAAATACAAACTTATTCATCAAATTCGATATTGTCCCCTTCAAAGTATTCCTCACCGACTTCAACGCACTTATGCCAGAGTTTAATCCAATCCTCCAAACATTGTTTATATTCGATTTTCGGTGTGGCCTTCAGAGCTGTCTGAGATTTTTGTATGATCTCCTCTTGGCTGCTAAAACGCATTCTCCGGAGATGTTTTTTGAGTCGACTGAACAGGAAGAAGTCGTAGGGAGCTAAATCAGGTGAATTCGGTGGCTTTTGGATGGTATTCAATCCGTTCTTGGTCAATAAGTTGCGGATAACGACCGCATTGTTCGACCGCGCGTTACGTGATTCCCACAAATCCGGTCTTTTTTGACGTCTCAAAGCCAAATCATTAAACAGAATGTCTTGAACGGATTCATAAGCGATGTTCAAGTTCGCTGCCATCTCTCCAATGGTCAATTTACAGTTTTCGGCCATAATTTTTTTGATTTTATAGACGTTTTCGTCGTTTTCCGATCTCGGCTGCGTTCTTCATCCTCGACAGACTCACAAAAACTTGGGCCACACATAAATGTTTGTTTTCGATAGAGTAACACTTCTTCAACATTTTCCCACCGTTTTTAACTCGTTGATGCAACGACGATTTCATTTTTAAAATCGTAAAAATCGCAAACAGCTCTGATAGTCCATACCGAAAGCCGAGTATAAAAAATGTTTCGAGGATTGGATCAAACACTGGCATAAGTGCGCTGCAGTCGTTGGGGGAGTACTTAGCAGGGTACAATATCGATTTTGATGAATAAATTTGTATTTTTGATTTTTTGAATGAATTCCTGAAACTTTTTGATCAAGGTAGTATATTATATTCAGTGGGCCATTTTTTAAATTGTAATTAAAAACAAGTGATTTTTTTTTTTTTTTTTGAAAAATATACACTGAAGTACAAAAAAATCGATCCACCAATAAAAACTTTATTAAATAGTAAATCATTTTTAATTTTTTTACAAGGAACCATACATTATTGAAATTATTGCTTATTGCAAGTGTACTTGCCACTTGTTGTTGATTAATTAGGCACTCAATTTGACCTGCTTGAACTAGAAAAATATCTATTTTGTATATTTGATCTTTCTATGAATGATCCTTAATTTGAAATTATTCATTTTATTGATATTCCAAATGGAATTTGATATTTTATTAAAACTTTATTTAAATTAAAGTAATATTGAAAAAGTATGATAATTTGTAATTGTATCTTTTAATTTAATTTCACTCATTATTTTTTATATAATTCAAAAATTATCAACAATGTTTATTGAATATACTAGTTTAAGAGTTAATGGAACAAATTATATGAATATTTGTAAAAATTTTGAAAATAATTTCCTATTTAATCAAGTTAGTGGGTCGATTTATTTGCACTGTAGTGTAGTGCATGTTATATCAAATTTTATTATATAAATATATATAAATTTTATTATACATACCTGATAATATATTAATAAAAAACACAAAGAAAAATAAAACAAAACTGTTCCGACACATGACCAACGACTTTATAAAATTATCAGCATGGGGAACAACATTCTGTTACCACAATAGAGGATATTGTGGACGCTTCTACTCACATCCTTGCTTATATATTATATATACGTATAATATATTAATGATAAGGTCAAGCGAGTAGACAGAATCTTTTTTTTTTGGGGGGGGGCTGGATATGTAACAATGAGTAGGATCCGGCCCCCCCAAAAAAATATTTTTGGGATCAATGAGAGAAAACTAAGAAAAAAAAAATAATAATAAAAGTAAATTATCATATAAAAAAATCAAAACAACAGTCTCAGATTTAAGGTAGTTGTTTCGCGACAATACTGACAAAAAGTTAATGCTTGAATATATAGAACATACAATAAGGATTCATAATTCATAAGCCCAAAACTTTTTGCTGTTTATGTATCACTACTAGACAATACTGTGCTCGTTTGACAAATCTGGCAACACTGTTCGAGCTTGTATATATTTTACCATAGAAATGTCAAATAAAGTAAGATTTATAAAACAAAGCGTTTTTAATAAGCGATTGAAGGCTGTAGTACCTGGCCACCGAGCGATGCTCGGTAACTTCTTGCTTCAGTTAAAAGCTATATATTAATCCCCCGAACCCCCCCCCCTCGCCACCCGGACCCCCAGCACTTCACCTCACCTCCTGCACCCCTCCACCCCACATCCACCCCCACCCCTGAGACCACTTCCGTACCCCTCCACCACTGCACCCCCCACATCTACCCCACCGTCACCTCCACCCTCACCCAGTTTTTGCATTTCAAGCCTTGTAGTGGTCCACAAAAAAATAGGTATATAAATAAATACCTTATAATAATTAATTATAAACGTGGGGTGAACCGCGATTGGAATTAGGTGTACACCGTTTTTGGAATTATCTGTAATTATTTTGGAATTCATTAGATAATCTATTGTCATCTATTGTCTTCTACTTAGAAATGAAAGTGGAAGTGGAAGTAGGTGTACACGGTTTTAGGTCGCGGTTCACCCCTCGATTATAAATAACCATTTTTGAGTTCATCAATTAAATTGCCAAATTCTAATATAGAAAAAATAAGTTTGTGGGATTTAAAACTCGATTTTTAATCAATTAAATTGTCTATTTTTTTTTTTTTTTTTTTTTTATAAATTTTATTAAACCAATTATTTTACATTAATTAATGTATACATTGTATCTTTTGCTTCGATTCCGGAGATAACTTCTCCACCATCGAGTGTCCTTGATCATCTTTAGTCCTTGTTTTTAGTAAGAGGAAAAATCTAATTAGATAAAAAAACCTCTTTTCCGATAATTATTTAAATTCCATTATTCCCCAATCAAATCGATTGGTATCCTTCTCCTCTCTCTCTCCATTAAATTGTCTAACTTTTAATATATATAATAATAATATTTGTAATGAGATCTATTAGTGGAATTTAAAATTAAAAACCAATTAATAATTAAAAGTAAATTGAAAAAAATATAAACATACATTTTTATCGAGACAACCACCTGTGAGCAATGCACGGTAACTTTTTGCCTCTAAATATGTTAGCTCAAGTTTCAAATTTCAAGCTCCGAGACTTACCGAAGACGATATATGAACAATTAAAATATTTATTTTACAACATGACTAATTTACACCTCCTTCTTTTATTTTAATCGGATTAAAATTTATACACGACTAATAACTCATGAGACTTGATAAGTTCACCAATTTTTAGCGGAATCGTTAGAGGCCTTTTTCGAGAAGTCGATTCTATATATACAAGAATTGCTCGTTTAATATAATAAGAATATATTTTTAATGAAATACTTGCTAAAGTTATTTATTCTCGAGAAGCTTTTCGATACTCCTAAAGTCCCTTTTCGGACTAAATGATATTATTCGAAATTAAAGAAGAAATATCATGGTCAACTTCAACAACATTAATTCTTGGGAAGCTTCACAAGAAATAATTTAGCAAGTGAGTCGTCAGTAGAATCAAATAAAAATCTTTTAAATAAAATTAACTTCATTTTTATGATATTTCGTTTAACGATGTTTGCTGAACTTAAAATCATTATTGAAAACTTTTTTTCGAACTCCACTGTCAAGACAACTTTTAATGATAAGAAAGTGAAGTAAATAAATATATAATATAATAGAGAAAAGAAGCAGCGAGTTTTTCCTTTTATATTTTAAGGGTGTAACTTATATATTAAAAAAAACTTTTTTAAGAAACAATTTTTTCTTCAGAATGAGAAAAATTTCCATACTTGCATGACTAAAAATAAAAGTATGGGCTTTTTATAATTTAATTAAACCTCACTTTTATTTTTAGTTCTGTGTAAGATGGAAAATATAAATTTTATAAAGGTACCTATTGGGAAACTGAGAATTTCAATACGCTATCTGGCGGTCAAATTTAGAACTAGAGGATGAAGGATAAATAACCATATGATTATTGCAATCTCAATAACAATAACGTTTAAAAACAAAGTTTTAATTTTAATTTCAAATGAATAAGCCTCAAATGAGTTTGATTTATAAACAGTATATCGGGTTTTTTATCTTGAAACATATGGAAAAAGTTTTAAATAAAAGTTTATTTATATCAGGGGAGAAACTAAACTAGGCTATTGTTTGTCGACGTAGAACAAGCTTTATAGGGTATTTCAATGTCAAGCTCTGTTTTTTAAATGGAGCCCTATATTTTTCTATGCGTCTACTTAATCTACAAAAAATACTGATCAACTTTCATAAGAACTATTTTTTATACGAAATCAAATACTTAAACAAAATACATGAATCAATTAGATCTCAAAAAAATCTTAATAAATATTTTTAACAATTATTTAACTTAATTATCAAATAATAATGATTAAACAATTAATTATTAAATAAATAATCATTAAATCGAAAAGTCACAACAGTGAAAATAAGTTTATAATATTTCATTTCTCATTAATATATCAAAGAATAATTGACATATTAATGAGAAATGTTTTGATCGGGCTTTTTGAAAAAGATAGTACGTAACGCGAGACTACTACTGGTTGAAGCTATTGGAGTCTGCGTAGTCTCAAGTCTGGACCAAGAGAGAAAAAGATATGATTTATTATATATATTATTTTGAACCGCGACCTAATTTGCTGTACACCTACTTCCACTTGTACTTCCAAATATTTCCAAGAACTTCCAAATATTTCCAAGTACTTCCAAATATTTCCAAGTAATTCCAAAATACTTCCAAAGAGGTGTACACCTACTTCCAATCGCGGATCACCCCTCGGATAAAAGTATATACAAAATAAATTTTATTGTTTGCATAACTAAAATTTGGAGGCACACTTCAAGAAAGAAAAGTGCCGCGGCACAGTGGTTGAGAATCACTGATCTAGAAACTGATAATATGAGGAAAGGAGCCATTTATTAATTCACTTTTTCCTTCTTCCCTAAATCAATTAGTCTTTTTTTTGATTCTCCACTATACTAAAAAATACTCGTGCTACCCAAATTGTGGTCTTTGCAGACCCGGAGGCATATAATTAGAGAGCGCAAAAAAAGCTCTTTTTTTCGGAAAAAAGGCGCCTATTAAGTCCCGATTTTTTGCAAAAAAAGGCTCTAAAAAGGCCAAAAAAGGCTGTTTTTTTCGGAAAAAAGGCTCCTAAAAAGAGTCGATTTTTTTGGAAAAAAAGCTAATACGTATATATCTTAGAAAGGATAGAAATATAATAGAAATTATGAATTTTTATAAAACAAAGAACCACAAAAAAAGACATTTTATTTAAAAATCTAATATTACTACATTTTCTATAATATAATGAAAAATTTACACTAAAAATAAGCTGGCAACAACGCATATATTTAACCTAAAAAGTGGGTTAACTTTAGTACTTTTTTGCCCTTTTTTCGCTTCAGCCATTGTCGCAACAACTTTCAATCGCTTATTAAGAACTGTTTGTTTTACAAATCTCCCTTTATAATCTACTCTTATTAAACGAGCAAAAATTGTTTATATATATATTTGTTTGTATATATATGTGTATCTTAGTTCTATTTTGAAAACGGCTCTACTGATTTTGATGAAACCAACTCTATTAACAAGTTTTGAGGATGAAAAAACGATCTGGCTAGGGCTTCGACAAATTTCATCTTAATGGATCTGATCTTTTCCTAAGTAATTATTTATAGATGAAAATCTCAATAAAAAAGTTTGTTTACATTTTTTTCAATTATCTTTTATTTATTAATTGGTTTTTCAATTTTAAAACCCACTAATACTTTATAATATTGTTATATATTAGAATTTGCAAATTTAATTGATTAAAATTGAATGGATTGAGGGAGAGGATACCAATCGACTTGATTGGGGAATAATGGAATTGAAATAATTATCGGAAAAGAGGTTTTTTTATCTAATTAGATTTTTCCTCTTATTAAAAACAAGGACTAAAGATGAATAAGGACACTCGATGGTGGAGAAGTAATCTCCGGAATCGAAGCAAAAATACAATGTATACATTAATTAATGTAAAATAATTGGTTTAATAAAATTTATAAAAAAAAAAAAAAATGATTAAAATTCAATGAGGGATGGGGATTGGGAGAGAATAATGGAATTTAAACAATTATCGGAAAAGAGTTTTTTTTCTTTAATTAGTTTTTTCCTCTTATTAAAAACAAGGACTAAAAGATGATCAAGGACACTCGATGGTGGAGAAGTAATCTCCGGAATCGAAGCTCAAAAGAAATATATGCATAAATTCATGTAAAATAATTGGTTTAATAAATTTATTGATTAAAATTGACGATTTTTTGGGGGGTTGGGACAGGGATATAATATGGAATTGGAATCATTATCGGAAAAGAGGTTTTTTTTATTTAATTAGTTTTTTCCTCTTATTAAAAACAAGGACTAAAAAGATGATCAAGGACAGTCGATGGTGGAGAAGTAATCTCCGGAGTCGAAGCTCAAATACAATGTATACATTAATTCATGTAAAATAATTGGTTTAATAATAACGATTGATTAAAATTCCTCTTATTAAAAAACACTTACTAAAAATATTATCGCAAGCTACAAGATCAAGTACAGTCGATGGTGGGGAAGTAATCTCCGAAATCGAAACCTCAAATACAATTTTACTTATGGAAAGTGGTGT
This sequence comes from Forficula auricularia, assembly GCA_024734495.1. NCBI lineage: Eukaryota > Metazoa > Arthropoda > Insecta > Dermaptera > Forficulidae > Forficula > Forficula auricularia. Next base: position 61,389 of record JALMQS010000266.1, read on the forward strand.
AGGTTTTAGGTGAAACATGATGTTAGTTAATAGAGTAAAGGGTGTGTAGTTTCACAGTGAAACTACACACCTTTACTCTATTAACTCAAATACAATGTATACATTATTTCATGTGAAAAATTGCTTCAATAAAATTATTATTTATTAAAGTTTAAAGTTTAAATTTTTATTTAAATCACACATGATTACTTTATAATTATTTATTGAAACAAATAATTACAATTTTAATACAACGTTTCGATCGACTTATTCTGAGATCGTTCTCAAGTATGAGAACCCACTCCGATTATAGGTTAACTGAGTAGAGATGGGTAGTTCGTGAACGAACTAGTTCAAATGAACTATTCCTAAAAATCAACTGAGCCAATCATGTTTATCTGGGCTCAAAGCCCAAATATACCGACGGCATCAGCGCCCCTTTCGGATTGAGCATTACATGTTATTAAAGATTATAAAAAGCAAAAAAATTATATTGACAAATCAAATGATAATAATAGCAATAATAGTACATAACAATTAATTCACTTATCAAGAATGTTATAGTTTACATCGTTGGATTTTTTAATATAAGGTACATTTTGTATATTAACATATTTTTACATGAAGTTAGCAACCCTGACATCTGTAAGTTGGCACGGTATTCAAAAATCTTTTGATAATTAAAAAGTCTTTTTTAGAAATTCTAAAAAGCATTTCTTTAAACTTATTTTTTACCAAATATTTTTGATAACTTAAGTTACCTTATCTGGTAGATTACATGGAATTATTGGATTATATTTACAAGATCAGGTTCCACATCTCATTTAGATTGTAACCATCTTATTTATATTTTTTTATTATTTATTATTTATTTAATTGATTAAAAAACTCGATAAATTGTTATTTAATTTAAAAAAAATATAGGGAATTTAGTTATATACCTATATACACATAATCTGTGGACCACTAGAAAGCTAGAAATGCAAAAACTGGGTGCGGGGTGGGGATGGATGTGGGGAGTGCAGGAGGTGGGGTGCACTGGTGGAGGATCAGGAGGTGGGGTGAGGTGCAGGGTTTCGGGGCGGGATTGGGTCCAGGGGGCGTTTGGTTACCGTGCATCGCTCGGTGGCTCCAGGTACTGTACTTATATAACATTTCAATGATAAAATATATACAAACTCAGACAGTGTTGCCAGTTTTGTGAAACGAGCAAGGGATTGGCTAGTAGTGGTACATAAACAAGTTTTGGGCTTATGAATTATGAATCCTTATTGTCTGTTCTATATACTCTAGCATTAACTTTTTGCTAGTATTGTAGCGAAACAATTACTTTAATTTTTTTAAAAAGCCTATTAAAATCATTAAATAATATAAAATGGCATTTGCCGATCGAAATTCACCACTGCATGAGGGTAAATCTATTTTACAACCCCATTTGATTCGCCTGGTAGCTTAGTTTAATTACAATCACTGAGTCACACTTTTTTTCTTCATTTGCTTAATCCATTCCACGGCTACTTGTTGTTACATTTGATTATTTTCCCCCCCCTCGTTGGTATACCTACTACTAAGCTTAAGAAACTTCGTCGAAGAAAGTTAATCACAGGGACAAGTTTGTTTGGTTTAGTTAATTAAACTTGGTTCAAGTTGGCTTTTCCGAATATCTCGACAGACAGTCCTAAGGGAACTTCTTCTACTTTACCTTTTTTTTTTAATCCACCTCGAAGCTATAAAACTCAAAAAGATGAGAAAACAACTTACACACACACACACACACACACATCTGTTCGTTACTTATGCTCTGTTTAATTAAAACTAAACATTTTCGGCGTGTTTAGTGCTCAGTATATGTCTTTCTTTACCTAGCATTAATAACAATTAAATATTTAAATAATTATTTATTCACAAAACTTAAAACTACTTATTTATTCACAATTGAATAATAATATAAGCAAATCAACTGGTGTGTTCACCACACGACTTTCACATTTTCATTTATTTGAAGTCATCGCGACACTACTAATTTACACCTCCCTTTCCTTTATTTCGTTTTTCTCAAAAACGGCTCAAAACACTTGATAAATATACTAATTTTTAAAAAAAATCGTTGGAGCCGTTTTGAGAAAATCAAAAAAAAAACGAAAAATCTTTCATGTAAATGTCCACTTCCTGTCTTCCGATTTTAACCAAAAGCTTGATATATTCCTTCTAGCCTATATCAAGATTAAGTTTCGAATTTCGTGTCTCTGAGACTTATGGTTGCGAAACGCAGGGGGGTGTGGAGGGGGGGTAAATTCTTACTTAAGTAAACATCAACTTCCGGTTTTTCTATTTTAGCCAAAATGTTGTTATACTTCTTGTAGCCTATAGATAGCTTAAGTTTCAAATTTCAAGGCTCTGCGACTTTCCGAAGACGAGATATGAACGATTAAAATATTTATTTTACGACACTCCTAATTTACAACCCCTTCCTTTTTTACAATCGGATTAAAAATTTTACACAATTATTAACTCATGACACTTGATAAACACACCAATTTTTAAAAAAATCGTTACAGCCGTTTTTGAGAAAATAAAAAAAAACGAAAAATCTTTCATGTAAATGTCCACTTCCGGTTTTCTGATTTCAACCAAAAGCTTGCTGTACTCCTTCTAGCCTATATTTCGAATTTCGTAGCTTTTTAGACTTAAGGTTGCGAAACGCAGGGGGGTACATACATACGTACATACGCACTGACCAATGGATTTTGGACCCCTTTTTGCCTTCTGGGGACTACTATTTCCGATTTTATGTCCTAAATCCGATTTCCAACTATTAAGGGCAACGATTCCTTCCGCCTAGAATTTACCTAATGAAATTAACTTTTTTCATCTCTGAGATACAAGCTCTTAAAGAGTCAGGACCCAGACTGGCCATTGCAATAGTTCCACATTATATTCTATAGAATATAAATGTGAAAGTAAAATCATGGAATAAATTGTAATCCTCCCACTCTTTTATCCTGAAAAGAAAATGAAAAATGTCACTGGATTAGACAGAACATTTTTTTTTTTAAATCCACTCTCAACAAGTTAAAAAATATAAATTAACCACTCTAATTAATTTTTTCTTTCCTTTTTGCCCCGAATCTTGTTTTTTTTCTTATCATCAAGAGTGTTTCAATTAATTTTAAGACGCTCGTGGCATGTTCGAAAGTTAAAAAAAGGTGGATAAATGACATGGATATAATATAAGCAGGGGGATTTGTAGCAAGATGTTGCCCCTAAGGAAAAGCCACGAGGGAGAAAAACGGAACCCCATCCCTTTCCTCTATCCCCTTAAAAAATCTGTTAAATCTTAATGGACCTTTCAGAAATATAATTCATTTTAATTGCTTCTCCAGACAATTATTTTTAATTTTACTAACACTTACAATATACATTAACGACGGCCTTGTCATATTCAAAGCAGCCGGTGCGGCTTCTACTTAAATCAGGGCTGTCGAACCCATGGCCCGCGGGCCGCATGCGGCCAAGTACTGCAATGAGTATGGGCCAACATAAAATCATAAACTTCCTTAAAACATTGAGATTTATATATGTAGAGATATATTTATATATTTATATATCCCTTTTTCGAAATATGAATGTATATTTGTACAATACGTGGGTACCGCGACATTTCAGCCCCCGACAAAATATCCCAAGGACAAAATATCCACCGACATAATATCTTCTGACAAAATATTCCCCAGAATAAGGGAGAATACAAAAGAGATTAAGTGAGAAGCTTATAATCATAGTTTTGAATAATATAAACAGGCTTTCATATTTTGGAGGCTAATTAGCCGTTTGAAAGTGCTGCTGTCTGTTGTTAGATTTTCTAGCTAACAATTTATTATTTTTACTATCTATAATATAGTATTTATCATCTATATTTACTTATTTATCGTCTATGTTTACATTACACAATTATTGATTGTTTTTTAAAAGTGTTATTAATCATTATCGTTATTAATTATTATTATAATATTGGGCGAAAATATAGCGCCCAAACACACCCCACCCGACGATTAGCTGATTCGGTTTTCAATGTGTGTTTGATTAGAAAAAAAATGGGAGCCCGAAACACACCCCGCCCGACGATTGGCTGTTCGGTTTTCAATGTGTGTTTGATTAGAAAAAAAATGGGAGCCCGAAACACACCCCGCCCGGACTAAACTTTCGGAGGTTCAGTTAATATATATTCAGTTCGGCTCGGTTGGGTTCGTATAGCTCCTTTTCGGGCTGGTTTTTAGACGGTTCGGTTTGCGTCAGCGTTAACCGAACCGGAGTCGATTTGCATTACTCATAAGATTCACGAGGGGAAGGGTTATTTTGTCATGAGATATTTTGTCTGAAGGATATTTTGTCGGGGGATGAAATGTCGCGGAATCCAATACGTGAAGCTTTTTTCAAGAAAAATAAAATGCAGTAAAAGGTATAAAATAATTATCGAATTTAGTTACAACTAAACGATGAAATTTTTACATGAAATCACTTTTTGAAGTAGGTGCCAAACATACTAGTATACATTTTATGAATCGCACTTGACGGATCTTACTTAGTACGTTTGGCGGCTAATGAAGACAACATCGCTTAAGCTCGCTTATATAGTTTGTTTGGCACCGACTTCAAAAAGTGATTTCATGTAAAAATTTCATCGTTTAGTTGTAACTAAATTCGATAATTATTTTATACCTTTTAGTGCATTTTATTTGATTTTTTAGTTCTTATTATTTTATTTGTTGGATTTAATTTTTTTGAAGTCGGTTTTATTTTTCTAAAAATTATTTTTATTTTTCTCTTTTTAGTGATGTTAATAATAGTGTCTTAAAATAATATTTTGCATTCATCTCTTGAAAGAATTTGTTGGGCGAATGAATCAGAAAATGATAATAAAATTCAATTTATAAATAGAGAAATTCTTTCGAGACGTTGGCGAGTTTTAAATGAATGTTTTAAATTTTTTTTATAAAAGATTTTATTATAATTTCGATTATTTTCTCACTAGAATTGGATATTTCCGTTATTTTGTAATTTATCATATCATCAGAACTCGACCAAATTAATATGGGACCACCCCTAAGGTACCCCATTCCCAATAAAAAAGAATCATCGAAATCGGTCCACGTGGCAAAAAGTTCTCGCTGAACATACATAAAAATGAATAAATAAATAAATAGTTAGGTATCTTGACTACCCTGGTGTTATACTGATCCAAACGCATAAGAATAATTAAAATCGGTTGATAAACAAAGAAGTTATGCCTGAACAAACATAACAAAAAAGGTCCATTACCATTGATTGATTTATATGGTACCAATCGGAAACTATACTGAATCCAATGCAAAAAAATCATCAAAATCGGTTCATAATTGGCCAAGAAATCGAGTAACATGGACACAAAAAAAAAATTCAGTCGAATGAGAACCTCCTCCTTTTTTGAAGTCGATTAATAAAATTCAGTAAAATAGTAAGTGGAGACTCATAGAAGGTCCACACTGTTCTTGAAGCCAAGGTTTCCGTTTTGTATATAATTGTAGTTTGTGTGAAATTTGAGGTATTTCGGAAATATTTATAACATATGTTAGGTTAGAAGAAAACTAGTTGGTGTAGTTTTTTTATTATGTATTTTATTTGGTGGACGTTTGCGCCGCAAAAGTTTCGGACGGAACAGTCCTTCTTCAGCACCTGTTGATTCACAGATTATATTTTAGAGTGAAATAATACAAATTTATGCGTGTGGACCAAGTACAAATAATAATACATTAGTTGATAACAAAAGAAACATATCCCAAAAAATTGAAAAAAATTCTTCCCTTAGAGATCCTCCCTCACCCCCCCCCTGTTCTAGAAATACACAATACAAGAAGGACTGTTCCGTCTGAAACTTTTGCGGCGCAAACGTCCACCAAATAAAATACATAAAAAAACTACACCAACTAATTTTCTTCTAACCTAACATCTGTTATAAATATTTCCGAAACACCTCAAATTTCACACAAACTACAACAAAATTCAGTAAAATCAAAATTATAATCTCAACTATGTAAGATAAAAAAAATAATGAAATTTCAAATATTTTAAAATTCTTCTTGTTCTCATATTTTCATTTTCTAAAATATTTATTATTTCAGTAATTTATATGCTACGACATTGACCAAGTCTATTGTTATCATTCTAGTACAGGAGGAATTGGGGTTTACTAGAACAATCACAATTAATTGATAACTTTTGACTAAAACTTGTCAGAACTTGTCTTTTAGATCTTTACACGTTCTTACATGTCACTAGATAATGGATAGTCAGGGATTATTATATCCGTGACTCTTTTAAAAAATAAATTATCATTCCTCATATTCTACTTGAATCTCATTCAATTTAAACCAGGGCTGTCCAACCCGTGGCCCAATATAAATTCAGAAAATTACTTAAAACATTGAGATTTATATGTAGATACTGGAAAACACACAACAATTTGGCCTGATAATTTTCACTTTTTGTAAGTATTTACATATACGAGAAGCTATTTTTAACCGACTTCAAAAAAGGACGTTTTCAATTCGACTGATTTTTTTGTGTGTCTATGTTACTCGATTACTTCGCCAATTGTGAACTGATTTTGATGGATTTTTTGCATTGGGTTCTGTTTAGTTTCCGATTGGTCCCATATTAATTTGGTCAAGTTCTGATGATATAATCAATTACAAAATAGCCTCCAATTCATATGAGCAAATAATCGAAATTATAATAAAAAAATCTTTTATAAAAAAAACAATTTTAAAATGTTCATTTAACGTTCGCTAACGTTTCGAGAGAATATCTCTATTTATGAATTGAATTTTATTATCATTTTCTGATTCATTCGCCTCGACGCTTTCTCTTACGAGATGCATGCAAGGTATTATCTTAAGTCGCTATTCTTAACATCAGTAATAAAAAGATAAAAATAAAAATAATTTTTAGAAAAAAAACAGACTTCAAAAAAATTAAATTCAACAAATAAAATAATAAGAACTCAAAAATAAAATAAAATGCACTAAAAGGTATAAAATAATTATCTATTTAGTTACAACTAAACGATGAAATTGTTACATGAAATCACTTTTTGAAGTCGGTGCTAAACAAACTATATATGGTAAGCGAGTAAAATGTAAGCTTCACTCAGCATTCCAGGTACTAAATATACAACGAGATTTAAAAATGCAAATAATAAGTTTTATTCTTATTAAATAATTCAAAAATAACTAACCATGATGCTGGATAAATCTTCTCTGTAGCATGTCTGAGGGTCTCCTATCCACATTTTATCAATGTCGTGTCTGCCTTGAGAATGAAAAAATATTTAGAATAATATCCCGTTAGGCTGGTGTCTTTTTATCACTGCTCGAAAATATTATTAAAAAAATTCACTTATCAATTCTTTCTATTGAATTGATTAATTCTTTTTCTACAGAATAAATCATCATTTTTCTCTCAACGGCAAGCCATTTTATTCTAAAATAATATACTTATACAGAAGAAGGCCGAATTAATAAATAAAATTGAAAATTATTTTGGGGATCGTGTTTAAATAAGCTGACGTGTTCTGATGTGACTTTACCATACAACCTGGCCCCTCACTTATATTGAATATTTAATAAAATTATTTCTAATCATGTACGGAGGAGGGTTAGTTTTTGCATTTTTAGACTTCTAGGGCCCACTGATTATGTATTCAAAATTTGGTTGAGTTTGCTTAAATGGCCTAGATTTTTAATTTTTACCCCCCCCCCCAACCACCTTTAATTTTGGGTCGATATGCACCAAAATCTAATCAGCTCTTAATCTCACTTAATCTCAATGGACCAAAACTATCTGTGAAATTTGGTTTCGATTTTCACACTAGTTTTTGAGCTAGCTCGTCCACAAAAATTTGGTAACAGACTAACTTAAAACAATTATTATCACGAAAAATATAATTTTTTCGATATTCACTTAGAAGGGCTTTTTGTAGACCGAAATGCCATGGTTTCGCTCAATTTTTTTAATCAAAATAGTTTCAGTCGTTTTTGAGATATTTCGAAAAAAAAGAAAGAAAAAAACACTTTTTTCATGCACGATTACAATACTTGACCATACCCAGTATGGTAAAGTAAAAAAATTGAGCAAAACCATGGCATTTCGGTCTACAAAAAAGCCCTAATAACTGAACATCGAAAAAATTATATAATTTTTTTCGAGATAATAATTGTTTTGTCAAAATGTCTGTGCGTTACCAAATTTGTATGGACGAGATAGCTCAAAAACTAGTGTGAATATCAAAACCAAATTTCACACGTAGTTTTGGTCCATTGAGATTAAGAGCTGATTAGATTTTGATGCATATCGACACAAAATTAAGGGGGTCGGAGGGGGGGGGGCTAAAAATTAAAAATCTATGCCATTTGAGCAAACTCAACCAAATTTTGTATACATAATCAGTGGGACCCCAAAAGGCTAAAAATGCAAAAACTAACCTCCCAAAATGGGGGGGGGGGCAAAAAATGAAAATCTAGGCCCTTGTATCAAACTCAACCAGAAGTGTATGGTAAAGTTAAGTGGATGGCCACATCAGAACGTGTCAATTTATTTTATTCAATAACCATGAACTATATATCAAACATTACTTTTTCTTACAATAATTTGATGTTTAAAAAGGTAAAATTGCTAGTTGATAGAATGTCGTATCTGCGGGATACCCACGGAAAAATGTCAATGTTCGGGTAAAATCAGGTAAAATCATGCTGATCGATATTACCCAACCTAATATTTACACTTGGTAGGTATTGGGTAATAGCTATTTTAAATCAAGTGCGTAATAAAGATAAACATTATTAATGTTAAAATTAAATTTATTTCAAAATATTATTTTATTTGGTCGATTTTGCCCTCTGCCGTGATCGATATTACCCCATATTTTTCCCTTTTAAGAAAAAAGTAATATACCTTATAAAAAATACATTTGATTGTTTGCAAATCCAATAGAAGAAACTCATAATAGATAAAGTAACCAAACAATTTGGCCGTTTTGAGCATCTTATTACCAAGATTATTAATACTTGATATTTTTAACAGTGCTTAAGTATAGTCGATATTCCCCCACTTTCCCCTATATTGATTTTAATAATAAATAAATATTAAATAAATATTATTTTTTTTCTTTGGTGTATCTCTAAAATTTCTTGATTTGGTAGGTGTACCTTGAACACAAAATGTTTGCGGGACACTGGCGCCGATCGGAGGGTTAATATACCGCTTTTAATTGAATCAAAAATTTACCGAGCATCGCTCGGTGTTCCAGGTACTAGGTAGATATATATTTCACGAATTTCAAATAATTACTGATATTTTGACAAGAGTGTCATACAAGTATATACAACGTTAAGGGAGAATATTTTGTGTAATAAATTCAAGTTTCGATCTGAATTGCTATCATTTTGCCACCCCTCTTTGAAAGTCTAGCGGCGTAACTCGTCGAAGAAGAAGACGATGAAGAAAGAGTATTTCCAACTTTTCGTAAGCGATAAAACAGTTTTAAGTGCGTCTTGCAATCCAATCAAGATCATAGAAATGGAGATGGGCGGGGGCGGGGGTGTCACTGCCGCCCCCGAGCAATTCACATGATCACCCTTTCCAGGATATTTTATGGGTGTCATCGTCGCAACGACTCTCTTTATGACCTCTCGCCTCTGAATAGCACAACAAACAACTTCGGGAGAAACGGATACACACACGGGCGAGTTGCTGGAATTCATAATATTTCGAAAAATAAATAAAATAATAGTATATGAGATATTATATTTTTAATTTCACATTTATATTCTATAGATTATAGTAATGTGAAGTATTGCAATCGCCTGCCTGGGCCCTGACTCTTTGAGAGCTTGTATCTCAGAGAAAGGTTAATTTCATTTTGTAACTTCTAGGTAGAAGGAATCGATGCGTGATGAGATTTCCGTTATTTTGTCATTGATTTTATTATCAGAACTTGGCCAAATTAATATGGTACCACACCTAAGGTACCCCCTTTCTAATAAAAAAAGAATCATCGAAATCGGTTTATAAACAAAGAAGTTATACGTGAACATACAAAACAGAAAAGGTCCGATGCCAATGAAATTTATACGGGACCAATCGGAAACTATTCTGAACCTAATGCAAAAAAATATTTGAAATCGGTCCACATTGTAAAGAGAAATCGACAAACAAATATCATCACATCTTGACCAAATTTTTTTTTTTTTTTTTTTTTTTTTTAATGATAATGATGAGAGAAGGAGTTACACCAAAAAAGGTGCAACCCCTAAAGGCCTCGGTTGGCCCCTCCATCGTGAAAAGAAGAAGAAAGAATTTTATGGGTTGGGCGGAGGTCGAAGGTATCTGTGGATACGGGTCTTAAATAGCTTAAGGTTATAAGTCGCGGGAAAGATGGTGGCAGGGAGCGAGTTCCAGTCTCTGGAGGTCATAGGAATAAAAGAGTTGGCGAAAGCGCTTGTTCGACTTTTATCCAATTTGACAGCGAAGGGGTGCTGAGCGTTAGAAAACCGCGTGTTTCTCGTAAAGAGGGCATTAGGGGGGATAAGAGATTTCAGCTCGACTGAACAGACACCGTGATAGTATCTGTAGTACAGGGAAAGGGCAGAAACGGTTCTTCGGTGAGCCAGGGAGTCGAGTGAGTTGGTTAGAGCCGGGTCTCCTATTAGTTTAATTGCTCGCTTCTGAATTGCATCCAGTGTTGCAAGAGAATGCTTGGATGCACCCCTCCACAGATGAGAGCCATATTCGAGACAGGGACGAATTTGAGCCTTATACAGCATAAGAAGTTGACTGGGAGTATAACAGCGTCTAGACCTAAATAGGAGACCAAGCTTGCGCGCTGCAGCTTTAGCAGTGGTTGAGATATGGTCATTCCATGAAAGGTCAGACCCTAGAGTTACGCCTAGCATTGAAATTTTATCCCTGAATTCTAGTGAGTTTGAGTCGAATGATATGTTTGGGAGGTTTCTGTCGACGCGCCTAGAAATAAGGCAACACTGAGTTTTCCCTGCATTGAAGTTAACTAAGTTTTGGGATCCCCAGTTTTTAAGTTTGCACAAGTCTAAATTAATTGAAGAGGCAATGTCTGCACGGTTTTTATGCGATGCAGGGGCGTTATGTAGGGTGCTGTCATCTGCGTAACAATGTACCGGATTGGAGGGCAAGTTTAGAAGGTCGTTGATATAGATAAGAAAAAGCGTAGGGGAGATAACCGATCCCTGAGGAACTCCAGCGTTGGTGTGGAAGGGGGAAGATGATATTCCATCGATGACAACCTTAATACTACGGTCTGAAAGAAAACTTTCGAGCAACTTACAGAGTTTCGGTGCAAGGCCGACGGAGGTCAATTTGGCAAGAAGATTTTTGTGCCAGACCATATCGAAGGCTTTTGAAATGTCTAAAGCTACCGCGAGGGTTTCATTCCCGGCCTCCAGGGTTTTGTTCCAGATATGAGTTACATATGCTAGGATGTCACCAGTCGACCGGAATTTCCTGAAGCCGTATTGCCTATCGTGGATAAATTTATTTGACTCTAAGTGTCGTAGAACTTGCTCGTTGATGGCCTTTTCCATGATTTTGGATAAGACAGAAGTGATTGCTATGGGTCGATAGTTTTTTATGTTGGAAGAATCGCCTTTTTTCTTAATTGGTTGGATTCTGGCTAGTTTCCAGGCTTCAGGAAATATTCCAGAGTTATAGGAGAGATTGTATAATTTGGATAGTATAGGAGCAAGTTCAGGGGCGCACTTTTTAATGAGAATGGCAGGGATATCGTCGGGGCCAGCAGAAGAGTTTTTCTTTAGATTCCGGATGATCTTTAGAATTGCTGGTATCCTGAAAACAGTATCTGACATTATATTAGTACTGGGGGGTATGTGGGTGGTTCAAGCCCTTTGTCGTCCAGGTTTGAGTTGGACGCGAAATATGAGGCAAAAGCTTCGGCTTTGTCGGAGGCGTCAATGGCTATCGAGTTGTCGGAGAGATTGAGAGGGGGAAATGATGAGTTTGTAAAATTTCTTTTTACATACTTATCAAGGGACCAGAATTTGTTTGAACTGCTGGGGCAAGCTGCTAGCCTGTCAGCTTTTTTCTGAATGAAGGACTTCATCGCATTATCGATTGTTTTTTTACAGTGGGCGCGGGCTTTTGTGAGGAGAACGCGATTGTACTCTGATGGTGTCGAAGACCAATTATAGAAAGCATGATTTTTTTGTTTGACTGCTTCGGAGCAAGACTTATTGAACCAGGGCTTGGAGTCCTGTTTTCCAATTACCCGTTTGAAAGGGACAAATAACTCGATGCCCATTTGAATCACTTCAGAGAATGCAGACGCACATTCGGTGGCATTTTTGTTTCTGAAGCAGTAATCATTCCATGGGAAAGAGCCGAAGAAGTTACGCATTTCATCCCAGTTGGCTTTAAGAAAAAGCCTTATTTCTCTGGGCTTTGGGCAGGATAGAGCGGGTTTTACTAAGTCGATATGTGATTTTATTTTAATTAAGTTGTGGTCTGAGTTACCTAGAGGTGCAGAGATACTAAAAGAGAATTGAGATGGGGCAGATGACAGAAAGAGGTCGAGGAGATATGGGGTATCGTTTGGGTTGTCCGGAATCCTAGTGGGGCGATCTATAATTTGGGTTAAGTCACATGAAGTTGCAAATATGTGAGCAGCGTTGCCTTCAGAGGTGTTGTATCTGGAGAATGTCAACCAGTCCTTATTGTGTACATTGAAGTCACCTAGGAAAGAGACTTCAGAATTTGGAAAACGTGAAAGAATTACATTCACACAATTGCCGAGATAATCGAAAAATTCTTTAAATTTTTTATCATTAGGAGATCTATAGATTGTACAGAGAATTCTACTTGAGGTCTTAGTATTAAATTTAAGCCATAAAGCGTCGTAAGCTTTTTTTCTAAAAATCCAAGTCGTTCGCAGGGGATGTTATCGCGAACGTAGCAACAGACGCCGTTATACCGGCGGAATTTGGGGTGTAGAATATATTTCCCGAATTTGAGATCTGGAGTATCGGATTTGTCTGTGTCAATTTGGGTTTCACTGAGGGCCAAAATGGAGGGTCTTTCGTCTTCGAGATGTTGGAAAACGGAAGTTTTATTGCTAAAGAGACCGCGAATATTGGAATAGTGGATGCTCAATGTAGACATGATGTATAATAGAATGAGCGAGAGGGTGTAAATTATTGAATAGAAAGAGAGAAAAAAAAAGAAAGAAAGAAATCGGAATCACAAGTCTGATCTCAGAAAGATAGGTAAAATCTAGTTTACTGAGTTTTAATAACTTGAGCAGTGGTGTTTCACCGAGCGATAATTAGGTTAAAATTATCTACCACTTAATTATTTAGGTTGTACCTGTAGGGAAATAAATGATATATTATATACTTAATTACTACTTGGGCTTAATAAAAAAAGAATTAAAATATAAATAAATATATTAATAATAGTTCGTAAAAAAAATAAAGAAAAAAGAAAAATTATAATTTATAAAATAATTGAACGTAAAAAGGAAACAACATGCAATAATGAATAAAATAATGTTATTATTAAAATTAAAAAATTATTTCAAATGCAATGTATTAAAGAGAGAAAGAAAATCAATAGAAATTCGAAACTTATGGTTTGTGAGATGATCCTCTTGTCTTCAAACACAATGTAACGAATTGAAATAAAATAAAAATAAAATAAGTTAGCCAATTATTTGATGGCTAAACAAATAATTACAAATATTAATTAAATTACGAAAAGTAAAATTAAATAAATTATATCACTAGAAAGAGGAATTTTTAACGAATAGTTTGATGTAAAATAATTAGAAAGTTTTGAAAATTAGACCACTCAAAAAAACAGTCAAGTATGGAGCAAATAAAAACGTGTCTTTGTTGAGACCTTGCACTAATAAATTAAATTAATATGTGACTACCCCTAAGGTATCCCCTTTCCAATAAAAATGGAATCATCGAAATCGGTCAAAAAACGGGACCAATCGGGTATGAGACTGAACCCAATGCAAAAGAAATCATCCAAATCGGTCAACATGGTAAAGAGAAATAAATGTTCAAACACAAAAAAAGAGACATTCCGTTGAATTAATAACCTCCTTTTTTTCAAAGTCGGTCAAAAAAGGCAACAATCTAACCAGGATACCTACTGGCATTAAAAAATCTCTTTAGATAAAAATCTGATTAACTTCCTATTTTTTTTATAGTGCAAAACCATACAATAATTCCATGTATGAATAATCCGACAATTAATTATCAGAAGGAAAATGCGAAAAAGAAAACAAAATGATTCATATTTATTTTTATTTTTATATATTTAAATTATTTCAAAATATTCTAAATGCAATTTTCAGTAAATTTATAGAGAAACCAACTGAATGACCTGGCGATTCTCCCAGAGTTGGTTTTTCACTTTTGTTCGTCATAAAGAATAATTTAATAAATAAATATACCAGATGAGTTTTTTTATCTTGAGACAGTCTTATAATAAAGGTAATAAAGAGGTAATAAAGTAATAAAGATTAATTTATTTATTTATTTTATAACTCAAAAAACAATGCATTATAAGTTTATTTATATCAGGGGGGGGAAACTAAACTACGCTATTGTATGTCAACCTAGAACAAGCTTTCAAGAGTATTTCAAGGTCAAGTTCTGTTTTTAAATGGAAACCTATATTTTTCTGTACATATTTTTAATCGAGAAAAAAAAACTGAACTGAACTTTTATTAGAACTATTTTTTTATACATCAAATAAAAAAAATATTAAATTAATTAGATCTCAAAAAAATCCTAATAATTATTTTTAACAATTATTCAACTTAATTATCAAATAATAATGATTAAATATTTAATTATTAAATAAATAATTTAATTATTAGGCCCTCAGGAGCTTCATTTTATTGTGTTGTAAATCTATTAAAAAAAAAATAAAATAAACAGGAAATGTAAAGGCTACGAAGAAATTTAAAAAGGCCAAATTCTAGCGTTCTGGGGGTCCACAGAATATGTATACAAAATTTGGTTGAGTTTGGTCAAAAGGGATAGAATTTTCATTTTTGCCCCCCCCCCTTCCCCGTGTTTTTTGTCTGATAATTTTTAAAAACACATTTAAAAAAAAAATATTTTATGTCCTTTTCAGTTTTTTCTAGTTAAATTTTTTCATTTTTTTATACATCTTCAAAATGAGGTAGATCTTTATAGCCCACCCTGTATTTATTTTAGTTAGTTGGAATCTTAGGAAACTGTAAAAATTAAATTTCAAAACAGTGTTTTATTTTTAATGAGTCGGACGTTAGGTTTTTTAATGAGAAATGATAGTCTGTTTTAATTAAAAAAGATTTTATTTCCCTGAGGAAGTCGAAAAATAAACGACAAAACGTCCTACTAACTAAAAGTAAAACTCTGTTTTGAATTTGAATTTTTCCAATTTCCTACGATTCCAAGTAACAATAAAATAGCATAAATTTATTTTTACTTTTAATTAACTTTTAATATTAAATGTGGTGGAATATTTTCAACATGATGAATTTTTCTCCAGAACTCTCGACGTTAACCAATGGGGGCATTCTATTACCTACCCCTATATATATACCACGTGATCGGAAATGTTGTTGTTTATTTTTATAAAAATAATTTTAAATTACATTAATTACTTATTAATTGATTTTTTAATTTTATATCCCACTAAGAATTCTTTACAAATATTATTATATTATACCTATTAAAATTAGGAAATTTAATTGAGAATTGGATTGAGATATGGAATTGGAATAATTATCGGAAAAGAGGTTTTTTTTATTTAATTAGTTTTTCCTCTTATTAAAAACAAGGACTAAAAAGATGATCAAGGACAGTCGATGGTGGAGAAGTAATCTCCGGAGTCGAAGCTCAAATACAATGTATACATTAATTCATGTAAAATAATTTGTTTAATAAAAATTTAAAAAAAATAGGAAATTTAATTAATTAGATCAACTGATGGATGGTTCAATAAAGTGTTATTTAATAAAATAAAATAAGCTGACATGTTCTGATGTAGCCATCCACTTGACTTTACCATCCTGGCCCCTCACTTATATTTAATATTTAATAAAATTATTTAAAATCATGTAGGGGAGTGGGTTAGTTTTTCCATTTTTAGACTTCTGGGGTCCCACTGATTATATATACACAATTTGGTTGAGTTTGGTACAAGGGCCTATATTTTAATTTTTTGACCCTACACCCCCCCCCCCCTTTTAGGCTGTTAGTTTTTGCATTTTTAGATTAGTGTGGGTCGACGGATTATGTATACGAAATTTGGTTGAGCTTGCTCAAATGGCCTAGATTTTTAATTTTTAACCCCCCCCCTCCCCACCAAAACTAATTGTGCAATTTGGTTTTGATATTCATACTAGTTTTTGAGCTAGCTCATCCACAAAAATTTGGTAACGCACAGACTAACTAATTAACAGAATAACTGGCATTTTGACAAAATAACTATTATCTCGAAAAATATAATTTTTTCGATGTTCACTGTTATTAGGGCTTTTTTGTAGACCGAAATGCCATGGTTTCGCTCAATTTTTTTAGTCAAAATATTTTCATCCGTTTTTTTGAGATATTTCGAAAAAAAGAAGCAAAAAACCCCCTTTTTTCATGCACGATTACAATACTTGACCATACCCTGTACAAATGAGTTATAGCCGCTGAAGAAGTCGAAAAATAAACCACAAAACGCCCGATTCATTAAAAGTAAAACTCTGTTTTGAATTTCAATTTTTTCCAGTTTCCTACGATTCCAACTAACAATAAATACATTTATTTTTACTTTTAATATTTTTAACTTGATGCATTCTTTTTTTCCAGAACTCTCGACGTTGACCAATGGGGGCAATCGCTACCGGAAGATGAGAGCGGGAATACCGGGTATCGGCTAATATCGATTTTAAATGTTTTGGATCGTTGTGCCAAGCCTTTTTCTTTATTGAGAACCGCGAGAGAGGCAATACAATATCCTGGAGGACTTCTGCTGGTGGGTCTCGTCTTACCATATTCCCCGTTTGTCGAAGAGACCGCATCCGAGGATAAACACAACCCGAAAGAATGGCTGCAAATCCAGGGAGAAACTTTCGAAGACCAAGTACATTCTTTAATTCATGTGAGTCACTTTTCAAATCTACATTAGACGTATATGTAGAATATTTTTCAGGCAAAGAGAGCAGAAATTATTTTAGTTTCAACTAAACGACCAAATATTAACATGAAATCACTTTTTGAAGTCGGTGCCAAACATATAAATCAAATAAATTTTATAAATCGAACTCCACGGATCTTACTTAGTAAGTTTGGCGGGTACGCTCGCTTATATAGTATGTTTAGCACCGACTTAAAAAAGTGATTTCATGTTAATATTTCGTCGTTTAGTTGTAACTAAATTAGATAATTATTTTATACCTTTTAGTGCATTTTATTTGATTTTTGAGTTCTTATTATTTTATTTGTTGCATTTAATTTTTTTGAAGTCGGTTTTTTTTTCTTAAAAAATAATTTTTATTTTTCTCTTTTTGTTATTAATTGTGACTTAATATAATATCTGGCATGCATCTCGTAAGAGAAAGCGTCGGGCGAATGAATCAGAAAATGAGAATAAAATTCAATTCATAAATATAGAAATTCTCTCGAAACGTTTGCGAGTTTTAAATGAACGTTTTAAGATTGTTTTTTTTTTTTTAATATATAAAAGATTTTATTTATTATAATTTCGATTATTTGCTCATAAGAATTGGAGATTTAAGTTATTTCGTCATTGATCATATGATCAGAACATGACCAAATTAATATGGCCCCATCCCTAAGGTACCCCCTTTCCAATAAAAAAAGAATAATCGAAATCGGTCAACGTGGCAAAAAGTTCTCGCTGAACATACATAAAATAAATACATAAATAAATTTTAAAAGAGACAGAATTTAATCAATCTTTTTCGGACAAATTCTAAGAAGAATTCTGTCTCTTTTAAAATACATCTTGGTTAATCTGAACCCGAGCTGATTTTTGAAAAAACTACCAACTATTTTCAAAAAAAAAGATGCTCAAAACTTTAATTATACATAAATAAATATAATAATAAAACTTGAGCAAGATGCGAGGTAGGTTTCACAAAAAAAGAAACAAAACAAAATTGAGTTTTGAATTCGATATATTTCGGGGGTAAGCCCATCATCAGGAGTCAAAGAATGTTTCACCTAGAACCAACACCTGGGGACATACAAACATACAGGGACAAATGCCCTTTAGTAGTATGTGATGATATAGGTACAGATACAGGCCCTCTAGTACCCCTGGACCCCCACATCTCTGACTCCCCACTCCCTGGACCCCACCTTCAAACCCCCACCCCCTGGGCGACGGACAAACATAGGTATATATACAGGCACAAATGCCCTTTAGTAGCCCACTGGATATAGGTACAGAGACATAAGGAAATACACTTTAGTACCTTCCAAACCCCACCCCTGGACCCCACCCCCTGGGAGGACATAGGGTACATAGGTAGGTACATACAAAGGCAGGCACAAATGCACTTTAGTAGTATAGGATTATTTGTACGTCAATAAGAAAAGTTTCTTAATATAAAAAAATAAAAGCAATACAATCGTCTCTGTGAAATAAAACTACTCCCCCCATATTTTTTCGATCACATTTTTGAAACATTATATTTATTATGTTGATTTTATTCAAGAGAATCTATTATTTCTTTGAGTTTAAAAGATTTTTTTAATATATTAAATATAATGTGAATTTTCTGAAATTTTTTACTCAATAATAGTACATATTTGACACTTGTTGTCTATACCTTACTTTATCATTTTATTTCTTTCATAGCACTCCTTCAAATATTTAGTCTTTTTGTCTTCAATTTTAATTTTTTAGTGCATATTATTATTTTTAACCGACTTCAAAAAAGGAGGAGGTTCTCAATTCGACTGAATTTTATTTTATTTTTTTTTTGTGTGTCAATGTTACCTGATATCTTCGCCAATTGTCAACCGATTTTGAAGATTTTTTTTTGCATTGGGTTCAGTATACTTTCCGATTGGTCCCGTTTTTTTCATTGGTATTGGACCTTTTTTGTTATGTTTGTTCAGGCATAACTTCTTTGTTTATAAACCGATTTTAATGATTCTTTCTGCGTTTGGATCAGTATAGCTCCAAGATAGTCAAGATATTTAACTATTTATTTTATGTATATTCAGCGAGAACTTTTTGCCACGTGGACCAATTTCGATGATTCTTTTTTATTGGAAAGAGGGTACCTTAGGGGTGGTCTTATATTAATTTGGTCAAGTTCTGATGATATGATCAAAAACGTAAATCTCCAATTCTTATGAGAAAATAAGCAAATCTTTTATAAAAAAAAATCTTAAAACATTCATTTAAAGCCCGCAAACGTTTCGATAGAATTTATATATTTATGAATTTTATTTTATTATTATTTTCTGATTCATTCGCCCGACCCTTTCTCTTACGAGATGCATGCAAGGTATTAAATTAAGTCACTATTAATAACATGACTAATAAGAGAAAAATAAAAATAATTTTTATTAAAAAAATAAAACAGACTTCAAAAAAATTAAATGCAACAAATAAAATAATAATAATTCAAAAATCAAATAAAATGCACTAAAAGGTATAAAATAATTATCTTATTTAGTTACAACTAAACGACGAAATATTTACATGAAATCACTTTTTGAAGTCGGTGCTAAACAAACTATATAAGCGAGAGTGCCCGTCAAAAGTAAAATCCGTCCAGTTTGATTCATAAAATGTATACCTATGTTTGGCACCGACTCCAAAAAGTGATTTCATGTTAATATTTCGTCGTTTAGTTGGAAATAAATAAGATAATTATTTTATACCTTTTAGTGTATTTTATTTTATTTTTGAGTTCTTATTATTTTATTTGTTGCATTTAATTTTTTTGAAGTCCGTTTTATTTTATTTTTTTATAAAAATTATTTACAGATGCCGGTTGATATAAAGATAATAATGAATTTATATTATTATTGCAGAATGTATTTTTGCCCGCTGGGTGGAAAGTGAAAGCCTGGACTCGCGTACCATATCTCTGCGAAGGAGACTTGAGCCAGGCATTCTATTGGCTAGACGACGCAATATTCGTACTGGAACCTAAGGAGCAGGATTGCAGGTATGAATAAATTCCAAGAATATATATGTCCAAACAGCATTTATTTCATTTTGGGCGCAAGTACACAGCTTTACGTAAAAACAAGCAAGCTAGACTTTTTATACTATTATTTTTGTTTCTTAATCTTAAGAGTATTATATAATTATATATGGTAGTTAAAAAATACATAAAAGAGATCCAGCGTGAGCCACGTTTGGAGAATTCGTTGTATAAAAGATAAATGAAATGATTATTTAGAAGAGCTGCGCTTTGCTCAGCCATCCAAAGATAAACCCTTGAACACAGAAAGAACCTTTTGGGGGCCTTATTTGCGAGAGCTAAAATAATCCATTCTTTCCAAAGAATAAATATAAAAATATAATTTTTTTTACAAATTTCATTTTTCGAAAATGTAGAACTAATATTTTTTTTTGGTTGATAATCTCTTTTTAAGGCCTTAAACATGACAATTCTACGGTAACTGTGGTGCCGCGATCTGACAATGGATTCTTATAGTACTCACCAAAATAAGACGAAAATGAAGAATACCATTTTTCGAGATTTCGCTTAGTTTTCGAGATATCGAGTTTTAAATATTGTTTTTTGTATTTTTTCAATTGTTTTTTTAATAGAAACCACGGAAACCGTAGTAACACGGGTTCCGTGTGGCGCCGCCACTGACGACGGATTCTTTTAGAAAATGAATATTAATTAAAAAATAGTTAGTAAATGCCCCCAAAAAATTCGAATATGTAAAAGTGGTTGCCGGTTCGGTTAAGATATATTCAGTTCGGCTCGGTTCTGCTCGTATATCTTCATTTCGGGCTGGCATTTAGGTGATTAGGTTGGCTAATGCTAACCGAGCAGAACTGAATATATCTTGAACCTTCCAAAGTTTGTTCGGGAATCTATTTTTTAATCTAAATGAACCGAGATGATGAATAGAACCGAACCTATGGAAAGTTCTAAAAGTGAAAATTGCCAACGCCCACTGGCGCTCAGTTGAGACAATTTGAGACATCACAGTCCATAAACTCAATTTCAGTACAAATTTGTAGTTTAAAAATTTATTTTTACTTTCCTACTTATTTCGTCTAGTTTTAAAAGAATCCGTCATCAGATAGCAGCGCGACACGGAACCCCCGTGATACTACGGTTTCCGTGGTTTCTATAAAAAAACAATTGAAAAATTAAAATAAAATAAATACAAAAAAACAGTATTTTGTAAACTGGATATCTCGAAAAATAGTATTCTTCATTTTCGTCTTATTTTGGTGAGTAGTGCAAGAATCCATCATCAGCGCCACAGTTACCGTAGAATCCCCTTAAACATTAATTCATTTCCCATTTGCTGTTTGGTTAAATTAATTTTTTTTAAGCAAATTAAAAAAAAATCTTCATTTTTTTTTATATAAAATTTATCGAAATTTAATTTATTTAATTATTATTTATTTATGTATATATTGTATATATATATATATAGTATCTTTACATTGAAAAAATAGATTATGAAATATATATTCTGTAAAATAACAGTTTTTAAATGAAAATGTTGTGGGCAACCTTGTTAGGTTTGTGGTAACAATAACAAAAATTATATAACATGAACTCTTATAGATAAATATTTATAGATTCAATAAAGTATTTTAAAGAGTGATGGATTACTATCCTGTAAGAAATGAAGCGAAATTTTTTAAACATCAAGGCTCTTCTTTTTATTATTATTATTAATTGCAATCGGCCTTTTCTTAATATATTTAATAACAATTATTATGAATAGCATTAATCAGTTGATTTATTTTCTATGCATTTATATTTTTAGGAAAAGAATGCGATTCCCTTCTGTAAAAGTTTATTCCTCCTTTAATCAAAGTAAAAAACTTATATTCATTAATTCTTTAGAGTTTTTGTTACAATATTGGAATTAATTTAAATATTTTTTTTTTTTATTTCTAGCTGAAGTGCAAAAAAATCGACCCACCAATAAAAACCTTATTAAATAGCAAATCATTTTTAATTTTTTTACAAGGAACCATACATTATTGAAATTACTACTTATTGCAAGTGAACTTGGCACTTGTTGTTGACTTAGGCCTTGATTAATTAGGCACACAATTTGAACTGCTTGAACATCAGAAATATCCATTTTGTATATTTTATCTTTCTATCAATGATTAATTCGAAATTATTCAATTTATTGATATTTAAAATGGAATTTGATCTTTTATTAAACTTTATTTAAATTAAAGTGATATTGAGAAAGTATTATAATTTGTAATTGTATCTTTTAATTTAATTTCACTCATTATTTTTATAAATTTCAAAAATTATCAACAATATTTATTTAATATGTTAGTTTAAGAGTTAATGGAACAAATTATATGAATATTTGTAAAAATTTCAAAAATAATTTGCTATTTAATAAGGTTTTAATTAGTGGGTCGATTTTTTTGCACCGTAGTATATTATTTCACTGTACAGTTTCAATCAACACGGTTGATCATATTCAGTAGACAATTTCTAAAAACTAAAGCTTTTATTTATTTATTTATTGTCAACCAGTGATGACCGAAAAAATAGAGTGATATACCGGGTGAGTTTTTTATTTTATCTTGAGACAGTCCTATAACTCAAAAACAGTGCATTATATGAAAAAAAGCTTATAAGTTATTCAAATCGAGGGAAACTAAACTACACTATTGTTTGTTGATCTGATCAAAGTTTGAGGGTATTTCAAGGTCAATTTGTTTTTTAAATGGAAACCTATATGTTTCTGATATATTCATGAATCTAGAAAAAAACTTAACCACTTTTTTAGAACAGTATTTTTATACGACATCAAATAAAAAAAATATAAAATCAATTAGGTCTCAAAAAAAATCGAAATAATTATTTTTAACAATTATTCAACTTAATTATCAAATAATAATGATCAAATGTTTAATTATTAAATAAATAATTTAATAATAATTAATTATTTAATAATTAAATACTTGATTTTTTTGAGATGTATTTGATTTAATATTTTTTTTATTTGATGTCGTATAAAAAAATAGTTCTTATGAAAGTTGCTCAGATTTATTTCTAGATTTAGGAAATGTAAAGAAAAACATAGGTTTCCATTTAAAAAACAGAACTTGACCTTGAAATACCCTTGAAAGCCTGTTCTAGGTCGACAGACAATAGCGTAGTTTAGTCTCCCTCTCGATATAAATAAACTTTTATTTGAAACTTTTTTTCATATAATGCACGAATTTTTGAGTTATAAGACTGTCTCAAGATAAAAAACATACCCGGTATATTATTAAATTTATTACACTATTGTAACTAAAACCTTTAGGGATTAACGAATATAAATCAGTTACTAACACAGTTACTAAGTTTTGGAGCAATAATCAGTAAAAATGTATTCCTAAGAGGGATGAGCATACTTTTTGAGACAATTAATTTTGATAATTATTGTATATATATATATTATTTTGAATCATTTAAAAAATATTATAAGTGATCGTAAAGATATGATGATATTACAAATGAATAAACATTGAAGTAGATAATGTTAATTACGTAAATCTAGACTTCTAAAAGAAATTGTATGAACTATAGAAGTGAAACAATCGTGATTAAAAAAAAAAAAATATTATTACATTGAATAAAAAATGTAAAATTTATATACTTATATCTAAAAATAAAGAATTACTTATATAATTTAGGTATATTAATTTTTCAGAGGAAATGGAACAATAATAAATGTTATATTTAATCATCAATTCCGACGTTTCGCTCTTTTATTACATCCTCCTTGTGTTCTTGATAAATTTTTTCCTGAACACTTTGTCAAGGAAAAATAAGCTGACGTGTTCTGATGTGGCCATCCACTTGACTTTACCATACAACCTGGCCCCTAAAATTATTTATAATCATGTAGAGGGGGGTTAGTTTTTGCATTTTTATGCTTCTGGGGTCCCACTGATGATGTATACAAAATTTGGTTTAGTTTGGTAAATGGCCAAGATTTTCATTTTTTGACCCCCCTTAATTTTGGGTCGATATGCACCAAAAATCTTAATCTCAATGGACCAAAACTACGTGTAAAATTTGGTTTCGATATTCAGACTAGTTTTTGAGCTAGCTCATCCACAAAAATTTGGTAACGAACAGACTAACAGACATTTTGACAAAACAATTATTATCTCGAAAAATATAATTTTTTCGATGTTCACTTATTAGAGCTTTTTTGTAGAGCGAAATGCCATGGTTTCGCTTAATTTTTTTAATCAAAATAATTTAGGCCGTTTTTGAGATATTTCGAAAAAAAAGAAGGAAAAAAAACTTTTTTCATGCACGATTACAATACTTGACCATACCCTGTATGGTAAAGTAAAAATTATCAAGAGCCTAAGGAGGCTGTAATAAAACAGCGAAAAGTCCCAATTGTTCCTTTTCCTCTGAAAAATTAATTAATATATCTAATATTTATTATGGAACTGAATAACCAAAAAAATATATATATAATTTTCCGGCTAAAATCACATTTGCTGTAAATCAGGCCAAGCCAACCTGACATCACATTGATGTAATTAAGGGTTTGATTAAATAAATAATTTTTTAAAGCTTATTTGATTTATGAGTAACCAGTAAATAATCCTATTTTGTCAAAGCGAGTCGCAGAAAAATTAGAATAGGCTAAACCAGTGTTCCGCAAAGTGTGTGCCGCGGCACATTGGTGTACCATGGTCATTAGTTGGTGTGCCGCGGAAAAATGTCAAGTTTGGTGAAGATAATGCACCTACACATAGCTGAGATCCTTACCAACGATTGCTCCAAATTTTGATCGCCTGTACTCCGTTAAGGGGGTTCGGAACTATTTATCATTTTTATCTTAAATATTTATTCCCGAAATTTGAAGTTGATCGTCTGTCCTATTACCGAGAAATAAATTATTCCAAATTGTCTTTTTAACATGTTAGTAAATGGACCGAGCTTTTAAAAGGGCTATAACTTCTATACAAATTATACCATTTTCAACAAATTTATATAGATCAATAATTCCACTTTTATGAATCGAATGATACATTTTTCAATAGATTTGACAGTCTACTTAATTAGTAAAAATAAAAAGTTATTTGCAGCCAACAGAATATGACAAAAGCACTAGTGTAGAATTCCAACTCTATTTCTTGAAATCGTTTTTGTGTTAAATAAATATTTTTATAATGAGAAAAAAATTATCTCAATATTATTTTTATTAATATTATCAAAACAAAGATTTGTATTCGAAATTAACCTCATTATTAACAATTTTTTTTATTAAAAAATTTAGTACTCAGAAGTTGTCACTCTGCAGAAATACAAAAGATTTTTTCGAAGATCAACTAGATATTACCTATCTGGTAAGCTGTCCCGAACTCCCTTAAGCAGGCTCACATTTCTCATTAAACATCTTTTCATATTATATTGATTTTAATAATAAATAAATATTAAATAAACATTGGTTTTTTCCTTGTTGTACCTCTAAAATTTCTTAATTTGGTAAGTCTGTGTTGAACACAAAAACTTTGCGGAACTCTGGGCTAAACCATGCCTCTTACTAGAAAATTTCAATCATTTGTTACCAAGATCTAATAATAATCAATTATCATATTATATTTATATAATTATATATCATTGAAAATTGTTTCTTAATAAAAAAAATTTGAATTTAAAGAATAAACATTAAGAAAAGGCTTTTTCAAGAATTGCACAATTTGATCACTGCTAAGTGTTCAAGAGTCTATATATTGCATATAAAATAATGTGGCACACGAATTACAACATCCATTACACTTTGATAAGTAAATTTGATGTCATTTTTATTATCTACAACATCAAAAGACAATATATCATAAGACAATAATATAAATATAGATAATAAAGCCTCATTTCGGACCAAAAGCATTTTGATATATGAAAATATAGATTTTTTTCTCGTAGACTTTTTGGTTATTCAATTTTTTTCAAATATAAATAAGAAAAAATAATAATAATTTTGTAATAATCATTTATTTCAAGAATAAATTTTTAAATTAAAATTTTATCACAAACGACGACGGTCCAAAAATATTTTCCATTTCACAGCAGATGCTCGTCAGTTTACAATGATATTTTTAATATAAATAGAAAGAATCGTATGTTAAGATATGTTTTAGATGATAAAACAAATGATTATAGTTTAATTTAATATGAATTTGAGATATCTAGTATTTTTTGTAATACCTGTGCAGTATTTTGAAAGTTTTGTTTTTGCTTTAAATAATTCATGATACAAATTAATTGAAATATTTTATTATTTAAACACTCAACGTTTCGGCATCTTATTTTAGTAAACATTTTCAAATACTAGAGCAAACTGAAAATAAAATACGTTGGGTGGACACACTAGGAGAGAACTTTGTAGGTTCATTGTGTGTAACTACACTGAAGGGCAAAAAAATCGACCCACCAATAAAAACTTTATTAAATAGTAAATCATTTTTAATTTTTTTACAAGGAACCATACATTATTGAAATTATTACTTATTGCAAGTGAACTTGGCACTTGTTGTTGACTTAGCCCTTGATTAATTAGGCACACAATTTGAACTGCTTGAACTTGAGAAATATCCATTTTGTATATTTTATCTTTCTATCAATGATGCTTAATTCAAAATTATTCATTTTATTGATATTTCAAATGGAATTTGGTCTTTTATTAAAACTTTATTTAAATGTAAAGCGATATTGAAAAAGTATGATAATTTGTAATTGTATCTTTTAATTTAATTTTATTTATTTTTTTTTTTTATAAAATTCAAAAATTATCAACAATATTTATTGAATATGTTAGTTTAAGAGTTAATGGAACAAATTATATGAATATTTGTAAAAATTTTAAAAATAATTTGCTATTAATCAAGTTTTTATTAGTGGGTCGATTTTTTTGCACCGTAGTGTAGGATATCAAAATAAAATTTCAAAAAGACATGTTTTAAATGAATGTAAAAAGTCTCCTTCAAAGGTACCTCAAACACAAAAAAAAATTTTCATAATTTTTTTCAAGAATTTTTACAGATTTTTAAATCAATGGATTACAGTGGTTTTGTGAGTAGCTAAAGACTGGGACATCAAAATTAAAATTTTAAGCTAAAATTATGAATATGAATTTAAATTAAATTGAAAGTTTTTGTGCCGAGGGTAGCAGAATTTTTATATATTGAAGGAGACAATAAAAGAGTGTGTCTTCTGCTAGAATTATAACTTTTATATCAATGAATTTAAATGATCTATTCAAAATTACAACCCTCCTTTCGATGGTCAGCGTAAATTTTTTTTTTTTAAATTGCAAATATTATGTTTGCAAAGATATTAGTCTTTCTACAGATCTTAAGGAATTTGGTGTTGGTACTTAATAAAACATTTTTATCCAATAATTTCTACAGATCATCAAATTTATTTAATTTTCTAATTAATATATTAAAGAGAATTGTTTTTGACCGCCTTTTTAAACAAGATATATATATATCGCTAGACTACTTACTGCTGGTTGAGGCTTTTAGAGTCTGCCGAATCCTAAGTCTGGACCAAGAGAGAATGAAAAATATGTGATCCATCTAGCTATGATCCAGCATCATTTCGAAATTAGCCCGCATGACGCTTTTATACCAAACACTGATATGGATCACCAAATGGATTTGTAATCTAAATGGATCACATCTTTTTCATTCTCTCTCGGTCCAGACTCAAGATTCAGCAGACTCCAACAGCCTCAACCAGCAGTAGTCTTGCGATATATATATCTTGCTTAAAAACGCGATCAAAAACAATTCTCTTTAAAATGTTGATTATTCTTTAATATATGAATTAGAAAATTATTTAAATTAATTATTTCAACATATAAATTCTGATATTATTATTACTTAATATCTGACAAAAATCACCTGCATTCGATTCGCGATTGAATCAAATATAGGAAACTTATTAGTGATTA
Source organism: Forficula auricularia (assembly GCA_024734495.1). Taxonomy (NCBI): domain Eukaryota; kingdom Metazoa; phylum Arthropoda; class Insecta; order Dermaptera; family Forficulidae; genus Forficula; species Forficula auricularia. Next base: position 89,639 of record JALMQS010000266.1, read on the forward strand.
TCAAATTATAACTACATTCCAAATTCTATGTTTCTAATTTTAATAGTTTAGAATCTACAAACATAAAGTAAATTAAAAGTCTCTCCATTGCAGTTTCGGTTTTTACTAATTTTGGTACGAAATCTCAGAAATATATTACGAAATGTTAAGTATTTAACATACAATTGCACAATTAATTATTATTTTTATTATAAAACTTTCAAAATTATCATTTATCATAAGAAATTTAACTATCATTGTAAAGTAAAGAGCATCTGTAATACATGATAAAGAGACATTCAAATTTTTAAACACAGGGTATCTGGTAACCGATATACAAAGCTAATTTGCTTATTTGCAATTTTTAAAGTTAAATTTCAAAACACATAGAGATGAATGTTGCGACAAATTGGAATAATTACTTAGTTATGTCCAAATTTTATCTTTAGTGTTTGAAAAGAATTCCAACTATATACTATTGTAATCGTTTTTTATTTTGAGCACGTTAATGAAACACAATATTGTTTATGAGAGTTTGTTTCAATTAAAATATCAATAATATATGAGTGAAAAAAAGAATAGACATATAAATAAAATGTGAACATTTAAATTAGAAAAATAATAATTGCTTTGCTTACGTAGACTTAACACGTTTACGAGTAGTAAATCTTATTCAGTAGGGCTCAACGGCAGTTTTAAGAGGCAAAATTAGTTAATTTAGACTTCCATTGTTTAGGAGTTTCGGCTAAAACGACCATCGCAGGTTAAGAATGGTTCAAGTGGTTTTAATTTCAAAAATCACGTAAATATGGGTACTTTGAAGCCCTTCACCATCATTTTAAAGTGAATTAAATTTAAAAAAAATTCAGCCTAATTTTTACAGGGATCTTTACAGGATGCCTAAATTTTTTTATTTTAAGCCCCACAAAAAATTCGACATCCCCAAAATAATCATTCTATTAAATTTTTAAGACGATTATTGATTTGGAGCAAAATAAATACGTATATGTAGGTTTGAAATCTTAATAAGAAATTTTTTAATTACGCTAATCTGCAACCAGATGTAATGGTCAAGTGACTTCCGCACTTTCAAGTAACCCATGAACCCTTCTCTGAGATTATATTACGAGAGGAAATATGTCATAAATTCAACAGTATAATGACAACTGTGTTGAATTCTTCAATATGAATGTTTTTAACGAACATGGAATTTTCCATTTACTGTCACGTGATATTTCCAGAATTTACCACTGCTCGAAGCCCCTAAAAACTTAGTAAATTGGACTATATCTAACTTTCTGAGATTTGGCTCGTGATCCCGGCTTCTTTTCCTTCTACTCTGTTCTTTTCACGATGGAGGGGCCAGCCCATACAGGCCTTTAGGGGATGGACCTTCTGGTGTATCTCCTTCTCACATCAATATCATTTAAAAAAAAAAAGACAACGAACAGATTCAAACGATACACCATAGATTCAACCCCTTCCGTTTAAACGAATAACGTAGTCTCTCTTAACTATTACGATATTACTATTCCTAATTTTAATAGATGTTATTTATCATTAAAGATTGGTGGGTTTTAAAATAATAATTTAACCATTTAAATTTTCTAATTTCAATAAATTTTATTTGTCATTAAATATTATAGGGTTTTAAAAAATTATTTCCTCTCTATTGAGTCATTTCCCCTTTATTGAAACAAAAAAAAAAAATCAAACAGATACGTCACTAAAGAATTTTCACTTCAAAAAATATCAATTTTTTTTTTTTATTGTTTTATTTATTTTGACTTTTGAACCGCTCATTTATAGTATTGAATAGAAGTCTTACTCAAGACCTTTTGATTTGATCTAGATATTGTTTTAGTTGAAATTTGTAAACAATCAAGATGGTGTAGGCGAAAATGAATATGAACCATTGTAAACACCGATGTTTGAGCCTAGTGTAAGCAAAGCATAATTATGATCTAGGGTGCGTACTAAATTGCGCTAGCAGAACGCTCAGATTTATATTTTAAGCATTCTACGTCAGCAGTTGGTCTGGTGAGCATTCTGACAATACAATAATATAAATCAGAATTCAAATAAGATAAACTCCTATTAAGTTAAGGGAAATAATCTCGAATAATAATAATAATTATTAACTAATATTAAGGCAAACGCTCCAGTAATGGGCCACCCCTTTAAAATGTTGATAAAAGAAGGTTCTTTTGTTACCTGGGGCAGTGGAAGGGATACGAGTCATAGACTACTTCCTTCTAGGATACCATAGCACTGGAATTCAGTTAATTCCTTTACTTTGTGTCAAGTATTTGGATTATTCTACTAAAGAGACGAATATTTGTGATTCTTTTAACTTCTGATTAAGAAATCTGTTAAGGAAAGTTTTTTTTTTCAACAAATAATATTTATTTATTATAATGTCTGTTTAGTGACTTTAAGGAATATTTAGTACGATAATATGTATAATTCAAATTGTACAATGCATAAATGATTAAAAACTTAAGATTTCATTGCCAAAATAGGGTGGCCCATCATGGGATCACGAATTGTTCAATTGTCCCAGTAATGGGCCACCCCGGACCAACATAAGTGCATGGTATCATTCTGAATTAAGCTTACTGTTGAGAACCTCGATTGAAACCTAACTGATCAGTACAGGAATGGTCATTGTACTATGAATGGTTCCAATAATGGGCGGGCTGACCGGCCCATTACTGGACCATCGGAATTTTCTTTAAAGTTTTAGAAAAATATGAATAAAACAGATAAATTTTGTTTTTAGTTACACCTCTTTGTAATTCTATGATGTTATAGACTTGATTATTGTTCAACAATAGATTTACTAGATGGCCCATTATTGGGGGCTCATTACTGGTACGTCGGATAAAATACTGGCCCATTATCGGTGCATCAGGTTAGTTATGGAATATATTTTTTTTTATTTTTGTAAATGGAACCAGTCTGCCAAAATTGGGGTTACAGATGTAGGAGAAATAATAGAATGACAAGTAAAAATTTGGCCCAGTTTTCATAAATATGTAGCAGTGGAAACACAGTTTTACTTCAATTTTTTTCTTAAGCTGCCCATTACTGGAGCGTTTATCTGACTAGTAATATTTATTCATTACGAGGTTATAGACAAACATAAAATCCTTATTAAAGGCGTTTTGAATTTATTTAATTTTCGTTTACCAATTCAGACCAACCGAGTGCGGTGTTAGCACAATTTGGAACCCACCCTTAGTTACATATATTCATTATTTGTGAATATTTCATATACCTATAAGTATAAATAATAATTTTTATCATTTTTTTAAAACAGCTACATCATCAATCATTATTCAAAGGCCCTTTCAGATTCAGGACGGATATTAATAATAATAGTATATAAATTTCTTTTCTAGATAACGAAAAGGTTTTTATTAAAAAAATAAAATAAAAATAAATAATTCTCTCTTTTATTTTTGATATATTCCTTAATAAAAAAAAACAAAAAAAAAACATTTTTTTTTTACATTTTGAATTGATAGTGAAAATTTTTTTATATTTATTTAAAAATGCAAAATATGAATTTTGACTTTTTCGAATATGAATTCTGTCTGGGTCTTCTATTAAGAAAAGAATGTCTGTAGCTATTTCCACACAAAAATTAAAGAGAAAAAAATAAATATAATCTCAATTATAAGAAAATCAATAGGTAATAATTTTTTTTTTTTTTAATATGTATATGATATGATCCTTATTTAAAGTTAAATGATTAAAATAGGATTTAAGTTTAGTGAACAATATTTTTTTTTTTTATTTTGATTGATTTTCATTAATAAAAATCAATCATAATCAAAAAAAATGAACAAATATTTTTAAGATATAATTGTTAACAATTATTTACAGTAATACAGTTTTATATCTATTATTTTGGACATAATTAGCCAAAGAATGAACATTGAACATTATCATATTAATAAATTGCCATTTTTGTATGTATTTAGATAGACATATAAGGAAATGGTGATTATTTGTGGAATAGGGGGTATTCAGAATTGCTTTATGACCAATCACCAATAAACATTACAGAATAATAAAGTTCATTTTTTCTTTCTTTATTTATATATAATGAAATGGAAGAGTTGAGGAATTCCAGTCTTGCAAACAGGAGGAAGAACAATAATTTGTACTTCCAGACACATTCGTACGTTTTCACGCATACATAATATAATCCAATTATATATCGCAAGGGATACAAGGCAACACAAAACCTTTATTTATCTAATAAATTAAGATTTAGTCGCAAAAATAAATAATTTTTATCATCATTCTCTTCCAAAGAGTATTTTTCGTCAATGAGACATAGGAAAGTGATCAACAGAAAAAGATTTATTTCTAAATATTATTAAATAATTAGGGTATCTCTTTTATATCATTAATAGCGATAGAAAAAGATAGTGAGATATGATACTAAGCCTAAGAAACATTTATCATTTTAGAAATGAATGAATTTTCTAATGTCCTTTATAAGGAGATTCGAAAATTAGAAATAACAATCTATTTATTTAAAAAATTTTAATTAAAGAAAAAAATTATAAAATAACATGGGCGTCGGCATGAGAGGGGCACTTGCCCCTCTGGAATCTTCATAAAATAAAGAAAGAATAATTTTAAATATGCATTAATTTATTCTAACGGTTCTCTAGAATTATAAATTTTCATAATCATGAATTCAAAATATTAAAAAAAAAAAAATTATTTTCCCAAGTTTGATAAGATCTGATGATATTGTACATAGTTTATGACACGAGATGAGAAATAGGCCAATAAAAATTTAATCTCAGTCAAATTAATAATTTTAGAACGAAAGCGCGACAAATAGACAAATAAATTTACTAATTTTTACTCATTCTAATAATATTTAAGGTACTTATACAAAAACTTGTATTCTTCCACTCGCTTACATTTTTTTTATTTTGATACTTCTAATATATACCGGGTGAGTTTTTCATCTTGAGACAGTCTTATAACTCAAAAACAGTGAAAAATAGTTTCAAATAAAAGTTTATTTATATCGAGGGGGAAACCAAACTACGCTATTGTTTGTCGACGAAGAACAAGCTTTCAAGGGTATTTCGAGGTCAAGTTCTGTTTTAAAATGGAATTCCATATTTTTCTATACGTCTAGTTAATCTACAAAAAAACTGAACAACTTTCATTAGAACTATTTTTTTTATACGACATCAAATAAACAAAATACATGAATCAATTAGATCTCAAAAAAATATCTTAACAATTATTTAACTTAATTATCAAATAATAATGATTAAATAATTAATTATTAAATAAATAATCATTAAATTGAAAAGTCACAACAATGAAAATAAGGGTTTATAATGATCTTAAAACTTCGTTTTACTCAGATTTAAGAAATTATTTTCTTCTTAATAGAACTAGTTCCATCCATCTTATACATAATTGTAAAATTACAAATATTAATATTTACATTATTCTTTTCTAATGAATGAACGACCTGTGATTGTTTTCTTTTCTGTGGCTTTGGGTTCAGGTCTGGCTCTATTAAGTACTTTAAGAAAATCTGAAATTTTAGCTCTCATGCGAGAATGAATATATGCTTTCGAACACTTAATATGATAATGAAGATAATCACGGAAAATATGTATTAAATTAATTGTATGTCTTGGAAAAAGAACAAAAGTAATATAACCAATATTTTCTCCCACTCGTCCACCAGTATTTTGAAGTTCAAGTAGTCCCGATGACTAAATAAAACCTGAGGGGCAGTATGACTAGCTCTCCTTCCTTCTTTAAATTCTTGCATGAAGACTTTACCAATAACAATATCATCTTCATCCTTAAATATGGTACTGAATACTACAGTGACTCTGTCAGCTTTAGCCTCAACATACAATGTTTCATCATTTCTGTAATTAATCACAGCTCTTTTATGTCCTTCTTCACATTTTTCTTGGAAATCAAAATATTTTTCAAAAACTGAAGCAAAACAATTTCTTTTTAGAAGACCAATTTTTTAACTACTTCCTTCCAATTTTCTGGAATATTTTCTAAATCAATCATGACTGATACATTATATCCATTTTCCGTATCAACAAGATATGAACCATATTCCTTTTTTAATAGTTCATCGGCTCCATGTTCTTGAAGTTCTTTATAAAAGTTGAGAGAAATGCTTGTTTTAACTTTTGTTTTATCTAGCCCTACATTAGATATATGAAATAAAACACCATCAAAATCAGCAATTGTAATATCTATCCATTCTGGTTTGTGTCCTGCCAGCGCATTTTTAAATTTTAAAGTTAACGTTTCTTCAACAATTCGATTATTTATTTCAAGTAAAATCATTTTTATTGAATTGAGAATTTAGAGTTGTGCATAGATTTTAATTGTATTTCCTAAACTAGTTATAATCTATTGACAAAATTGAGGCTGCAAATTGACATTGGCTGAGTCAATGGGAGAGAATCTAATAGAACTAGTTGAAATTCTTGAGTTTAAGAAAGTTTATTTCTCGTGTCAATCCAATAGATAGATATATTGTATTATCATAATAAAAATGGCGAGTATTTTTTTTTTAAGACATAATTGAAATAGGCTTAATTTATGGTGAATGTGGAAGAAGTCTTATGGGGCTGAAATGGATGCCGAGCGTTTTCCTGATAAGAATACACCCTCACAAGCTTCATTTTATCGTGTTGTAAATCTGTTTAAAAAAAAAAAAATAAAGTAATTCATCCAGAAGACTTGCGATACACTCTGGAATGTCTCAGAAAATTGTCGGAAAATTATTAAATTATTTATTTAATAATTAAACATTTAATCATTATTATTTGATAATTAAGTTGAATGATTGTTAAAAATAATTATTTGGATTTTTTTTGGAGAAATAAGTGATTAAATATTTTTTTTATTTGATGCCGTATACAAAAATAGTTCTAATGAAAGTTGTTCAGTTTTTTGTTTTTGTAAATTTAGGCAATGTAAAGAAAAATATGTTTTCATTTAAAAAACTAAAGTTGACCTTGAAATAAAAAGCTTGTTCTAGGTCTACAAACAATAGCGTAGTTTAGTTTTCCCCTCTATATAAATAAACTTTTAATTGAAACTTTTTTCATATAAAGCACAGTTTTTCAGTTATAAGACTATCTCAAGATAAAAAAACTCACCCGGTATAAGAACTATGTAGATAGTAATATAAAATCTCTAATAAAATAAGAGGCTTACAAAAATTAATTATTTTTGATGGCGAGAATAAATTAAAATTCCCATATGCTAGAGGGCTAAATGTAACTTAAAGTTGAAATAATAATAAAAAAAATTGAAGCTTGTAGCTTTATTTAAATAGTTGTTTCAATTTATTCTTCAATTAATTAATTAATTTACTTTGCCTTCAAACAGAAACTGAAATAGTTAAACACCCCCCCGGCTAAACTGATTTCTGCCGAGGCCCATGATATAATGAATAAATTTTATTCATTCAACACCTAAACAAATAAATAAATTATTTAATGAGAAATAAAATAAAGATCTTTTTAAGTTTTTAGATTTTTTTTTTAAAGGATAATAATCCTTAAAATACCTTACTAAAAGTTGGAATAAAATTATTAAAAACTCAAAATAATGAAATAATTTTTTTTTAATAAGAAGATTTGATAAAGAAATTAGTTTGAGATTAAAACGAATGAATATTAAATATTCAGTTTATTTTTAAATAATTATTAATATTTCTATATGACAAATGAATGTCCTAATTTTTTTTAGTTTTTTTTTTTTTTTTTTTTTTTTTTAATTAATAGATTGTTTTTGTAATTCAAAAGTAGAATGATCACAGATTTTCTTAAAAATTACTTTCAAAAATATAGTATCTAAATCACAGCAAAATATTTAGATCTTAGAACAAAAAATTAGGAATCAATTTTTTAATTAAATTTATGACTAGAATTTAAACATTTATTTTAAAAAATTTTCAATTAAAAAAAAAAAAAAATAAATAATCAACATTTTGTATATGTAAATATAAAGTTGATAATTTAACATTTTTCCAGGTTGGATCACTCAGGGGTAAATAGAAAATTACTTATCTATTAACTTCTTGATAATTTCAGTCTTTATTTCTGGAGATATATGCAGCAAAAATTATTCAAGTATAAGTTTTTCGGTATTAATGTTCAGTGCATACGATTAGAATAGGCTCCAAAAATAGGATTTTAACATTGAGATCATTATCGATCGCTTGATACAGCTGAAAAGTATTCGAAACGGACCCGGATACAATCAATACTTAAGGACGTTCACTAATATAGCTCAGGTGCAGATCGCTCTTTCCCCTACTCTCACATGCGCAGTAAGGCAAAAATAATTTCACTGCGTCGTTTCTCAGATCTGGCTCATTGCATTCTTCTGACACCTCTTGATTGTTTATCGTTCTAATGTATGATCATTAAAAAAAAAAATATATGAAGAAGGAGGTGAAGAAACAATTGTAAAATTGTTTACCGAAAAATTAGAAAATAAGAAATCGCGAATAACTAGAAAAAAAGAAACGAAAGTCTTGGATTTTTTTAAAAAATCCAAAATTCGCCAAAAATAAAAAATTTAAACAAAAAAAATAATAAGAAAGTATTATCGGCTAAGAATAAATTATATATGTAGGTTTGAAATCTTAACAAGAAATTTTTTAATTACGCTCATTTGTAAGTCCTTTCCGCCCCGAGAAACGAGCCCTTACAAAGATTTTCCGCCCTTTCAGTAACCCATGAACCTTCTCTAAAATTATATGACGTGAGGAAATTCATCGTAAATTCAAGTAATGACAGTGTGAGAAATTATCCTTTTAACGAATGTTTTAACCAAACACGGAATTTTCCATGTTTGTCACGTGATATTTCCCCCCCCCCCCCCCCCTTACGAAATAATTTCAACGAGAGCCCTAGCTGCATTTTATAACTAGCACTTGCAATCTGACTAGCAAACGGACATTAGTAACACGAACAGATTCAACGATACGATAGATTCAACCCCCCTAACGAATAACGAACTCTTTCAAACGAATTACGATAATACAATTACGCCTTTATAATTAACGCCCTTCGAATGAAAGTTGTCATTCACCTGTATATAGAATATTATACCTGTCAATAAATATTTTATCTTAAGTGCAACTTTTATTTGATAAACCCCTAGACACATAACGCAACAAGCCACAAGTGAACCCACATGATAGGGATTAGTAAAGAGTTCAGATCCCACATATATTGCTATATTTTATGTTTAAAATAAGAGTTTGTGAAAATTCTATTATAAATTATATTTTAAAATGAATAAATATTTATACATATGAATATACTAATACTTATTTGTATTGAGTATTAATAATTGTTTTATTTGTTATAACGATTGACTTTTCATTTACACTGACCCAAAGTTAACTTATATCTCAGAGCTAACGATTGACTTTTCATTTATACTGACCCAAAGTTAAGTTATATCTCAGAGCTACCCACATGTCCCAGGGCAATGCGACGTTGCCAAGTCGCCATCTGCCACTTGTCATGCCAGGTGAGAAATAATGAAAACCATCAAAATACTTTACTTTTAATATTTTTCATACAAAACGAATACCGCTTGCTACTATTATTTTAACAGCAAAATATTTGTTATATCTTCAGCTAATGATTTTCAGTTTTTCAAAAAAATTTCAAGAAAATTACGATTGTTATTTAATGAAACAGTCGTTCTAACATCAATAGGGATAGGGTTTGCGTGTTAAATATGCACATTTCAATGGTCAATATCTTCAAATTTAGTGCCGCAAGGACTATCGAAAAAAATTTCTCCGTATAAAGGACACTTATATATATGTATATTCAAATTTTTAAAAGTATGGCAAGAAAGTCGATTTATTAGGGAACGTCCTTAAGTTTCAAAATGTATCTCAAGTACATTTATTCAAACAATTTTTACGGATAATGTTAGGATACTACCCCACTTTGTGACATGATAGAATTAATTTTCTATTTACCATGGGAATCCGACCCGGAAAACCTTTCCAAATTATCAACCTAAACCACCAAAGCTTTAACGTAAAAATATATAGTTAATTACATTTTTCTTTTAAAAAAACTGATCGTCTTTTCAACGATAAATTAAAAATGTTCTAATAACAAAATTAAAAAGAAAAATTATTTATTCTCTATATAAATTTTTTTACGTTGCCTTGTAACTCTATTTGTCATCATCATCATCATCATCACCATTCTCATCATACTTGAAACACATTCAAAAGGATCAAAGGGGAAATCGTGAAAGATAAAGTGAGCGATCGATGCCTGATACTATTTCGATCATTTTTCTTTCACTAATTATTAAATATTGTTAATAAATATTTTTTTTGTTTTTTTTATATTGAGATTTTTCGCGCTTAACGCTTATAATTCGGACAACATTTAGATAATTTTATTAATTAGAGATACTGTTAGAAACGTTGTGCTTTGCTAAGACTATCAAAACATTTATAATGATTGGATTTTAGTGATTAACTCAAAAATAAAATCCCATCGAGTTTATTTAAATTATTATATTAGAAATAATAAATTAATTATTTATTCCACAGTGAATCGTTTCAGCAATAATTTTGGCAGACTCACTACTATATTTCTCTAATAATTTTTCAAAAATTATTATAAAATTAATATTTTTCTGCAGAGTTGTTGATTTTATAAGAGCAAATCAAAAAGTGTCTCCTCTGCTTGATGCAAATATATATATATTTTTTTTTTTACTTAGAGAGAGTGGTGTAGGTTTGAGGTGAAACATGATTAAAGTAAAGGGTGTGTAGTTTCACAGTGAATGAAACAAAACCCAGAGGTTTATACAAACTCAATATATTTCGGATTATTAGTCTATCATCAGGAGTTTACAGGTTAAAACTTAAAAAGTTAAAACTGTTTTAACTTGTAAACTCCTGATGATGGACTAATAATCCGAAATATATTGAGTTTGTATAAACCTCTGAATTTTATTTCATTCACTGTGAAACTACACACCCTTTACTTTATTAAAAAAATATATTTAAGTATATATAAAAATTGAAAACCTACCATTATTTTAACAAAATGAAGCTATGATTAATTTATGGTACATATCGGTACACAAACTTTAGTACTTTATTACTGTACTTTTTTAGCTTTTTTTTAAATATCTTGAAAATAGCCCAACGGATTTTGATTAAAATTTAATATTCTATTTAAGTACCTTGAGGTCCATCAAAATGTTTTTAGTAAAATTACACTTTAAAGTATTTTACTCTACAGTAAGCAAGTATTTTTTCTTAAATTGTTTAAAATTTATTTATTTGTTCTGTTTAACATAAATATATTATCTTATCTTATATTATTAAATGAGTTTGGATGAAATTCACGGATTAGGGGGTTTTTGGGTTGATGTAATATTAATATATAGCTTTTAACTGAAGCAAAAAAGTTACCGAGCATCGCTCGGTGCTCCAGGGACTATTTTTTAATTTGCATCAAGGAGAGTACACCTTCTTTTCTTTGATTTACGCTTAGAAACCAAACTTGTCAAAGGTCAGAATTTTAAAATATACATGAGCAACAAAAGAGTTTATATTTTATCAATTTAATCAAATTTTAAGAAAAAAATTGTTTTATTATAGAATATTCCCTATCTTCAATATTTTTAAGCTCCATGAAATTAAATTAAATTAAATTGTACAATAATTAAGAACTAGGTTCGTCGTCTTGAAAGAGCGTCTAAATATATGAATTTTTTAATTGCTTTTCGATTAATGAATGAATGAAAGTAGGCAATGGAATAGTCTTAGCAAAGCAAATAGAGAGAAAGTGATAGAGACAGGAAAAGAGAGCATTCGAAATACGTTTCTTCAAAAATCAGGATAAGCTGCGATGTTCTAGGCAGAGACCGGGTGCGCAGAGAATCCTTTTTGAGACTCTTCCCTGTAGAGTCTGGGCCGCATTTGGAGGCCTATCACAGCTTGAACAAATCCGGTCCTCCTCAATGCAGCAAATTTAGTCAAGTTTTCGGCCAGATGCAGCATCACAAAGAGCCACTGCAGCAGCTGCGGCTGCAGCTGCATCAGTCCGTTGTAATCCGCAGAGGCCACTGTCAAAACAAAAGAAGAAACACTTAGAAAAGTGATATTATAAAATAATAATAAAAATACGAATAAATATTAAACAAATTTAAATGACAAACTAAAAATTAAAAACTTTAAGTTGAAGATTAAATAAAAATAACGTTTAGGGAAAGCGGTGTTGGTTTATAGTGAAATATATTAAACATAGGAATTATTTGACGGATTATAGTGGTGTTTCACAAAAAGGAAATAAAATTAAAAAAAAATTTAAATTATATTTTGGAGATTTTTTATTTATCTCTACACATATTTCGGGCTATGAACTCTTCATCAGGAGGTTTAACAAAAGACTGAATATAAATTTTACATTGTATTGATGTTATAAACTAGTGGTTAATATTTTGGTACAGGGCATAGGGAAAAGAGGGGGAGCCAATGGGTGTTGAAAGAATTTGTGTGGGTGAATTTAGAGCTATGGGGGGGGGGCCCCGATAACTCCCTTCCGATCATAAGAGAGTCAGACTATAATCCGGAGGGTTCAGGTAAGTTGTCTATGATCGAAATTTATTTATAAAGGATTCTAGGAATTGAAGGAGACAATAAAATAGTGTGTCTTCTGCTGGAATTATAAATTTTATTTATTTATAACGAAGACACACTCTTTTATTGTCTCCTTCAATATATAAAAATTCTGCTACTCTCGGCACAAAAACGTTATATTTGATTCTAGGAATACCTATTAAAGGTATTGTTTAAAGGATTTAAGCTATATAAATTTAAGATATAGAAAGTTAATTCAAAGGAAACAAAAGAGGAAAAAGAACAAATATTTTGTAAAGAGTGAATTTCTGTTAAATTATGTTTATCAATAATTATTGTTGATTTTGTGGTTTCTAATTGGTTATTTAGAATGAGTTCTTTGCGGGCGATTACTTTCTTAATTTCGGTGGATTCTAATCAAACTAATTTGCGTCCTTTTGGTGAGAAATGTAGAATAAGGGGCATTTCTTTAAATGGGGGATGATTGTTATCAAATAGATGTTCAGCAAATGCTGAAACGTAATTTAGTTGTTGGGAATTAGGTTTATCACTGTTCAATTGTAGTTGCCTCAGTGATCTCTTGTGTTCAGCAAGGCAGTCATTGATAGATTTACCAGTTTGATGACCTATGTAAAAAGCTTCACAGTCACATTATAATTTGTAGAAAATATTAACCACTAGATTATAACATCAATACAATGTAAAAATTTATATTCGGTCTTTTGTTAAACCTCCTGATGAAGGGTTCATAGCCCGAAATATGTGTAGAGATAAATAAAAAATCTCCAAAATATAATTTAAAAAAAATTTCATTTTTTCATTTTATTTCCCTCTTTGTGAAACACCACTATAATCCGTCAAATAATTCCTGTGTTAAATAAAAATAAATTATTTGAGGCACTTTCAATATTTAATCCATTAGAGATAGAATATTAGATTTTTTTTTAGAATGCCGAAAGTAGCAGAGTTGTTGATTTTTAAGAGTAAATCAAAGAGAGTGTTCACTGCTTCTCTCGTTTACATATTCAATTGAATAAAGTTTCGTTTGTAGGTAAAGACATTGGCTATAACAACATTAATTTATTTTTATTTGTTTTTGTTGAAAAAACAAATAAAATGACGATGCCAAGCCTTCTAAACTAATCTCGAACATCATCATCAGGCCTGCTAAGGGCCGGTTGTATGTCGCAAAGTAAATGCTTTTTACCACTAACACAGGGTAGATGGTAAATGGAGGCACTGTCAGTGCCTGGCATCTGATTGGCCATCCCAGTCCCTTCATTTACCATCTACCCTGTGTTAGTGGTAAAAAGCATTTACTTTGCGACATACAACCGGCCCTAACTCGATTTTTTATTATATATGAGATATTAATACCGTTCGAAAGAAAAAGAGATGCAGCATCGTCCAAGTAAAACTGCTACTTAAAATGGGGAAAAATAGTTTTTCCATAACAACAATATTAAATTTTGTTTGTTTTTCTCTGCACTGTAAAATTTCCTTAGCAGGTTTACACTCTAAGGGCCGGTTGTATGTCGCAAAGTAAATGCTTTTTACCACTAACAAACGGTAGATGGTAAATGGAGGCCCTGGGATGGCCAATCAGATGACAGGCACTGAATGTTAGTGGTAAAAAGCATTTACTTTGCGACATACAACCAGCCCTAAGGCGACGATATTCCCTTGTAAATATTCACTTGCTACTATTATTATGGGACAGTGGTAGTAATTATTTAATAAAAGATTTTTTTGGATATTAAAAAGCATATTGAAAGTGATGAATAAATTAATATTATTTAGAATATGTTTATTTATTTATTTTTTTTCAAGTCAAGTCCACAGGGGAGGGGGGTCGATAGGCTAGTCGGTAGCGTGACAGCGAGCTAACCAGGAGACCCGGGTTCGAATCCGACTCGAGGCAGCCAGCCAAAATCTGACCCCCGGGGGTAGAGACAAATTTTAAAAATATATCTAGTATCGTAATTAGGCTAATGGCTAGAAGGGCCGAAAAGCCAAAAAAAAAAAAGTCCACAGGGGACAGATATGCATTGCCCTGAGCAAAGCGCTTTGTGTTAATAGTTCAAATGGGCTTGGATTTAGAAGTCTGAATTTCCAAAAATCTGTGCTAAGTATACTTGAGTTTAGAGATGATAAAAATATTTTTTTTATAAGTATGTTTGTTTTATGTTTAACTAGATAATAATGATATAAAATTAATTAAATGTATTTTTCAAACCGACCTTAATATGTATCAAAATAAAATTGAAGAACATATTCTAAATAATAATGTAATTAAAATTTCATAAAAAGCACATGTATATACATTTTATAGTTTACAGGGAAGGGTTGAATACAATATAAATAATAATCAAAAAATACTTATAATAAAATAATCAATCACAGACAACACATAAAAGACTCACATTAAAAATAATAAATTGAGGGTTTGAATTAATTTACTCAAATTAACAATTTTGTAACTCGGAAAAAACTAATCATAAGTTTCCTGTATTTGATTCGATCGTGAATGCAGGTGATTTTTGTCAAATATTAAGTGAAAATAATATCCGAATTTATATATTTCTAACTTGAAATAAAGAAGTTAAATAAATTTATAATTTTTTCATTAATATATCAAAGAATAATTAACATATTAACGAGAATTGTTTTTGATTGCGCTTTTTAAACAAGATATATATCGCAAGACTACTGCTGGTTGAGGCTATTGGAGTCTGCTGAGTCTTAAGTCTGGAGCAAGCGGGAATGAAAAAGATGTGATCCATTTAGCTATAATCCAGCTTCATTTCGCGATTGGCCAGCATGACAGTTTTTATATTAAACACTGATATGGATCACCAAATGGATCTGTAATCTGAGATGTTATATATTCAATCTCCCAGTCCAGAGCGCCCGATCTGTTAACACGTGTGTTAGGTGTTTGTTAATTAATCATAAGTTTTTGATTCGATAGCAAACACCTAACACACGTGTTAACAGATCGAGCGCACTGGACTGGGAGATTGAATATATAACATCTCAGATTACAATTACATTTGGGGATCCATATCAGTGTTTGATATAAAAAGCGTCATGCGGGCTAATCGCGAAATGATGCTGGATTATAGCTAAATGGATCACATCTTTTTCATTCTCTCTTGGTCCAGACTTAAGACTCAGCAGACTCCAATAGCCTCAACCAGCAGTAGTCTAGCGATATATATATATCAAGGGCGGATCCAAGGGGGGGCGGAGGGGGCGATCGCCTCCCATACAGGCCCGTGCCTGGCGGGAGTGCAACACGTGACGCACGTGTTGCACTCCCGTCGCACGCAGTGGCCAAAAAACGGCGGCCAAATCGACAGGGAATTTATAACAATTTTATTTTATTTTATTTTAATGAACTTAAAATATGAGATATGAAATTTGTAAAAAAAACCCATTAAATTTTAAAATTTAAAATAAAGTTCTATGCGTGTGTGCGTGTGTGTGTGTGTGGCGTCTCTGCCCCCCCCCCCCCTTCGCTTGGACAATTCGATCGCGACACACTTTCGAGATAAAAAGTAGATCTTATATACATCGGCCACCTTATATACATTCGCCTCCCCCATAAAAAATTCCTGGATCCGCCCTTGATATAAATATATCTTGTTTAAAAACGCGATCAAAAACAACTCTCTTTAATATATTGATTAGAAAACTATTTAAATTCATTATTTCTTACACAGAAATATATAAATTCAGATATTATTATTACTTAATATCTGACAAAAATCACCTGCATTTGATTCGCGATTGAATAGAATATAGGAAACTTATGATATATAAATTAGGTTAAAAAAAATAAAAATAAATAAAAACTTACCCAAAAGAAATCATTTTCTGAAGATCAATAAAAAAAAAAAAAAAAAAAACAACATGATTTTATCATAAAATATTTATACAGTAACATAATTCTAATCGAATATATTTCTTAATTCTCTCTTGCTTTGATATTCAAATATTTAACTTAATTTTTGAGAAAAATTTTAAAAGAAATATATATCAGTGCAAATTATTCATAAATATTATATGATTTAATAAATGAAGAGCTCGCCACATGTGAGAATTTCGTTTCATAAGGTATAGGTACCTTCTTTCTATTTCTATTATAATAATACCTCTAACAGCATTTTCTTGGTTTAGTTTGAATTAACAAATAAAACAAGTTACCCTCTTCGGTTTTGTGGGCGACGATAAATAATTAAAAAACCAATAACCAGAGCTGTTTTTTATTTTTTGTTGCCTGATAAGCAGAATCTTTATTAAAAAATCATAAGTTGGGGTCATCTATTAAATCCGATGGAACATCAACTTATGATTTCTTGTAAATTTGAATCTATTACCATCGGCAAATTAATATCTTTCAGAAGCTTTATTTCTTAATTCAGCCTAAGAAACCAAAGTTTGGTAAAAATTCATTCCAAAGCTTCGAAAATAATAGAAAAAATTACGATTTTTAAAGCATTTTAAATGGCAGACTTATCTTCAATTTTTTATTTTTACTTTACCATACAAGTCAAGTATTGTAATCGTGCATGAAAAAAAGTGGGTTTTCCTTCTTTTTTTCGAAATATCTTAAAAACGGCTGAAACTATTATGATTAAAAAAATTGAGCGAAACCATGGCATTTCGCTCTACAAAAAAGCCCTAATAAGTGAACATCGAAAAATTTTATTTTTAATAATAATTTTAATCATTGTTTTGTCAAAATGTCTGTTAGTTAGTCTGTCTGGTTGTCTGGTTTGTTAGTCTGTGCGTTACCAAATTTTTGTGGACGAGCTAGCTCAAAAACTAGTGTGAATATCGAAACCAAATTTCACACGTAGTTTTGGTCCATTGAGATTAAGAGCTGATTAGATTTTGGTGCATATCGAACCAAAATTAAGGGGGGGTGGAGGGGTGTTGAAAATTAAAAATCTAGGCCATTTGAGCAAACTCAACCAAATTTTGTATACATAATCAGTAGGACACCAGAAGTACCCCCTCCCCCCTTATATGATTATAAATAATTTTAGGGGCCAGGGGTTGTATGGTAAAGTTAAGTGGATGGCCACATCAGAACACGTCAGCTTATTTTTTTTTGTACTTATTCATGTTTATATAATAATAGTCGGAAACTGTCTGTCTGTATGGATTCTGGTATTCACGATACCTCAAGAATACGATCATAAAACGTTCGTTCTTGTGCCAAAATTTTTGTAATTTTTTTTTCAAAACAAAGAATTGATTAGATTTCTGGCTTTCTAGCTTCAGAGCTTCCAGTACAAATTCAGTTTAAAAAAAGCAAAAAATAATGAGAAAAAAATCTAGCCTAATGGTTGTAGTAAATAAGGTGAAATTCGGGACTCAAGTTTTTATTAGTTTGATATTAATAAACTGCACGTTTCTGTAAAGTTTCATCTTTCTAGCTCAAACTCTTACCTTTTGAGTTTTGAATATATACCGGGTGAGTTTTTTATCTTGAGACAGTCTTATAATTCAAAAACAGTGCATTATATGAAAAAAAGTTTCAAATAAAAGTTTATTTATATCGAGGGGGAAACTAACCTACGAGATTGTTTGTCGACCTAGAACAAGCTTTCAAGGGTATTTCAATGTGAAGTTCTATTTTTTAAATGGAAACCTATATTTTTCTATACGTCTACTTAATCTACAAAAAAAACTGAGCAACTTTCATAAGAACTATTTTTTCTACGACATCAAATAAACAAAATACATGAATAAATTAGATCTCATAAAAATCTTAATAATTATTTTTAACAATTATTCAACTCAATTATCAAATAATAATGATTAAATAATCAATTATTAAATAAATATTTATTAAATTGAAAAGTCACAACAATGAAAATAAGTGTTTATAATGATATTAAAACTTCGTTATTCTCAGATTTAAGAGATTATTATCTACTTAATAGAACTAGTTAAAATTCTTGTATTTAAAAAATATTATTTCTCGTGTCATTCCAGTAGATATTTATATTGTATTGCCATAATAAAAATGGAGCATTTTTTGTTGAAGACAGAATTAAAATGGTCTTAATTTATGCAGTGAATGTGGAAGGAGTGTTATGGGGCTGGCATTGAAATGGATGCAGAGCGTTTTCCTGATAGGAATACACCCTCACAAGCTTCATTTTATTCTGTTGTAAAATCAGTTTAAAAAAAAAACAGGAAATGTAAAGGCTATGAAGAAACTGGATCAGGCCAAAATAAGGAAATTGGAACTGGAATTCATCCAGAACCATCCACTTAATGTCTCAGAACAGTGTCGAAAATTTATTAAATTATTTATTTAATAATTAAATATTTAATCATTATTATTTGATAATTAAGTTGAATGATTGTTAAAAATAATTATTAAGAATTTTGTTTTGAGATCTAAAAGATTCATGTATTTTGATTATTTGATGTTTATTTGATGGCTTATAAAAAAATAGTTCTTATGAAAGTTGTTCAGTTTTTTTTTTGTAGATTATGTAGACGTATAGAAAAATATAAGTTTCCATTTAAAAAACAAAACTTGACATTAAAATACCTTTGAAAGCTTGTTTTACGTCGACAAACAATGGCGTAGTTTAGTTTCCCTTTCGATATAAACAAACTTTTATTTGAAACTTTTTTCCATATAATACACTGTTTTTTAGTTATAAGACTGTCTCAAGATAAAAAACTCACCCAGTATATTGAAGGTATACCTTATGAAATAAGTCAAGCTCACTTGTCAAACATTATTAATAGGGAAAATTGCTTAAATGTTTAAATTAAATAAAAAAAAAATTAATTTCAATTACCGTAAATGATAAAGTCTCAAATATCCTTATGATTTGTCGTTAAACTTATTTACATTCTAAAAACAATTGTAAAAAAAAAAAAAATTAATAGACAAGTTGTAAAGATTTCAGAATATGAGAAAAATCAGACTGCGACACCCACCCACCTGTGCTTATCTTCTGTTTTCCAGCTGCTGACAGCGATGTGCGGGGGAGGCAGAAAAGACCTCAGGGATTGCACTAATTGAATCGTATCCACGAGGGCTGCAAACAACCAAAAGAACCATTACAAATTCGATTTGGAAATTCAACTAATGAAAAAATAAATTATAATACTTGTATTTCTAAATAATAAAATTTCTGAAATTATTTTCATATCAATGGTTTTTTTTTTTTATAACTATATGAACTTATCTAGTAACTAGAAACTTATTATAATTATTATAAAATACCTTACGCAATTTCAGTTTTTTGAACCCCCCATCGTGACGAAGGGGGTACAAAAAGTCACGCTGCATCAAATTTTCTGGTACCCCCCTAACAAATACAGGGTGGGACATAAAGATCTACCATATTTTGAAGAAGTATAAAAAAAATGGAAAAAATTTAACTAGAAAAAAAACTGAATATATTTTTGAAAAGAACATAAAATACTTTTTTTAATGTGTTTTAAATTAGCTATCAGACAAAGTAAGAAAAAAATGAAAATTTCTAGCCCTTTCAACCAAATTTTGTATACATATTCTGTGGGCTCCAAAAATGCAAAAATAACCACCCAAAATGGGGGGAGGGGCAAAAATGAAAATTCTAGCCCATTTGACCAAACTTTGTATACCTACATACCAAATTTTGAATACATAGTTTGGCCGAAAGGGCAAGAATTTTCATTTTAGAACCCCCCCCCCCCCCTTTGTGTCATTAGTTTTTGCATTTCTATCCTTTTGGGGCCTACAGAATATGTATACAAAATTTGGTTGAGTTTGGTCGAAAGGGCCAGAATTTTCATTATGGGCCACCCCGCAACATATTTATTATAATCAACACCAGTATAGATAAAACAATTAATTAATTTATCAGTGAGGTTGTCCTCTGCTTGATGCAAACAAGATAATGAATAGCTAATTTCCCTTGAAAAAATAAACGAAATCTGACAATGGATTCTTATAATATTCACCAAAATAAGACGAAAATGAAGAAAACCATTTTTTGAGATTTCTCTTAGTTTTCGAGATAGCTAAAAAAATACTGTATTTTTGTATTTATTTTATTTTATTTTTTAATTGTTTTTTTTTATAGAAACCACGGAAACCGTAGTATCACCGTGGTTCCGTGTGGCGCCGCTATCTGATGACGGATTCTTCTTTTAGAATTAGACAAAATAAGTAGGAAAGTAAAAATAAAATTTTAAACTACAAATTTGAACTGAAATTTTTCACTTTTCATAGGTTCGGTTCTATTCATCATCTCGGTTAATTTAGATAAAAAAATGGGTCCCGAACAAACTTAGATAATACGAGCCGAACTGAATATATCTTAACCGAACCGGCAACGATTTACATATTCGAATTTTTTTGGGCATTTACGAATGATTTTTTAATCAATATTCATTTTCTAAAAGAATCCGTCGTCAGTAGCGGCGCCACACGGAACCCGTGATACTACGGTTTCCGTGGTTTCTAAAAAAAACAATTGGAAAAATAAAATAAATAAATAAATAAAAAAATGGTATTTTTTAAACTGGATATCTCGAAAACTAAGCGAAATCATGGTATTCTTCATTTTCGTCTTATTTTGGTGAGTATTATAAGAATCCATCGCCAGATCGCGGCGCCACAGTTACCGTAGAAATGCCTAGTATTACGCATTATTGCTAGTTGTACTAGATGAAGGAGGAGGTATCAGCCAAAGATGGAATCACTAGGTTCAATAAAACACCTTTAATGAGACGTTTCGGCCTGAATTTTATTTGGCCATCTTCAGTCAATTAGAAGTTATACACAAAATGCGTATAACGTGCCTGGGCCCATTTCATTCTGAAACTTTTGGGTCCAGGCACGTTTTAAATTCACATGAACCTAAAATTTTTTTTATTTTTGACAAGGCTTGGTTCGATCACATATGTGTACCGCATTTTGTGTATAACTCCCAATTGGCTGAAAATGGCCAAACAAAATTCAGGCCGAAACGTTTTATTAAAGGTGTTTTATTGAACCCAGTGATTCCATCTTTGGCTGATACCTCCTCCTTCATCTAGTACAGTTTCATCACAGCCACGAACTCTAACAATATTGCTAGTTGTATCAAATCCATGTTCAAAATTTGTCACCAGCTCTTGGACTATATTATATTTTAGACAAACGCAAAGAAATAATAAAAATAAAAAAAGTTTAAAAATTAAGAGAAACGTACTTTTTTGCAAAGCCTCGCTCTGTTTGCCATATGGTTTGCACATGGCAGGACGAACACAGGTCTTCATTCGGGCCATATTCTTCATTATTTCTGCAAATGCTCGAACAATTTTCTCTTGGCTGGCTGGCGAAACGCCTCCACTGCTACTGCCGGAGCCGCCGCCAATGTCTAAACCCAAATTGCTGCTATTTCCACTACCAGAACCAACACCATTTCCTCCACCATTAACGCCGCCGCTGCCACCTCGTTTGTCAGTAGTTGAAGAAATCTCACCTAACGCCCAAGCTCCGTGGTGCAGTGCCAAAAGGTCTTTATTGGCACTGGATAATCCCTCCAAGGACTCCAAATTTGCTCGTAAGAATTCAGCGAGCTTCAGATCGCTGCTGCTGTTGCTGCTGTTGGGCCCACTGCTTCCAAGCCTTGTAGGGCCACTATTGAGTGAACTTTTGTTGTTGCTTTTCTCAAGACTAGAAAGATCAACGGCTGCAGCTGCTGCTGCTGCTGCCGCTGCAGCTGCTGATGCGGCCGAAGACCCTATCGAGCTATTGCTTCCAGCTCCGCTGCTATTACTCCCCCCTCCGCCCCCACTTCCATGAATTCCTGGAAGTTGGCTCAAAGAGAGAGGGAAATCATTTCCTCCGGAAGGGTAGGCCCCAGAACTACCACCAGCTAAAAAAAAAATAAAAATTAATATAAATCATTTATTAAATATTTAAAATGTAGTAGGAAATTTAACTTTTTTAAATAAAAGTCCAGTCAAATTGTGTTTTTATCAGGAAAGTTTTGAGCTAGTTCTAATTTTTTGCATATATATGTTTTTTGGGGCGCTGAATCCAAATCTGAGGTCTCCCACCAAAATTTCGTGACGCAACATTGTGGAAAATGCAAAAAAAAGGTGAAAATTTCCATTTTTTGGCGGTTCTTTGCCTATAACTCGAAAAATATCAACTTTTTGTAAACAAACTTCCTATTCAAAATGAAAGTTCATAAAATTTCCTACAAATTTAATTATTTAGGTTTTTTCTCCGACAAACTGTTCGGGTTCAAGCGCAAAATCCAAGTTTTCGCCCGAGCGGTTGGTCGGAGAAAAAACCTAAATAATGATTATTGTAGGAAATTTTATGAATTTTCAATTTTAATAGGAAGGTTATTTACAAAAAGTTGATAATTTTCGAGTTATAGGCGAAATAATATATAGCTTTTAACACAAGCAAAAAGTTACCGAGCATCGTTCGGTGGCCAGGTAGTTCCCAGTATTTATGGAGTGTGATTTTTTAAGGTAGTTGTTTCGCGACAATACGAGCAAAAATTTAATGCTAGAGTATATAGAAGAGATTCATGGTTCATAAGCCCAAAACTTTTTGCTGTTTATGTACAAATTCTAGCCAATCCCGTGCTCGTTTGACAAATTTTGCATCATTGTAAGAAATTGAATATTTTTATATTAAAATAACAGATAAAATACATTTTAAATTTCTATAAAAATCGTTTTGTTATTTTTTAACAAATGTAATCAACGCCTACGGTTACACCTTATTAAA
This sequence comes from Forficula auricularia, assembly GCA_024734495.1. NCBI lineage: Eukaryota > Metazoa > Arthropoda > Insecta > Dermaptera > Forficulidae > Forficula > Forficula auricularia. The sequence goes on from JALMQS010000266.1 coordinate 113,059, forward strand.
ATTATAATTTTGAAAAAATCTAGATCATGCATCTTTCGCTGGTTAAATAAATGCGCTGTTGCCAAAATGTTTTTAGTGAGAATTATTTTTATACATTTTTCATTATTTATTCCTTATTATCTCAGAAACTGTGTTGTAACTATTAATCAAAATTGTCTTAAAATATGTATTGGTTATTGTTTAATGTTGGTTTAGTTTTTTATAAAAATGGTAAGAAGGGTTTCTTAATTATAATTAAATATGTATGTAAAGTTTCCGATATCCCGTATAGTGCAATGCTAAAGAGCCCGAAAAACTCGATTTTTTAAATTAAATATCTCCGGAACTGTATTGTTCATAAATTTCGTTTTGCCACCAATCGATGCAAAAGTATTTAAATAATAATATATCTAAATTTCAGAAAAATCCTAAGAAAACGCATTTGGCGGAACAACTACCTTAAGGGGGATAAAATTTTGCCCGTATTTTATTAACTCTAATATTTTCGGACCCCCGTGGTCCTCCGACCGGACACATTTGAATTTTTTTTTGTTCTGACGAGTTAAAATCAATAATCCCCCCGAAAGCCTCATTTGCGCGAAACATGATTTTCTAAACATTATCACTTCTTTGCTTTCAAAATAGATAAAATCATTCAGTGATACACATTCGAGCTCTGATAAGTAAGTATATTACTACAAATAACCTTAAAATATATTTTTTTTTTTTAATTATTTAAATAAAATTATTAAGGGTTGATAGTCGGGGTTGACCATGGGAAAACATGGTTGACCCCTTTAGGGTAGGTCTCTTTGAAGTCTGGTGGGTAAACAAAAAGCTGTCTTGCGAATTTGAAGCTTTTTGGTAGGTTTTAATTAGTTCTTTTTTTGTCTCTTTTGGGGAAGGAGGTTTATTAACTCTTCTTTCCATTTAGAGATAGGAAAAGCAAGGGTTGGTTTTGAAATTATGCTGGAATAAGGAAATCTCTGCGTTACTATGGTAAATATTTTGTTTATTTTTAAAATATTTTTTCTTTTTTTTTTAGATAATATTGTTAAAAGGGATAGTCAATCCAGGGTTGGGACTAGAAGTATAGGTTTGCATTCATTTATAGGATCCGGCAATGATTTGTGGAAGTCTTTCTATTTATTACTACTTGGGATTATAGTCTTCTGGCTCCTATGATTAAATCAATTATAAATTTTGTCAAGTCCTAAAGTCCTAGAATTGTAAAAAATTTTATTTAGTTCTCACAAGCAGAGATTAGGTGAGGTAGAGAAAGGTCATACCATCCTTGTTAAGGTTTTGACCAGGTTTCCTTAACAACTTATGGCAAATGCCGGGATGGCTAATGCGTCGCTTGCTCCTGGTATCGGGTTTTTGCGCGGAATTTTTAAATTACTTTTTGTCTTTTAATGGAAATCTATGGCCATGTTTTTTGTTAATGAGCATACATTTCTATTTTTTTTTCTTTTTCTTTTTTTTTTTACTTGTTTATTATTTGTTAAATTGTTGTAATTAATTTGTATTGATGTTTGTTAATGCATTGTAGCTAGATTGTATTGATGTTTGGAGGACCTAGCCACCGAGGACTTGTGCCTCTAAGCAGGTCGAGGAATAAAGATTTATTTATTTAAAACTCCAACGAGGATGGGGGAACAAATAATCCACCATCTAAGTCCCCTCAGGATTATGATGGATATCAGAATCCATCTAGGAGTAATTTCACTCTTAATAGTAAATTTGATGATGATTTGGATCGAGGTCCATTTTTTGTATTTTTTCAATCAAAAGATATCACTTTAGAAAAATATCACCCGATGTCATTTAGAAAACAATTGTGGTTTATCTCTATGACTTCTAGAGACTGGAACTTCACTCGCTAGTCCGAGGTCTTTCCTGCAACCTATAGTACAACTTTGAGTCGTTAAAAATTCTCTAAATTTATCTTAATTTAACATTATCAAATTTTCGTGATTTATAATGATAAGAGAATTTCAACTCATTTTTAATATTTTGTAACGTTTTTAAGAGTAAAATAATTTAAACCAATTTCGGATTTATGAAATATAATAAAACTTTATTATCAAGCAAAAAATAACAACAACAAACAACAATCAATTAAAAACCCTTTGTTTATTTATTAAGTCAGAGACCTAGCAAGTCAGCATTTCATTTATACGGGCCTTCCCAATTCCTCTGCAACTTAGGTGATAGTCCACGACCCCTTCGTGGGTTATAGAACCACAGCATATCGTCTGGATGGAATCCGCCTTTGATGTCGTATTTATCTTCATCCGATCGCTGGCCAACTGGATGTTTCCTGGCGAGTTCGTGAATTGCATCTAATCGCTTTCTATTAGGTTGATGCATAATTATGGAACGATTTTTAAAATTATTTTTATTCAGCAAAAACAATAATAAAATTTAACAAAAACATGTTTAAATGATTATTCGGGAACGTATTCACCATCTACTTCAATAACTGCTTCCCATTTGCTTGGCAGTCGGTCGATTCCACGGGCGAAGAAGTCACGATTCTTGGAGGCAATCCACGCTTTGACATCGGCCACCAAGTCATCCAAATCGTCGTAGATTTTAGTCTTTTGCCAGTTTTTCAAAGGGCGGTTAATGTGATAGTCCGTCGGTGCTTCGGTCGGTGAGTACGGCGAATGTGGGAGTAGATCCCAGCCCTTATTGGCGATGAATTGGATTCTTATTGGATTCTTCAAAAATGGGGTTTGTTGGTTTCGTTGCAGCAACGCGAACGCGATCAGCCTAGTTGTTGCCGGAGAGTTCGTGGGGGACCCATCCAGCCAATTTCCATACCTTGCCAAGCTTTTTGAGGCGTCGAACGATCGTTGATTGGTCGACATTGAAGTCCGCAGCCAGCATTCGTGTTATAAGGCTTTCATCCTCTTCCACGGCTGTCAGAAGTGCCTGATCATCAAAATGCGATGGCCGAGCTCTTCCTTCTTTATCCTCCAAACTAGTGTCACCAGATTTGAAACTGGCAAACCACTTCCGTACTGCACTATCAATAATTGTTCCTTCGCCAAAAAGTTCGTTGAGATCGCGAAATGACTGTGCTGCCTTCCATCCTTTCTCGTAGTGGTAGAGCATAATATGACGAATATGAATATGGTTTTCGACATGCATTTTTATTAACTATAAATAGAGAAAGAAGATTGTTTTTATAAAAAAAATAAACAAAACGCCATTTTTGGCTAAAGAAAAACGCGCCAATACAAACGTTCCATAGTTATGCATCAACCTAATATTAAAGCACTAAGGATATCAGGTTGTCTTAATAACGCAAACTGGTCGGATAAGTTCCTAAGAACTGAAGCCAAGGTACGAATATATAAGACTATGATAAGACCAATACTGACCTACGCAGCCGAAACAAGACCAGATACGGCCAAAACTAGGCAGATGTTGGAAACGGCCGAGATGAAGACCCTCAGAAGAATCCTTGATCTGTCGCTATTTGATAAACAAAGAAGTGAAGACAAATGTGGAATTCCAAAGATCGATGACTGGATTAAACGTAGAAGAGAAAATTGGTACACACACGTGGAAAGAATGAGCGAAGACCAAATTCTCAAGAAAATTTTAACGAATAAACCAGCAGGCAAGAGGTCGACCTAAAAAACGCTGGCAGGACGAGTTAGAATAAACAGACCACATGGCTATTAAGAAAAAGAAGATGAAGAAGCTTTCTAAGATCTCCTACAAAGACCTCCCCGGCCACTTCGCGTTCTCCGGGACGACATCCAAACTTCAAATCACATGGTAACCTGATTTCTCGGCCAAACAGGATACAAGAGGGCGTTTGCCCTGTTGTTTCGTGGATAGAAGATCGGTAGGCCATTAAGAAAAGGCGGATTCCATCCAGGCGACATGGGGTGGTTGGTTAACCCACGAAGGCGGCGTGGACTATCACCTAAGTTGCAAAGGAATTGGGAAGGCCCGTATGAAGTGCTGCAACGAATCAACGATGTAATCTACCGAATTCGACTACCACCCAAAGGCAAGTTCAAGGGAGTCCACAGAAACCGTTTGGCCCCTGTGCTGGAAACATCTCGTTCGAGGACGAACGAATTTTATGAGGGGGACATTGTAACGGACTCTGGAAGAGAATAAATGAAATGCTGACTTGCGAGATCTCTGACTTAATAAATAAACAAAAGAGTTTTTAATTGATTGTTGTTATTTTTTGCTTGATAATTAAGTATTAATAAAATAATAAATGAGATTATACCAGCGGCAGCGGCAGCTTCGGTAATATATGTAGGTGCTCCCGCTGCAGCTGCAACTGCTGCGGCGGCCGCTGCAGCTCCCATCTGTTGTGCCTGAAGTCCCTTATGAGAGAGTTCAAGTTGGCTCTTGTAATATCGGCAAGCAGGATTTGGGCAATTGTGAACTACTTCTACTATAAATTCTTTATCCATGCCAAAACATTCTCTTCCAATTGTATAGGATTCCATTACCTAGAAAAAATAATTGTACATTAGATTTATTTATTTAATTTGTACTATTATAAAAATATCTTATCATAAATAAAAAAAAATTAAGAAAATTTAAAAAAAATGAAATATTTACAACCCAAGAGAGACTGGTGTGTTGTCCTCGTAATAAGATAAAATTAAAAATCTTTCCTAGTTCGAAAAATTCTCACTTTATTACCCAGATAACTAAAATCGAGTGGATATTGATGAGGCAGTCCAAAAAATAAGAAGATAATTTATACTATCTTTTTATTCAAAAGCCGACGTTTCGGAGGCTGTTCCCTCCTTCTTAAGGGTTTTGAAAACCAGTGAAGGAAATCCAACTGACTTTTTAAAACCCTGAAGAAGGAGAGAATAGCCTCCGAAACGTCGGTTTATGAATAAAAAGATAGTTTAAATTATCTTCTTATTTTTTGGACTGCCTCATCAATATCAACTCAATTTCACTTACCAATCCGTCTCCAAAAATTACTTCAATCTTATAACTAATATCCAAGATATATGTTTCGGCCGAAACTATTAACCATCTTCAGTCTACAAAAAGAAACCAAATAGAAGAATTTTGGCCGAAACATATATCTTGGATATTAGTTATTTCGGTAATTGAGAATTTTTCGAACTAGGAAAGATTTTTTAGGGAAGTGAAACTTCACAAAGAGAAACAAAGAGGTTGTCCTCTGCTTGATGCAAATAAACATACACACATATACAGGGTGGGCCAAAAGAAGTCACCCTATTGGAAGATGTTCTTATTTTTGAAAATGGCGACCAATGTCAAATCTGTTTTGACATTTGTGAACTAGACAGATGTAGAATACATGCCTGCCGACCGCCAAATGCGTGTAACCTACGCCCAAGCCATCCTCAATCTCGAGGACGAAGTGGACGATTTTTCGACCAAAATCATAATGAGCGATGAGGCTCATTTCCACCTCAGCGGGTACGTGAACAAGCAAAACTATCGCTTCCGGGGCACCGAAAATCCTCGAGTGATGCACGAGGAGCCATTACACCCGCTCAAAGTGACTGCATGGTGCGCTGTTCACGCTGCAGGAGTCATCGGGCCATTTTTTTTCGAGGACGCCGCTGGTCAAACGACAACAGTGGACGGTGCGCGCTATAGGGCCATGTTAACCGAGTTTTTTCTGCCGCAATTGAACGAATTAGGACTGGAGGACATGTGGTTCAAACAGGACGGAGCAACGGCACACACTGCGCGAGCCATAACCGATATTCTGAAGGCGGCGTTCCCGGGTCGCCTCATCTCTCGTTTTGGCGATTTGCACTGGCCCGCAAGATCGCCCGATTTAACCGTTCCAGACTTTTTTTGTGGGGTTTTTTGAAGGCCCGTGTTTACGTGAACAAGCTCGAGAACCTGGAAGCCCTCAAGGACAACATTCGGCACAAGTGCGAGAATCTGTCGCCCGAAGTTCTCGCCGAAGTGATGAAAAATGCCATAAAACGAGCCCGTATAGCAATCAATTGTGGCGGCGCCCATTTGGCCGATATCATCTTCTCGACTTGACCAATAAAATTCTAAAGGTTCAAATAAACATAATCAAAAAGCAGAATCGAAGTTTTTCATTTAGAAAAAAAATGAGAGCCAAACAACATCGGATGACTTTTTATGGCCCACCTTGTATATCGATATTATATATCTGTTTATATATTTTTTATTTAATAAATTAAATTTTTTTCAAGCAGAGGACAACCTTTTTGTGAATCAACAACTCTGCTACTCTAGGCAAAACAAAAACTTTTCAATGAAGTGAAACTTCTTTAGCGACATATCTGTTTGATTTTTTTTGTTACAATAAAGGGAAATAATTTTTTTAAAACCCACAAATATTTAATGACAAATAAAATGTAATAAAATTAGAAAATTTAAATTATTTCAATAACATCTAGGGCTAAAATTTTATGAGGTTCACACATATTTTATTTTTTTTTATTTTTACTACGAGGACAACACACTCTTGGTTTGTAAATACCTCATTTTTTTTTAATTTCTCATATATAATTTACCATTTCAAGCAGTGATTTTCTTATAAAAATTAAAAGATTTATTATAATAAAAAATGGGGTGTGTGTCTATTCTAGGAATATCACACGATAGAAGTGAAAAGTTCGTTTAGTTCAATTAATACTATTACAACAATTGTTATTGATATTCATACTAATATATTCTCAGTAAATAAAAAAAATAAAAAAAAGTTAAAAAATGACTTCAAAGATGCGCCAAACAGTATAAAACAATTTTTGGTAAATTCGATTTCAAAAAAGAAATATATTTTATCAGTTTTAACTCACGTTTGATGTCTTTTTTTTAATAAAGAGGAATTAATGAGGTTTTCCTACGCTTGATGCAAAGAAACATAAACAAAATGGAAATTTTCATTATACTTGTACAGGAATCCTGTGGCCAACAGAAAATAATGATGAAAATTTTTTGGTGTTACTCACAGACCTCTCAGTCAATATTTTACTTTTAAGTGCCTTTTTGTTCTTAAAATGCCTTTTTAAGTGCTTATTTTAGTTATTTTTTAGTGCTTAGTTGCCTGCCTATTTTAAAGATTTTAGCTGCCTATAAATCCGAGCCCTATTTATATAATTAATACTTACTTGAAATTATCCAGACACATAGAAAATATCATGTTTAAAAGTAATTTTTATTCACATTTCAAACATTTCTTAACAGGAATAAGTATCAAAAATTGAAATAATCCGGTCATTTACTGAATAAAACAAATTACCGCACGAATTGTTCCTTCGAGGCCAAGATGTAGACCATGTGGTCCATTCATATGCTTTAACATTACTGCATTTGCAAAGTGTTCATAGGGAAGTATAATTTTTCCATTTTCTCGAAGTATCAAACGTCCTTGTGCATCTAGGGCCACACGGGAAGCCATCATTCTAAAAAAAAGGACATCAAATACAATAATTTATTAAAATGAAAATCTTATTTTAAAAAGATAATTCTTTTTTTTTATATATTATCGTCATTCAAAATAAAGAAAAATTTGAAGAGAAATTAAATAATAGGTTATATAAAAAGTATCCGCGGTTTTTTGGTAAATTTTAGAACAAAAAATTTCTTTATTGAAAATCAATTTTAATCAATTAGATATTGACCATTAATATCTATGACCTTTTGTCATTTTTTGGGAAGCTTCATAATTTCATCGGTCTAGAACTTCTGTGGTTTATCAATTATAATTACACGAGAGCTTTTTTTTTGCCGAAGTAAACTTGACATTTTAATGAGAATTTTGTTGCCTGGCAACTAAACGAAAAAACTACCTGTGAAAAAATTACGAGTCCGTAGGACTCGTAATTTTTTCTGGTAGTTTTTTTGGGTTAAATTGCCCAAAGGCAACAAAACTTGAATTATAAAATATCAAGTTTACTTCGACCCAAAAAAAAAGCTTGAGTGTAATTCGGTAAGACAATTTAATGAATCAATACGTAAATCACAAAATTAACAAAATTAAGACATAAATTAGTTTATTTAATTTAGAGGAAAAGTACAATTGTTAAAAATACAATTCTTATAAACAACTTGATAAAAAAATAAATAGGAAAATAAAAATAAAAAAAATAATCGTATAGGATCTGAAATAAAAACATAAAATTAAATAAGATTTGTTTCCAAGCTATATAAAAAAAAAGCCACTTGAACCACTTTATTTGTAAACACACCTGTTTTGTTATGATTTAGACACCTGTTAATTAAAAACAAACAAAAAATTTCTAATTTTAATATAATATAATAATATTTGCTTTAACCTATTAGTGGGTTTTAAAATTAAAAAATCAATTAATAAATAAAACATAATTGAAAAAATAAAGCTAGGTTCAGTTTTGTCGCTGGATAAGTTAGGGTAAACTTTTTTCGCTGTCATAGTGACAAAAACACCGTTGCTTATGGGACTTTTAGTGTATGAATTAAATTGTCGTCGAAAAACTTGACCAAGTGATTTTCAGCGGAGCTTCGGTCGGCCAATTTTTTACCATCAAGAGAGTTTTCCAGACACCGAAACAAATGGTAGTCAGACGGTGGAAGGTCCGGGCTATACGGTGGATGCATCAAAACTTCCCAACCAAGTTCCGTCAATTTGTTTCGAGTCATCCAAGATGTGTGTGGCCGGGCTCAAATCTTTGATGACTCGTAACAAATTGACAGAACTTGGTTGGGAAGTTTTGATGCATCCACCGTATAGCCCGGACCTTCCACCGTCTGACTAGCATTTGGTTCGGTCTCTGCAAGACTTTCTTGATGGTAAAAAAATTGGCCGACCGAAGAGCCGCTGAAAATCACTTGGCCAAGTTTTTCGACGATAAATCACAGAAGTTCTACGCCGATGGAATTATGAAGCTTCCCAAAAAATGGCAAAAGGTCATAGATAATAATGGTCAATATCTACTTGAATAAAGAAATTTTTTGTTCTAAAATTTACCAAAAAACCGCGGAGACTTTTTATATGACTTAATATTTACTCAATGGTGTTTAGGTTTTAAAATTTTTACATATTTTACAAATTTTGTATCTCACATATTTTGGAAGATTAAAGTTACGATGGTATTCATGTCGGGCTCGCACTTGGCCCGCTTATTTTTCATTTATTCATTTGAAACTGCCTTCTTCTGTACTTTTTCCAATGGGGGTAAAAGTGTGTGTGCTGACCTATGACGTCAAGCCATTGTTTCTGGTTTCAGTTGACTTTTATTTTTCAAAACAAAAACACATGCTTAACTATACACAATCATTAACTAAAATATCGATTAATGTTAATTTAAATAATTTTAAATTTAAATTTCTCTGGTGGTATGATATTAAAAGAAAAATGAAGGGATAATAAAATAGATTGACGAGGTTGAAGGATTTATTTTCTAGGGCTAAATATAGGACAAATCTGATCAGTACGATTCGAGGACAAAGATATTTGAATAAGAAGTAAAGAGAAACAAAAAGGTTGTCCTCTGCTTGAGGCAAATAAACATAATCATATATTTCAATGAAAAAATAATTGATTCATTCTATATCAAATATTAAAAAATGAAAATCTTTGAAAAAAACTATCAAGAACACGTTTATTCTTAACCAAACGTTTCGGGAGAATTTCTTTCTCCCTTTTTCAATGGTAAATTTGCAAAAGAAAAGGAAAATAAGCTGACGTGTTCTGATGTGGCCATCCACTTGACTTTACCATACAACCTGGCCCCTCATTTATATTTAATATTTAATAAAATTATTTATAATCATGTAGGGGGGGGGGGTTATTTTTTTCATTTTTAGACTCCTGGGACCCACTGATTATGTATACAAAATTTGGTTGAGTTTGGTAAATGGCCAAGATTTTCATTTTTTGACCCTCTAATTTTTGGAGGTTAGATTTTGCATTTTTAGACTTCTGGGGGTCCACTGATTATGTATACAAAATTTGGTTGAGTTTGCTCAAACGACTTAGATTTTTAATTTTTAACCCCCCCTCGACCCCATTAATTTTGGGTCGATATGCACCAAAATCTAATCAGCTCTTAATCTCAATGGACCAAAACTACGTGTGAAATTTGGTTTCGATATTCACACTAGTTTTTGAGCTAGCTCGTCCACAAATTTGGTAACGCACAGACTAACAGACATTTTGACAAAACAATTATTATCTCGAAAAATATAATTTTTTCGATGTTCACTTATTAGAGCTTTTTTGTAGAGCGAAATGCCATGGTTTCGCTAAATTTTTTTTAATCGAAATAGTTTAAGCCGTTTTTGAGATATTTCGAAAAAAAGAAGGAAAAAACCACTTTTTTCATGAACGATTACAATACTTGACCATACCCATTATGGTAAATTAAAAATGTTGTTTCATCTAAAATTAAAATTTTTAAATTTAAGTGTTGCTTTCTAAATTTTAGAGGAAGCAACTTTTTTATCTTTTTTCTTTTTCTTTTGCAAATTTACCATTGAAAAAGGGAGAAAGAAATTCTCCCGAAACGTTTGGTTAAGAATAAACAAACGTGTTCTTGAAAAACTGCAATTTTTTGCAAAAGATTGCAGTTTTTCCATCATAAAATGAAAACCAATCATCCTAAAAACTTGACTTCTATCTCATTCTCTAAGAAGTGTTGTTGGCTTAAACGTTTACTTGAACTACTTTTTTGATAAAATGCTTAGATTTATAGATATACAGCATTTTCCATGACGCTTTTGAGGATTCTATCATATCCTGCCCGGATAATATAGGCTATCTATAAATCTAGGCATTTTATCAAAAAAGTGGTCCATGTAAACGTTTAAGTAAATAAAATTTCCTTGTGAATGAGATAGAAATCAAATTTCTAGGTTGAGTGGTTTTCATTTTATGAAGGAAAAACTGCGATTTTTTCAAAACTTCAACCTCCTTGCGGCACGGGTTACCATTATCAAATTAAGATGAAACTTTGTTTAAATTGTAGCAAATTTAATCTAGTTTAAAAATATATAGAGTGGTCTTTGTCGAAAACATGCTCTTTCATGGTCAAAATGGGAAAAAATCGAAAAAAATGCGAGTTTTTGGGATAGGTATTCAAAAGTGATCAGTGGGGGCTGTTTTTTGGATCCCCATTAAAAATAGAACTAGTCAACCAATTTTGCATTTCTTTTTTTTTAATCGAAGTGAAATTGTGTCCTCTTTAATTTATTAGGTCATTCAATAAGTCCGAAGGATGACACATAGATGGCGTTACTAGAATTTTTCCATATGATTTTTATTTAGTACTTACCTTCAAACGATACGTGTATAAATTTGACAGCAATCTGACTATTGATTCGTGAGTTATAGCATTTTGTGTGAAGCAACTTTTGTTATTGAAAAAAAAAAATGGGAAAAAGTGAATTTCGAGTTTTAATAAAGCATTGCTTTTTGATGAAAAAAATACTGTGGAAACCAAAAAATGGCTTGATAAACATTATCCGAACTCAGCTCCATCGAAACAAATGATAGAGAAGTGGATTACTGAATTTAAACGCGGTCGTACCAGCACAAATGATGCTGAGCGCAGTGGACGCCCAAAAGAGGCTGTTATTCCAGAAAACATAAAAAATCCACAAAATGGTTATGAACGATCGCAAATTGAAGGTGCACGAGCTAGCTGACATTGTAAAGATATCAGATGGTAGTGTTTTTACCATTTTACACGAACATTTGGGTATGCGAAAGCTCTGTGCAAAGTGGGTGCCGCGTGAGCTCACAGTCGACCATAAAACAACAACGAATCGATGCTTCACAGTGTTTGGCGCTGTTAAACCGCAATAAAATGGAATTCTATCGTCGATATGTGACAATGGGTGAGACATGGCTTCACTATTACACACCAGAATCCAAAAGAAGTCCAATGATGAAGTAATCGCTGAAACTGTGGCCTATTTTGACGAGAAAGAGAAATTGTACTATAAAAGTGGTATCGAAAAGTTGGAAAATCGCTATACTCGTTGTATCGCCCTCGAAGGCAACTATGTTGAATAATAAAATCGAGTTTTGTCAAAATTTTGTTTTTTTCTTACTTATCCTGCGGACTTATTGAATGACCTGTTACTATAGGACGGTTATTTACAAAATATGGACCGTCTTCGAGTTATAAGCTAAAAAAAAAAACTGGAAAAAGTCCGAAAATTTCGAGGTTTTTCGGCCACCAAAAGTTGTCCCCCACAATATCGAGGTCGGAAACTTAAATTTGGCATACCCACACCATACCAAACGATCCTAGAAAAAAAAATATTTTACCGCAATTAATGTAAGTTGAAACCCCTCTATTTACTGGGCTATTGTGTATGTTTATTTGCATCAAGCAAAGGACAACCTCTTTTAAATATTTTTTTAATTAATATATTAAGTGAATATATATCAAAGAGAGTTATTTTTGACCGCGATATTTTTAAACAAGATATATATATCGCTAGACCACTGCTGGTTGAGGCTATTGGGGTCAGCTGAAAAACCTCTTTGTTTCTCATTATGATTCAACAACTCTGATACTCGGCAAAACAAAATCTTTTCAATTAGATAAATTATAACATAATTATTCATAATCTTACTGAAGATAGGCAGCAGATGGCAGGAGAGAAGCCTCTTTGAGCTCTGTAAAACATTGTAAGAGTTCCACTGAAGGGTTCCATCCCTTGTTCTGAAGATAAAGCTGAAGAAGCATGTAAATCTTCTCAGTTACATAGCCTGAGCCGGGGAATGGAGGATGCGCCATTTCTGATGTCTGAATTCCTTTGGCTACAATACTTTTCATAGCTTCAGTCAGATCCATCGGGATGAAATCCCTCTCCCTTCACCTGGGGGGAAAAAAAATGAACAAAAATTATTATAAAATATATTCTAAAGTAATCATTTATGTGAATAAATTAAAGATTTTATTTTATTTATTTATATTATATGATTTTTAACCGACTTCAAAAAAGGAGGAGGTTCTCTATTCGACTGATTTTTTTTTTTTTTTTTTTTTTGTGCCTATGTTACCTCATATCTCAGCCAATTCTCAACCGATTTTGAAATTTTTTTTTGCATTGGGTCCAGTCTAGCTTCCGATTGGTCACATTTTTTTTCGTATTTTTTTCATAGGTATTAGACCTTTTTTATTAGGTTTGTTTAGACCTAACCTCTTTGTTTATGAACCGATTTCGATGGTTCTTTTTTTATCCGAAAGGGGGTGTCTTAGGGATGGTGTCATATTAATTTGGTCAAGTTCTGATGATATGATCACTATTAATAACATCACTAAAAAGAGAAAAATAAAAATAATTTTTAAGAAAAAAATAAAAATCGACTTCAAAAAATTAAATGCAACAAATAAAATACACTAAAAGGTATAAAATAATTATTATTTTATTTAGTTACAACTAAACGACGAAATATTAACATGAAATTACTTTTTGAAGTCGGTGCCAAACATATACCTTTTATGAATCGCACTCGACGGATCTTACTTAGTACGTTTGGCGGGTATGCTCGCTTATAGGTATAGTTTCTTTGGCACCGACTTTAAAAAGTAATTTCGTGTTAATATTTCGTCGTTTAGTTGTAACTAAATAAGATAATAATTATTTTATACCTTTTAGTGTATTTTATTTGTTGCATTTAATTTTTTGAAGTCGGTTTTTATTTTTTTCTTAAAAATTTTTTGGATTTTTTTTTGGAACTGGAGATGGAATGTAAAATGAGAACACTATCGTGGATCGTATTATATTATTAAGTTTAATTAAGGAGGTCCTTTCACTCCAGTTGAGTCAAAAGAAGTGTAGTATCTAATATTTAATAAAATAAGTTAAAATACAAATGAAAAATAAGCTGAAGTGTTCTGATGTGGCCATCCACTTGACTTTACCTGGCCCCTCACTTATATTTAATATTTAATAAAATTATTTATAATCATGTAGGGGGGGGGGTTTGTTTTTGCATTTTTAGATTACTATGGGCCCACTGATTATGTATACAAAATTTGGTTGAGTTTGGTACAAGACCATACACCACCCCCCCCCCCCCCCCGCCCGGATGGGGGGGGTTAGTTTTTGAATTTTTAGACTTCTGGGGGTCCACTGATTATGTAAACAAAATTTGGTTGAGTTTGCTTAAATGGCCTAGATTTTTAATTTTTAACCCCCCCCCCCCCCCCTCCCCTCCACCCCCTTAATTTTGGGTCGATATACACCAAAATATAATCAGCTCTTAATCTGGATGTGCAGATAGTGTCAGCGCTCCTCGGACTGGGGGTTGCCCACAGAAACAAAATCAATTATTATAAGGGCAACTCCAGTCTGGTGAGCAACATTGCAGCAAGGTTTGGGGTGCGCTCGGGTTCTGTGAGAGTTGAAGCCATCACACTCTCGTGGAAGGGAGTGCGGTGGCATAAAGCGGTGCCTCCCCTTGTCGCCCTGGGAATTTCCCAGAGAACTTTATGCGATATGACCTTCAGGGCGATGAGGGGTTCTTTGATGAATTTTTATAGCTTCAACAGGAGAATTTATAGGGAAATCGGCATGCGCTAGAAATTGTATAAAGAAAAAAAAATTGTAAATATATTATGTAAATGTTCCTATAATTATGTAAATACTCCTATAATTAAATTCACCCACTGTGTAAATATTTCTTGTTAGTGGAGGGCCCCACCTGCGTGGCCCAATAAACGAAAAATCAATGAATCAAAACTACGTGTGAAATTTGGTTTCGATTTTCAAACTAGTTTTTGAGCTAGCTCGTCCACAAAAATTAGGAAACGCACAGACTAACAGACATTTTGACAAAACAATTAGGTATTATTAAAAAAAAATATATATAATTACATAACGGGGTATGGTCAAGTAGTGTAATCGTGTATGAAAAAAGTGTTTTTTTTTCCTTCTTTTTTTTTTGAAATATCTCAAAAACGGCTGAAACTATTTTGATTAAAAAAATTGAGCAAAACCATGGCATTTCGTTCTACAAAAAAGCTCTAATAAGTGAACATCGAAAAAATTATATTTTTCGAGATAAAAATTGTTTTGTCAAAATGTCTGTTAGTTAGTCTGTCTGGTTGACTGGTTGTTAGTTAGTCTGTGCGTTACCAAATTTTTGTAGACGAGCTAGCTCAAAAACTAGTGTGAATATCGAAACCAAATTTCACACGTAGTTTTGGCGTATTGAGATTAGACTAGAATTTATTTATTTACTTTTTAGTCTTAATTATTTTTATAGCGGAATTTAACAGAATGAAATGTTTTTATTTTTGAAGCTTTGCTTCTTAAAGCGCGCTGGGCAAGGCCTAAATGGGAAAAAAGCGACCCCGTAAGATTCCCACTCGTCGCGATTCTGGGCTGCTGGTAGGGGAAGTGAGAGAGGGCGGGTGAAGGGCAGGCCAGGTCAAGCGAGAGAGAGCACAATAGCAAAGGGATTTCAATTTTAACTTTCAACTGCCAGAGTATTAATTTATATAATTTCATTTAAATTGAGTAAACGATTATTTTTATAGAGAAACGTTTGTGGAATTTAACAGAACAAAAGTCACATTGATACATACATACAGGTGAAGCTAATAAAAGCATAGTATTTTAATTAATTTTACTTAGGGAAAGTGGTGTAGTTTTTAGGTGAAACATGATATTAATTAATAAAGTAAAGAGAGTGTAGTTTCACAGTGAATGGAATAAAACTCAAAGAGGTTTATACAAACTCAATATATTTCGGATTATTACTCCATCATCAGTTGTTTACCTGTAAACTCCTGATGGACTAATAAACCGAAATATATTGAGTTTGTATAAACCTGTTTAAGTTTTATTTCATTCACTGTAAAACTACACTCCCTTTACTTTATTAATTCATTTTAATTAAATATATTTGTATTTATTATTTATACTAATGAAGCAGTAAAAAATTGGAAACATAAATAAAAGAATGGGCGATTGATTGAGAATAAAATTTGAGAATGGAGATTGTGGGATTGGGCGATGACCTTTTAATTTTTATGGTCAATTTACAGTGCAATTGCAATTAAGGAATAATCAAAAAGTGTGGGGCGGAGAAGCGTGTTTAAATTATAATTTATTTAATTCTCTAATTAATATATTAAAGAATAATTAACATTTTAAAGAGAATTGTTTTTGATCGCGTTTTTAAACAAGATATATATCACGAGACTATTGCTGGTTGAGGCTATTGGAGTTTGCTGAAATTTTAAGTCTGGGCCAAGAGAGAATGAAATTATTAAGACTTAAGACTCAGCAGACTCCAATAGCTTCAACCAGCAGTAGTCTCGCGATATATATCTTGTTTAAAAAAGCGCGATCAAAACAATTCTCGTTAATATGTTAATTATTCTTTAATATATTAATGAGAAAATTATAAATATATATAAATTCGGATATTATTATCACTTAATATCTGACAAAAATTACCTGCATTCGATTCGCGATTGAATCAAATATAGGAAACTTATGATTATAATTTTTTTTTTTTATTAAACCAATTACTTTACATGAATTAATGTATACATTGTATTTGAGCTCCGACTCCGGAGATTACTTCCCCACCATCGACTGTCCTTGATCATCTTTTTAGTCCTTGTTTTTGATAAGAGGAAAAACTAATTAAATAAAAAAAACTCTTTTCCGATAATTATTCAAATTCCATATTCATCCAAAAAATTCATTATAATTTATTTATTTATTTATTTTTTTATACATTTTATTAAACCAATTATTTTACATGAATTAATGTATACATTGTATTTTAGCTTCGACTCCGGAGATTGCTTCTCCAACATCGACTGTCCTTGATCATCTTTTTAGTCCTTGTTTTTAATAAGAGGAAAAAACTAATTAAATAAAAAACCTCTTTTCCGATAATTATTCAAATTCCATATTCATCCAAAAAATTCATTATAAATAATTTAAAATATATTCATTTTATTAAACCAATTATTTTACATGAATTAATGTATACATTGTATTTGAGCTTCGAATCCGGAGATTACTTCTCCACCATCGACTGTCCTTGATCATCTTTTTAGTCCTTGTTTTTGATAAGAGGAAAAAACTAATTAAATAAAAAAACCTCTTTTCCGATAATTGTTCCAATTCCAATTCATTATTTTCAATTAATTCTAGCTAATATAAAGAATTCATTATAATTTATTTATTATTATTATTAAACCAATTATTTTACATTAATTAATGTATACATTATATTTTTTGCTTCGATTCCGGAGATTACTTCTCCACCATCGAGTGTCCTTATTCATCTTTAGTCCTTGTTTTTAATAAGAGGAAAAATCTAATTAGATAAAAAAAACCTCTTTTCCGATAATTATTTCAATTCCATTATTCCCCAATCAAGTCGATTGGTTTATATCAATCCATCTCATCCTCCCCATATAATTTATTTATTTACTTTTGGAAGTCTTAATTATTTATATATAGAGAAAATTTTGCGGAATTTAAAAGAATGAAATGTTTTTATTTTTTATATAATTTCATTTAAATTGAGTAGACAATTATTTTTATAGAGAAACGTTTGTGGAATTTAACAGAATAAAAGTCACATTGATACATACATACATTACAGGTGAAGCTAATGAAAGCATAGTAGGTATTTTAATTAAATATATTTGTATTTATTATTTATGCTAATTGAAGCATTAAATTACAATACTTTACCCATGCTAAGCTATGGATAAAGTAAAAATTGGAAACATAAAAGAATGGGCGATTGATTGAAAATGAAATTTGAGAATGGAGATTGTGGGATTGGGCAATGCCCTTTTAATTTTTATGGTCAATTTGCAGTGCAATTGCAATTAAGGAGGGTTGTTGAGGTGATTGGAAGGTCGGTTTGACGAATGCACCCCGGCTGGGTTGCATCGGGTGATGCACTTTGCAGCCAGGGAGCGAGCATCTTGGATGGGAGTTGTCCCGGGCAAGCGAGGAGGGTTAGGCTGCTGGCTTCGCCAAGGGGTTAGGCGTCCGCCTGGCTCACTCACTGGATCCATCGGCGTGCGGGCTGCCTCGGACACACCTGAAGACACCCGGCTGAATGGCTTGTCCTTTGGGCAATCCCAAGACACACACTCGGAGCTCAGTCAATGCACAGTGTCTCGAACAGCTGATTGATAGATCGAAACGACCCCCGCCCAGCCCCGCTGACAACCACGCAAGTCGGCAAGACGTGGAACGTCATCGGTACTAGTTACAAACAGAAGACACAAAAACTAACCAAACCCACTCATTCATATTTATTTGGAATAACAAACAATAAATAAACAAATAGATTTCAATTCATCAAAAGAATATTTGATTTTGTTTTGATAACGCGATCAATCATTTGTGCTTGGTTACCCCGCTAATTTCAAAATTCCATTCTGACAACACAAACTATATCTTCCTAAAGAGAATGCAATGAGGTTGTCCTCTGTTTAATGCAAATAAACATATACCTATATATAAATTTAATAAGATATTTATTTATTTATTGACTTTTTTGCTTTCTATAAGAATAATGAGGGTTTTTAAAGTGAAACTTCTTTAGCGACGTATCTGTTTGAATTTTTTTGTTACAATAAAAGGGAAATGACCTAATAGAGATGAAAGGTAACTTTTTGATTCTGTTAAAAGCTATATAATAATATTACTTTTAATTTAAAATTCTGATAAAAATACAAATATATACCTATAGTACACGCCCCCCTCCCCCGCCCCCGAAACCCCGCACTCGCCCAGGGCATTCCCCCTGGACCCCGGCCAACGAACACCACCCTTACACCACACACCCACCTACCACCCCCCCGAAACCCACCCAGCACTCCCATCCCCCCGCACAATGGACCGATCCCAAAACCCGCCCCCACCGCACCTCACCCCGCACCGCACCAACGCACTGCGCCTCTGGACCCTCACCTGAACCCCCACAACCCACCCACCCCGGACCCCACCCCATGCCTTCCACCCCCGCTACGCCCCGCAAACCCCACCCCGCCTGCTTCACCCCAGCCTCATTCCACCTCCCTGACCCTCATACCACCCCCGCACCCTAACCCACCCCCACACCCCACCCGCGAACCATCACTCAACTCCCGCACCCAGTTTTGGAATTTCTAGCCTTCTAAACCCACAGATTATTTATACAAAATTTGGTTGAGTTTGGTCAAAAAGCAAGAATTTTCATTTTTGACCCTTCCCCCAATTTTGGGTGATTAATTTTTGAATTTCTAGCTCTCTAGAGGCCCACAGATTATGTATACAAAATTTGGTTGAGTTTGCTCCAAGGGTAAGAATTTACATTTTTTCACCCGCCTTTTTGGGTGGTTTTTTGGATGAATTTTTTTAAACAAAAGTTGTCATAAATAACATCCCCTACAACTTTGCTTATAATAAAATTTGCCGTAGAGTTAATAGTTTAGGAGTTATTTGATAATTTTCATTAGTGCGCCCCTCCAAATCCCCTTTTGGGGTCAAAATATCAAACGGTATAAAGCTAAAAACGTAAGTTAGAAGACATCTGATGTAAATATGAAATTTCATAATAATCCCTTAGGCCGTTTTTACGTGAATCGTGAGCAACTTTTCGGAAACCACTGAAACCGACAGACATACAGACAGACAGGAATTTTGTTGAGGGTGTTTTCGTTCATAACTTTGCTTGAAACGTGTGCAACCAATATTTGGAGTGATTTGGACCAATGTACAGACAAAACCTTAATTTTATACTATATATAGATGTGGTTTATTATATATTTTTGTTATTTTTTTACCTTTAAGTATTCTAAAAAATATTGCACTTATTACTTGTTTCCTTGTACCTATAATCATTGAATTTTCAAAATTTTATCGGGCCTACATTTTGTTTTGAGGGGAGGGGGGGGGGGGGCACCAAATCCTAGGCCACTAAGTAAGTATACAATTTTTAAACCACACCAAAAAAAGTAAATTAATTCTGTTAGATCTACGAGGCTTTGGCGAATTGGTTGGTTATGTAAATATTTAAAAAACATCAAAATATTCACATTTAAATGTATACTGTATATGTTTCGATATTTGTTTTCCAATCTGTCCAATTCGCATCATGAATGTAGTTGATAATGTAGTGAAAATAATAAAAAATTTAAACTTTCCAGCAGGAGTGGATTTCGCACAATTGATTTCGCATATTCGGCAACGATTAATATCAAGAAAAAGACGTCCGAAAGAGAATATGGCCGAAATTGTCTCGAACGCGCTCGCCCAGGCTGTACACGAAAAGAAACTGGTCTATCAATCGGGACGATATAAAGAGAATTTTGTCAGTAGTAACTGTAAAATTGTATATTAACTTTTATTTTTATTAATTAATTGTTCGGTGAATCGAATTCATAATTTAATTAATTTATAAGATCTTAGGAAATTGGATAAATGACGGACGTTTCGTCACTATATTAGCAACTTCTTCATCAGCGACTTATTCTTAAACTCAATTATATCTGATATAAAGATAAGAGTAAATCAATATTATATTTAATATTGATTTACTATGAGTTAAGGATACTAGGTCACTTATTTCACATTAAAATTAAAAAATTAAAAGATATAATTTTTTTCTTTTTCAATATATATATTTCGGGCTATCAACCCATCTTCAGGAAGTACAGAAAGTAACTGATAGCCCGAAATATATATATTGAAAAAGAAAAAATTAATATCTTTTAATTTTAATGTGAAATAAGTGACCTAGTATCCTTAACTCATAGTAAATCAATATTAAATATAATATTTATTTACTCTTATCTTTATTAAAGATGTTTCACCTTGCACCAACACCACAATCTCTACTAATTATATCTGATATTATTATACGAATTACATTCTATCTTATTCTTAAATACATTAATTTTTCATTACCGTTTTAACTACTTTACTTTAATGAAAAATTAATGTGTTTAAGAATAAGATAAATTAAAAAGATAGAATGTAAAGTTGATACAATTTTGATGGCTGTATATGTAGGTATATAATTAAGTAATGGAGAGGGATTCAGCCAATGGGTAGCCTCTGCTGAATAAAAAACTTCCAATTATGGAAAACGTTTCGGCTTTAATTAAATAATGCCATCATCAGTTCCTAAGAGCTGAAAAAAGCGATAGACCACACATGTAAAAATACAATAAATTTTTTTTTACAAAAAATCCGAAATTGTTAATTATAAAATTATAAGGTCAGGTGGGGTAACTGGGCCAGCTTCTTTTGTTTTCCCAAGGATAGTACTCCATATTTTTTCCTTCCTCACAATTTATAGATCTCGTGACTATATTAATTGAAAGATGAAATTTTCTTCAAATAATCATGATACTTTCAACTTTTGATTATTCAAAATTTTGGAATTATCTTAAGTTGAATGTAAAGTTTTGCGGTTGGCCCAGTTAAACGCGTTGTGGGGTAATTGGACCAGCCCAGCCTATTTGCTGTTTTTTTAATTTTTAACATCTTTTGAGCAGTTGGACATGTTCCCCTATCCCTCAAGGCCCTGGCCGTAGGTAGAATTAGTCTCATTTATATATGGATTAAAAATAATCAAAGATGTAAGCGATTCGGGGTAATTGGGCCCTGACTAGGCTGGCCCAGTTGCACCAAGACCTCTATTTTTTTTATTCTATTGAATTTTTTAAGGTAGATAAGTTAAACGCCAAGTATAATTTTTAAAATCGATTTTTATTACAGAAAATACAAAAAAGTATCATAAATCAAACAACTAAACAAAATAATTTCATTTTACCCATTGAAATAAAGTTAAATATGTTCCTTATGCTTAAGAAAACCTTAATTAAGTACTTACTCAAGTCTCAATATTTTCTAGGAACTGGGTAAGGCAACTAGGTAAGAAGTAAGCACATAACTAGGTAAATAAGTAATTAACTTAACTAAGTACTTAAGTATAAAATAAACTTAAAGAAATTTCTCTAATTCAGGAACACTGAAAATTTCCCACCAATATGAAAAAGTGAATTGCGCTAAAAAAATGCGGTAAAATTAAAAAGCTCTGGGGTTACAGGACCCCTGGCCCAGTTGCCCCTGGACCCAGTTACCCCACCTGACCTTATATATATACCAGGTGTATAACCTTAAATCCGCTGTTTGCTCATCGATGGCGCTAGTGCTCGTATTGAACTACCATGGACACGCCATACATTTTATTTCATGAGTTTAACGTCTGACAACATTAATCAGTGATCATTGTTAACAATTTCATAACACAAAGTCTGTTTTTCCTTGGGTAATCATGTCCAGTTTTGTGCCAGAAAAAGAGCATATGCGGGAAGCTCTGCTTTTCTGCTTCAGTTTGAAGAAATCTGCTGCCGAATCGCATCGAATGCTTGTGGAGGCCTATGGCGACAGTGCTTTATCGGAAACGACCTGCAGGGATTGGTTTCGGCGGTTCAAAAATGGCAATTTTGACCTGTGGGACAAGAAGCGTGAAAATCGGCCCAAGAAGGTTGAGGACCATCAATTGCAGGCTCTTTTGGACGAGGACGATACGCAATCGCAGAAAATGCTTGCCGAGCAATTGGGTGTTACTCAACCAGCCATTTCTAAGCGGCTACGTGCTATGGGAAAGGTTCAAAAGATCGGAAAATGGGTGCCGCATGAATTGAACGACAGGCAGATGGAGCGACGCCAAAACACATGCGAAATCTTGCTTGCTAAACAAAAAAGAAAGTCGTTCCTGCATCGAATTGTGACAGGCGATGAAAAGTGGGTATATTTCGAAAACCCTAAACGCAAAAAATCATGGGTTGACCCCGGCCAACCATCAACATCTTTCTCAAGACCAAATCGCTTCGGACGGAAGACGATGCTGTGCGTTTGGTGGGATCAGCAGGGAATCGTTTACTATGAGACGTTGAAACCTGGTGAATCTGTCAACGCCGACCGCTACCACCAACAACTGATCAAATTGCATCGTGCTCTGCGTGAAAAAAGACCGTATTATCAACAAAGACATGAAAAGCTGATTTTTCTCTACGACAACGCACCATCGCACACGTCAAAAATGGTCCAAAACTACATGGAGACACTCAACTGGGAGCTGTTACCCCATCCCGCTTATTCACCAGACTTGGCCCCTTCAGACTACCACCTGTTTTCGTCAATGGGCCACGCGCTCGCTGAGCAGCACTTCGATTCATACGAAGACGTCCGAAAATGGCTTGATGAGTGGTTTGCCTCAAAAGAGAAGGGATTTTTTTGGCGTGGTATCCACAAATTGCCCGAGAGATGGGAGAAATGTGTAGCTAGCGAGGGCAAGTACTTTGAATAAATTTGATTTTGCTTTCTATGAAAAAACCATGTGTTTTTTTACTAAAAAACAGCGGATTTAAGGTTATACACTTAGTATATATATATAATTAAGTAATGGAGAGGGATTCAGCCAATGGGTAGCCTCTGCTGAATAAAAAACTCCCAATTATGGAAAACGTTTCGGCTTTAATTAAATAATGCCATCATCAGTTTCTAAGAGCTGAAAAAAGCGATAGAGCACACATGTAAAAATACTTTTTTTACAAAAAATCCAAAGTTGTTAATTATAAAATTATATCTTACAGTATTAGCGATACAATTAATTTCATAAATAAATTGTACGCAGGCAGAATTGTTATGGATTTTATCATAATATACAAAATTATATGAAATATAAAATGGTACATAAATCTTGGTGTGCTCTCACTAGATAGCGACGTCTCAAGTACAAATACAGCAAATTTTCATTTCATTCAATTAATAATAACATTATGAGGACATTGATCTAATTAGGATCACTGACCCCTCACAAACATCTCTCAATTAAAAGGATTTCTCCAAATAATTAATCAACATTAAGAATATCAAATTTGAATTTAAAATGACAATATATAAAAAAATTTCTTTGCTTTTTTCTCAATGTTTACTATACTTGGGCATCAGTATTTGTCAATATTGACAAGTAGGCATTGCTAAGCCCAATACAATCTCACAAGGAGAAACAAAGAGGTTGTCCTCTGCTTGATGCAAATAAACATACACCCATATATATCGAGATGATATATCTGTATATATATTATTTATTTGTTTGAGACTATAGTTTCGAAGACTTGGTCTTCATCATCAGTCTTTCTTCAATTATAAATGTTTTTCATGGACTCAATATCATATGGATATTGAAAACTTGGTGTTCTTTCATCACTGGTGGTCGACCTGTAACTAACAAAGACATTTTCTTTTCGGTTCACATTCAAATATATTTCCCTTTCTCCTTATTTTACAAAGAGAAAGGTTGACAATAGAAGGGTTTTTCTTTTTTCTTTTGTTAGCAAACATCTTCAGCAGATTACTATTTGACAGCTCTATTTGATTGTTCAAGCAAAGTTTTGAATTTCTATTGAATGATTTCAAAATTTCTAAAGATTCAATTGCGCTAATTAATTTTGGGTTCTTTTCTCCTTTTATTAATCTAATACCTTCTGGGAAGGAGTGATTGTTTGAATTTAAATGTTCTGCAAAAGAATTTCCTCACTTTTTATTTTTAAATTCTCTTATGTGTTCATTTAATTGAATTTTCAGATTTCTCTCGGTCTTCCCTACATATATTGCTTCCCAATCTTTTCATTTCAAACTATAAACCCCTTCTTTTTCTATATTTGGTAATTTGTCTTTTTTATTTGAACCTAAATCTTTTCCTAGAGTAATTGGAGTTTTGAATACTGTTTTGAACCCTAATTTTTTTCATTTTTTGTTTTAATTTTTCCGAAATTTGTCCATAATATGGGAGAACTATTCTAGGATTTTCTTTTTCTTTTTCATTCTTTTGTGAATATACTGATTCCAGGGTTAATTTTTCAATTTTTTTAATCAACATTTGGTCTATAAGGCTCGCTTACAATACCCATTATTTACCTTATAGACCAAATGTTAATTAAAAAAATGATGATTATGAAAGAACACCAAGTTTTCAATATCCATATGATATAGAGTCCATGAAAAACATTTATAATTGAAGAAAGACTGATGATGAAGACCAAGTCTTCGAAACTATATTCTCAAACAAATAAATAATATATATACAGATATATCATCTCGATATATATGTGTGTATGTTTATTTGCATCAAGCAGAGGACAACCTCTTTGTTTCTCCTTGTGAATCAACAACTCTGCTACTCTCGGCAAAACAAAAACTTTTCAACCAATACAATCTGTTTGAAAATTAAGAGCCCTTTGCCCATAGGTCTTAATAAAACATTCTTCGGCTAACAGACGCTTATAATTGTTATCCAATCTCATCAAGATGACAGCATCACCAAACTCAAATCCATACGTCGTCTCAGTGAGAGCACACCAAGATTTATGTACCATTTTATAATTCATATAATTTTGTATATTATGATAAAATCCATAACAACTCTGCCTGCGTACAATTTATTTGTAAAATTAATTGTGTCGCTAATACTGTAAAATATAATTTTATAATTAACAACTTTGGATTTTTTGTAAAAAAAATTTTATTGTATTTTTACATGTGTGCTCTATCGCTTTTTTCAGCTCTTAGGAACTGATGATGGCATTATTTAATTAAAGCCGAAACGTTTTCCATAATTGGGAGTTTTTTATTCAGCAGAGGCTACCCATTGGCTGAATCCCTCTCCATTAATTAATTAGATAGAATGTAATTCGTATAATAATATCAGATATAATTGAGTTTAAGAATAAATCGCAAATATATAGGTTTTTAACTTCAATTGCGGACTTTTTAATATCAAATTCAGGATTTTAAAAATCAAAATCAGACTTTTTCAAATCAAATTCAGGATTTATTAATAAACAGTTGGGAAAAAATTTTAGTTAAGAAAAAGTTTTAATTTAATTTAACTCTCAGGAAACGTTTTCAGGTAAAAAAGCTAAAAATTGGTGCATTCTATGATATTTACGAACCAATTTTATCTAAAACTATTCTAAAATGACAATTTATGTTCTCGGGACAGGTTTTCAGGTAAAAAGCTAAAATTTAGTCCATTGTAAGATATTCGTGTACCAAATTTCAGCTCATTAACTAAAACCTTTCAAGATTAGTTTTTTTACTCTCAGGAAACGTTTTCAGATAAAAAGCTATAATTTAATATGTAAAATTTGCAAGAATTTATAGAAATTCTGAATTTGTTTTTAAAAAGTCTGATTTAAAATCCGGAATTTGATATCGTCCCCTTAGAGTGTAAACCTGTTAAATCCATTTTCTATCAAATATGAGATATTAATACCGTTCGAAAGAAAAAGAGATGCAGCATCGTCCAAGTAAAACTGCTACTTAAAATTAGGATCGTAAATTCTAGAAAAAAATGTGAAAATATTTTTTTCCATAACAACAATATTAAATTTTGTTTGTTTTTTTCTCTCCCCTGTAAAATTTCCTTGTTGTGAGATAGCAGGTTTACACCCTAAGGCGACGATATGAAAAAGTCCGCATTTGAAGTTAAAAACTTATAGTGACGAAACGTCCGACATCTATATATATAAAATTAAGGTTTTGTCTGTACATTGGTCCAAATCACGCCAAATTTTGGTTGCACACATTTCAAGCAAAGTTATGAACGAAAACACCCTCAACAAAATTCATGTATGTCTGTATGTTTCCGTGGATTCCGCGAAAAGTTGCTCACGATTCACGTAAAAACGGTCAAAGGGATTATTATGAAATTTTGGAGCCGAGACATATTCTAATTAATTTTTTTTTTTTGAGATTTCCTATAATACTTAACTACTAATTACTAATTGTTAGCTACCTCTTAAGTTAAGGGCATTTTGTCAGTTTTGGTATCCTATAGTTACGCTAGTGAGTAGGTATAAGTTTTCAACAAAAATTGATTCAAAATCTGTCTAAAAACCAATTAGTATGACTGTTATCACGATAATTAAAGAACAGGAATATGAAATGCAAAACTTAGGTATTGGTTCAAGATATCATACTAAATTTTTGGTTCAAATGAACCAATCGGAACTATTTATTACTTTACTTTCGGGGCTATAAGTTTATCGTTTTACCCTGAAAAATAAAATGTTTCCAACGTTTTTTGTTTCTTTTTAATTCTTAATATTTATCAAGAATTACATCTTTGATTATTATAATATCTTTATAAAAATCGGATATTCAAAAATATCTGTTTACTTCCGTGGTCTAATGGTCAGAGTAACTGACTGGCAACCCGGAGGTCTCGGGTTCGATTCCCGGCTATACCCAGACATTTTTTCTGTAAGTATAGGGTCTGGTAATAAAAATTAAGTGGGAGATAAATTTAACCGAATTTATCGCGCGGAGCCCCTAAAACCTTAGTAAATTGGATATTGAATTGTATCTAAGTTTCTGAGATTGGCTCGTGATCCCGGCATCTTTTCCTTCTACTCTGTTCTTTTCACGATGGAGGGGCCAGCCCATACTGGCCTTTAGGGGATCCACCTTCTGGTGTATCTCCTTCTCACATCAATATCATTAAAAACAAAAAAAAAGTGTACTTTTAGGTAAATTCTATTCTTTATTTTCAGGAAAACGGCTTTAACGATTTGATTTTTTCGGAATTCATCAAGAATCACATGTTCTTTGTTGTCTATAATTTTTATAAAATCCTATCAAATTCTGTCAGAAAAATAATCTAAGTTTGAATAGATTTATAAACCTAAAAGTCGTGAGTTTAGTTCTTGGGCAATGCATTGATTTTAAATGAGGTTTATTTTAATTAGAATACCTACTAGTTAGATTTTAATAGAAACCATTCGATTTCTTAAGATTTTAATTAAATATTTTTTTATTTTTTTTATTTTAGGCTAGTAACACCTACTTAATGCCATCGCCTACTCCGTCGCCAATTCGTTCAGAATCTGAAATTTCAGTTATTTATCAAAAAACTCACCGACCAAGGGTTCCTCCACGAAGAAACCGGCGGCAAAATAAATCTAAACAGATAAAAAAGACAACTTCAAAAGTATCAAGGACAAAAAAATCAAATCCACGAGGAAAGAGAACAGTTCTGAAATTAAAAAATTCGCTTACAAAAAAAAATAAATAGATAATCCCTATATACCTACTCGATTGAAATAAAAATATTTATTAAATTTATTTGTAAATCATTTTATTTGTTTTTTGTGATTTAAATTAGATCTAAAGTTTTTATTTTGCCGAGAGTAGCAGAGTTGTTGATTCACAAAGAACTCTTTGTTTAAGAGTTTGTCCTCTGCTTGATGCAAATAAACATACACACATATATATGGAAATTATATATCTGTAGATATATTATTAATTTGTTTGAGACTAAAGTTTCGAAGACTTGGTCTTCATCATCAGTCTTTTTTAATTATAAATATTATTTTTCATAGGGTCAATACCGTATGGATACCGTATGAAGCAGAGGACAACCTCTTTGTTTCTCTTTGTAAATTAGATCTATTTAGTTTGGTTTGATTGTTTTCTGGGTTAAATTTTGTTATCAAATTTTGATCCACTTCTATTAAGCTGATGCTTATGATTTTGGTCTAAAAAGCCTTACTTTTCCTAGAATAATTTAATTTAATTTCTTTAGACTATTGTTAGGTGTGGTGCTTTGTGCGCCCCCCACCAAGTCGATGGGGTCCTAACAATCTTGCTTATGCAGAGTTGTAGGTTGCGTATAGGGTGTGTGCAGGGGAGGGGCTGCCGGTTGTTATTTGGCCCCTCTAGATTCGTGTCCGAATCCGTTAGCTAACCCTCAGTCGAAGCGAGCCGCTTATATTATAGCATGGGTGAGTATATTTCCCTCATGCAAAAGCGACTCAACGATCCGACTGAGTCATCTAGCGGCCGTTGCTCAAGGCTCGTCGCCATGCGCAAGCGTGGGCCGCGGGCCGCCACACCCACACCCCTTCTTTCTTGTGTGATTGCTTATTACCGACCAAGTGCCTTGAGCCTTGAGCAACGGCCGCCAAGAGCCTTGAGCAACGGCCGCCACACCACACCCCTTCTTTCTTGTGTGATTGCTTATTACCGACCAAGTCGGCCGGGCAAGGCTCTATCCACCAAGCTGGTGGGTCAAGAGGCTGCTTGCTTTGCAATCACGTCGGGGTCACCAGATATTGTTAGGGGTGGTGCTTTGTGCGCCCCCCATCAAGTCGATGGGGTCCTAACAATCTTGCTTACGCAGAGTTGTAGGTTGCGTATTCATATGGGGTGTGTGCAGGGGAGGGGCTGCCGGTTATTATTTGGCCCCTCTAGATTCGGGTGTCCGAATCCGTTAGCTAACCCTCAGTCGAAGCGAGCCGCTTATATTATAGCATGAGTGAATATATTTCCCTCATGCACAAGCGACTCAACGATCCGACTGAGTCATCTAGCGGCCGTTGCTCAAGGCTCGTCGCCATGCGCAAGCGTGGGCCGCGGGCCGCCACAAGACCTTTAGATATATAAACATGAGAAAGGGTAAAAACGTAGAAACGATCATTCCATGGACTAAGGAATCAAGGTGGGGGGGGGGGGGGGGGGGGGTAGCCTAAGGACATCTTTTCTTTGGCCAATTGGAGTATTGAATTCATCTAAAATTTCCATTTTTGAAGTGAAACTTCTTTAGCAACGTATCTGTTTAATTTTTTTTTGTTACAATAAAGGGGAATAATTTTTTTATAAACCACTAATATTTAATGATAAATAAATAAGGGCCTATATTTTCATTTTTTGACCCTACACCTCTTCCCCCATTTTGGGCGGTTAGTTTATGTATTTTTAGACTTCTGGGGTCCCACTGATTATGTATACAAAATTTGGTTGAGTTTGCTCAAATGGCCTAGATTTTTAATTTTTAATCCCCCCCCCCCCCCTCCTTGTCAAAATCACCATATGGGTTTTCTTATGATTTTTTTTTTAATTTAGACAGATTATTATTTAAATACTTGTGCATCGATTGGTGGCAAAACGAAATTTATGAACAATATAGATAGTTCCGGAGATATTAAATTCCAAAGTTTTTCAGACTCTTATACATTGCACTATACGGGATACAGGAAAGTTTACATACATATTTAATTATAATTAAGAAACTCTTATTACCAGTGTTATAAAAAACGAAACCAACATTAAACAATAATTAATAGATTCTTAAAGAAAATTTGAATTCATAGTTACAACAGTTTCTGAGATTATAAGGAATAAATAATGAAAAAAGTATAATGAAAAATTTACACTAAAAACAAGCTGGCAACAACGCAATTATTTAACCTAAAAAGTGGATTAACTTTAGTACTTTTTTGACGTTTTTTTTCGTTTCTGCCATTGTCGCAACAGCTTTCAATCGCTTATTAAGAAATTTTTGTTTTATAAACCGACCTTTATAATGTATTTTATCTGTCATTTCTATGATAAAAATATTCAAGCTCGGACAATGTTGGCAGATTTATCAAACGAGTTCGGGATTGGCTAGAAGTGGTACATAAACAGCAAAAAGTTTTGGGCTTATGAATTATGAATCCTTATTGTCTGTACTATATATATACTCTAGCATTAACTTTTTCCTAGTATCTTCGCGAAACAACTACCTTAATATTCGTTGATAAAGTGCGGTCCTCATATTTTGCATACTCACTTCCTTTCAGCGCCTGCGCTATATTATAATTTTAAATTCTTTTGAAATTACTCACCTCGGCTAAAACTGTGTAAAATAGGTCTGATGGTGGTTGAGCTGCTGTGTGGGAAGACCGAGAGCTACTTAAATAAATCTGTTGTTGTTGTTGTTGTTGTGGGCTCTGTAGAGTGGCAAAGGGGGTGAGGAAAGGTTGAAAAGGATTGAAAATTGCAGTTTGAATAGGTCAAGTAGTTTCTATCCGCGGCATCTCGCGATTGCTACAACGAAAAATCCATTTTATGAAGAAAAAATACAAGATTTGTTGTTTATTTCCATGAATATTTTATTTAACATTAAATAAAAAAATTTAAAAAAGTATACAAAGGAACTTAAACATTACATAGTATGGAATTTTTTTTTATACACTGATCGACGAATCTACAAAGAAAAATTTGACCAAGTGCAAAATATTCAGATGAGGACCTATATATTCTAACTTTTTAAATGCTAATTCGCTTTTATCTCAAAATAATATTTTTTTTTTTTTTAATATCAGCGGTTGTAGATTTCATCGACCACGGCTTTTATGCAGGGGGAAATAATCAAAGAAAATATTTCAGAAATTTTCAGGTACAATTTTGTTTGTATATTTGATAAATGTGGAAAGAAAGAATATACATTTTTATTTTTGTGCTTTTTTTTGAACAAGAAGTGAAATAAGTATTAGTATAAGAGCGAAAAAAAGAATTTTAGAATGGCTGTCCTTTGATATTCCTTTTCTTATTGATAGCCCATGAAATATATAGACACGCCATGGTGTCGATTTGGTGAGGCCAACATCAACTAGAGAATGTGACGTCATCTGTAGGTAGGAACACCCAGAAATAGCATGGCCACTATAGGAATTATTATACATTGAGATAAATGTATCGTAGTTTAGATTATTTATTTTCGATTCCAATAATCGCAAATTAATATTACCAAAATATTTATACGAGAACGTGACGTCATCTGTAGGCGATGTTGGCCTCACTTCACTCTGTGGAGAGTAGCAGAGTGCATATCTATATATTTCATGGTCTAAGAGCCCATCAATCTTTTAGTTGCCAGGACGACCGGTTTTGTTTATTTCGAATTTAATTTTTTTATTAGTATAACATTGTGTTTACTTTAAAAGAAAGTGAGTAAACAAAACCGGTCTACCAAAAGATGGGTTTGAGAGGCAGACTAAAATAGTGTCTGGCACGGATTAGCAACGTCAAAACCGTCAGTCACTTTCAAGTTTATATTCCAAAAAGGATATAGAAAATTAGGAGGGAAAAAAAATTCATTCTAAAATGATTTGGCAATTCTACGATAACTGTGGCGTCTCGATCCGGCGATGGATTCTTATTACTTATTATTATTACTATTACTTATTACTTATTACTTATTACTCACTGATTCTTATTACTCACCAAAATAAGACGAAAATGAAGAATACCATTTTTCGAGATTTCGCCCAGTTTTCGAGATATCCAGTTTAAAAAATATTGTTTATTTTCTTTTATTCTTATACTTGTTTTTTTATAGAAACCACGGAAACCGTAGTTACACGGTCTCCGTATGGCGCCGCTACTGACGTCGGATTCTTTTAAGGGGCCTACAGACTTGAAACTTGGTTGCCAACTAGGTTGCAAACATGACATGTTGCAAAGAATGTTGAAGGTCTGTGGGATGGTTGAAGTTGCAATTTCAGGTTGCACCATCGGTTGGTGACTTGATTGGAAACATTAGCATAGTTGCTTGACTTTTGCTTACTGATGGGCCTTGTGGTTGCAAGGTTAGGTTGCATAGTCTGTGGCAAACAAGTTGCAAGTCTGTAGGCCCCTTTAGAAAATGAATATTAATTAAAAAATAATTGGTAAATGGCCAAAAAAAATTCGAATATGTAAAAGTCGTTGCCGGTTCGGTTAAGATATATTCAGTTCGGCTCGGTTTGTCTCATATATCTTCATTTCGGGCTGGTTTTTAGGCGATTAGGTTGGCGTTAGGTAACCTTCCAAAGTTTGTTGGGGAACCCATTTTTTTATCTAAATGAACCGAGATGATGAATAGAACCGAACCTATGAAAAGTTCTAAAAGTGAAAATTGCCAACGCCCACTGGCCCTCACTTGAGACAATTTGAGACATCATAGTCCATAAACCCAATTTCAGTTCAAATTTCTAGTTTAAAATTTTTAACCGACTCCAAAAAAGAAGGAGGTTCTCAATTCGACTGAATTTTTTTTTTTTGTGTCTATGTCACTCGATTTCTTCGCCAATTGTGAACCAATTTTGATGATTTTTTTTGTATTATGTTCAGTTTAGTTTCCGATTAATAAAAAACTAAATTTCATTGGTATTGGACCTTTTTTGTTATGTATTTTCACCCATAACTTCTTTGTTTATGTTTATTTGTTTTGTTTATATAATTTTGAAGTCGGTTTTATTTTTTATTATTACTTTCCGACTTATTTCGTCAAGTTCTAAAAGAATCCGTCATCAGATAGCGCCGGGACACAGGACCCGTGATACTACGGTTTCCGTGGTTTCTATACAAAAACAATTGATTAATAAAAATAAAATAAATACAAAATACAGTATTTTTTAAACTGGATATCTCGAAAACCAAGCGAAATATCAAAAAATCATTTTCGTCTTATTTTGATGAGAACTATAAGAATCCATCGTCAGATCGCGGCGCCACAGCTACCGTAGAATCCCCAATGATTTGAAAAAAACGAAATTTGTACCAGTACAAATGGGATGCGAAGTAGTAAACCAGCAGCCAGACATGCCACATCCCTACCAAGCTTCAATAAGAAAAGGAATATAAAAAAACTAGCCATTCTAAAATTATTTCAGGAAAACGTTACTAGCTCTCGTACTATATATAAATTTATATAGTAATTTTCCTATTTAAATAAAACTTAAGCATAAAGATTTTCTAATAGACTATGATAATTTGAATATTGCACTAAAAATTGTATATCACAAAAGACATCTTGTAGCGCTAAATAAATGCTTAAACTATTTTAAATATTATACATTTGTAATAGGAAGATATAATAATTAAAACTTCTTATTAGTACCAACGAAAATAAAATAAATAAATCTATTGCAACATAAAATTAAAGTATTATCAAACATAATATAAAAAAATATTAAATTTCCATCTTTGAGCCTATGGAAGAGGTCATATAAATAACATGAATAAGTCTTGTATAAACATCACTAGTGATAAACTTAACTAGGTCCCATGAAGCCAACAGTAATTAACTTAAAGCGCACTAATAAAATTACATCTTTATTAATATATATAATTGTTTTTATTAACATTTTAATAAAGAAAGAAAATGCACAAGGATTAATAAGTGTAACTAATAGGCGGTCATTTTAAGTAAGTGGCAAGTTCATACTCCTAGTTAAGCCGTTAAGATTTTTATTTTAAGGAATGTTCAGTCGAATTTGATTATTATGATTTTAAATATTATACAAAGAATTTAGCTTCAATTTACACCGAGAGTATTAGTAGTGCAAAAGAAATTTAATACGGCAGGTTTACACCAGAGCCGGCAAAAGTGCAATTTTAAAGTATGAATATTATCCAGATATAAAAATAGATTCAAATGAAAGTATTGTTATTAGCCGGATACTGACTGAGAATTTGCCTCGCGAGGCCAGCCTCTTGAGGAAAATGCCTGGTCGGTCAGTAAGGGCCTCGCCGGCATGCTGCCTCGCCCGATCCATCAGGTGTCAGTTTTTGTGAATGCTCACTCGGGTCGTTTCCTGCGAGGCACCCTCGCATGGCGTAGAATTGAACCGAGGCTGCCTCGCGAGGCAAAATGTTCCGCGGCAAACGGCCAAGGCAGCCTCGCGAGGCTGCTCGCTCAGTCAGTATCCGGCTATTGACATTTCAAAATGCTGGTACAAATGACTTTATTCAAGTGTCATTGTTTAAACAGCGCCCTTGGAGCCTTTTGCATGGCTCCCGTTTGAGTATCTCGATAAACTGCAGTTTGGTTCATTAATGTAATAAAAAAAATTAGGTTTGGCGGCTCTATACATTCGGAGGCCACCTGCACCACCTCCAAAGTCGAATGTTTAAATTTAATACACTTCGGTTTACACCGCACCGGTGATTAAGGCCCTCTTCACACTAGATAACTCCCAGGCGACGCAACTGAAACTCGAGTGTGGGGTTTCAGGGATTAATATAACAGTACCTGGAGGCACCGAGCGATGCTCGGTAACTTCTTCCTTCAGTTAAAAGCTTTATTTTAATATTATTTTTAATTTAAAATTCTGATAAAAAGGTCGATTTTTATTTGAAAGCCGTTTTCAAATTAAAAAAAATACAAATATATATATAATGTATTCGACCACTGTGTTATTTTTTCAGAAAATTGAGACCTGCTTATGCGAAAGATATTTTTAAATAAATTCTTGATTATTTTTTATTCTATTAAATAAATAAGGTTCTTTATAAAAACAATTATAAAACGTTTATTAATAATTCTAACGTTTAGGGAGAACAACAAACCACAAACACAATACTTCTTTAAGACCTTTTAGGACAATGAAATCAGGCAACCCATTGTGTGCCTGGGTACAAAACGAAAAGGGAGACCTTTTTGGAAACCTTAAGAATGGAATTTGTCTACCTGAGAATAATTAATTTGATTACGAAAAAACCCATCAAAAACAATTTTGTCGAAGATGAGACCGTGACAGATCGAATTATCACCCCAAAAATCCCCTAACTCGTGAATTTCATCAAAATCGGTAGAGTCGTTTTCAAAATAGAACCAAGATACAAATATATAAACAAATATATATACAAACAAATAAATATACAATTTTTGCTAGTTTAATAAGAGTAGATAGATAGATAGATAGATAGATAGATATAGCTTTTAACTGAAGCAATATAAATATTTTAATAATAATGAGCACCTTATTGATTTCTTCTGGAGAGATGGCCCAGCCCAACCCTTTTTTCAGGGTTGATCTATTTATTTAATTTTTTAGCCAGTACCCTATATTCCCAGTCAAGTATTTATTTTTCTTGACCATGGCCGTTTCCTCCCTATTTATTTACTTATTTTTTATTCCTTTACTACGGCAACTTCCTGTCTACTTACTTATTTATCTGGGTTTTTTTTTAATTATTTATTTTTAAATAATTTAACAATTTCTTCACACCCAGTGACATATTCTAAATATTTATTTTTTGTTTTATTTATTTGATTATTTATTTATTCTTCCCAGTGTATTTATTTATTTTTATTATTTGGACGACATGCGGTATTCCCTTTTTTTTTTGTTATTATTATTATTTTATTCTTGGTCGCAGCATACTAAGGTTTCACACCGTTCTGCTGTGGCCACACTCTGAGCCACTCAACCGGATCCTGAGTGGGAGGATCGAAGGGCTATAAGGGGATCGTGGAGGCCCTACAAAAAAAAAATTAAGAAAAAAAAACTGAGACAGTGTATGGAACTAAGTCGCCTGTGGGTATCCTCAGTGCCGTTCCTGGCGGGTATGCAGCGAATGCCCCGCACGCAGGCGCCCAATTTAAGGGGCGCCAAATTCAACTATTCGCTACTCTTGCAAAAACGCACTTCTAATTGGAAGAAAAATCGGCATTAAAGGTATTAAAAATCAAATTATAGCAAAGCTGTAAACTTTGATTACAGGAAGAAACAGTAAACTAATATAAGAAGTAACTTCTACACTTTGCTTCTACACTGGAATTTACTAAAATAAAAAATAAAATAAAATATGTGAAGCCATCGATCACAATGAAATGATCAATGAGCTTGCATCTGCAAAAGCAAGACGTGTTATGTTCTAAAACTACCTTGTTATTTGATAATTAGGTACTTAGGTATTAGACAGATCTTGCACATTTTCAATTTAACGGATTTGTTTGCGTTGAGCGCCGTTTGAGAGTTTTAACTCAATTCACTCAACTGAGTGAATTGAGTTATATTAGATTTTTTGTTAATTTCCGAATGGACGTGTTTTATTTATGACCTATATTGTACATTAATAGTCTATTTTATTTGATGTCGAAAATAAATTTTTGTCATATTTTTTCGTTGTTTTATTTTATTACGCCCATTTTCATAACCAAACACTTACACTAAAGTGACTTTAGTCTATAAGGAAACTATTTAGTTTAAACCTCAAACTAAAAATGATTAGAAAAATGGCCTTATCATCAAAATTTAAGCATAGTATATAGGGGCGCACAAAATTATTCTTGCACGCAGTCATTCGCCACCCCAGGAACAGCACTGGGTATCCTACGCATAGGCAACTCAAATTGACGAAACTCGAGTTTCAGTTGCCTCTCCTGGGAATCGCCTAGTGCGAAGAGGGCCTAAGCGTTTAATAAGTCTTCTTCGAGAGTACCAAACCAAGCCAATACGTTAAGTTTACGCTTATTGTGATAGAAAGTAATGGTGTGTACTAAGACCACGGTGTAAATTAAGCCATAAACAGAGAGATTCAAATGAAATATATTGTAAAAATTGAAAAAATATAAAATCCATAACATTAAAAATATTAAGTTGTTTAGACCGGTCATAAGGTAAATATAAAATTAATTGTAATTTTGTCTTTTCGACCCTATTTTTGGCGTATTTATTAAAGCGTGATAGATTCATAGAGAATCTATCAATTAAAAGACCTAATTGAAGCGGTCTATCAACACTTTAGGGTTTTAGTTTATTTCGTTAACTTATTATTAAATAATTTGTAATCTAAAGTGAAAAAATTATTACTTTTACATCAAACACAATATACATTTCATATTAATAATATATAAATATATTTTTTTTTTGAATTCTTTCACCCAAAAACTTATAATTATTACACTTTGAATATTATTTTTGGGCTAATTGCATAATTTATATTATTAAATTACTTCTCCATAAATATTTACAAGTCTTAGTATTTTTAAAATTCATATTTATAGGTCGCATTAACTGTCTTATTTTTCTTAACATTATTCACAAATTTAACAAAAATTCTTGGGAGAAAAATTGTAAAATTCAACAAATAAATTCGACTGACTATTTTTTTTATAAGTTTTTTGTTTTCGAATTAAAGGCAGATTTTTTTTTTGAAAGATTTTATTTGCGAATATCGTTAAAAAATACTTTTTTTATTAATATCAATCAATTTTCAGTGAGATAAAAAGTTTAATATAGGAATGTAAATGGTAAAATATTATTAACTTGGAAAACAATATTATATATTTCAATAAAACGCATAATGGACAGGTTAGCGCTGAGCTTAACGACACAGTTCAAAAGACCGTAAATAATTAAATTAAAAAAAGTCAAAAAATAAGCCATTTTACTATCATTTGGCTTTAAAATTATTTCTTGAAAATATCGACTTAAATAATTTTTAATTCAATTATTTATAATATTTTGAAATGTATCATTCTGCTCGGCGCTACCTTAAATGAATAAAAACTCTCTAAATTGAATATTAATGATAATATATTAGGCTTGTTTCTACAGCAAATGCAACTGGTTTGGAATCATAAGACGCATGTGCAGTTTATTTATTTATTTATCTGGTTTAGCTAATTTAAAGTTTTCAGTAGTTGGTCTACCAGGTATAAACTGGTATTATTAATTTGCCCTTATTCTTTTTCCTAATCAATTAAATATGGAAATGTAGATAATTTTATTGCGGAAACTTTATTAAATAAGAAATTATTTTTAAAATTGCTACAAATCATTTGTTCTATTAACTCTTAAACTAACATATTCAATAAATATAGGTGATAATTTTTGAATTTCATAGTAAAAATAAGTAAAATTAAATTAAAAGATACAATTAAAAATTATCCTACTTTCTCAATATCACTTTACATTTAAATAAAGTTTTAATAAAAGATCAAATTCCATTTGAAATATCAAAAAAAATGTATCATTTTGAATTGAGCATCATTTGATAGAAAGATAAAATATACAAAATGGATAATTCTGAAGTTCAAGCAGTTCAAATTGTGTGCCTAATTAATCAAAGGCTAAGTCAACAACAAGTTGCAATACAGTACATTTGCAATAAGCAATAATTTTAATAATGTATGGTTACTTGTAAAAAAATTAAAAATGATTTACTATTTAATAAAGTTTTTATTTGGTGGGTCGATTTTTTTGCACGGTAGTGTAGTTGGATTTGCTGTAGATTCAGGCCTTTTAATTATAATATATTAAGTTTGTGTATTTATTAAGAGGAATGAACGGCAGTGGACTTGATGTTATATTGTTACCCATTACCATTTAACTTAACACATTATCACACAGAAATCATAAATAAAATAAAATACTTCTAATGACTCTTCCGCTGACATTCAATGGTTTTTTTTTTTACATACATAACAATCAACATTATACTTTGAAGATTTGACTCTTCATTATTTTTTTTTCTATTTTATCACACATGTCTTTTTTTAGAAAAAAATATTTTTTTTTTTCATATATATTTATATATTTTATAATCTATAATTCTAGGCACAACATACATTCTCAATAGGTTTGTTTTTGTTATAACATGAGAAAAATTGAAATGAACGTTATATAATTTTTTGAGGGTAAGAAGACCACTTATGATGTGAGTGCCAACTTTTCGACTCCTATATTCAATGCCATTATCAGGTTTAACAGCGAGACTGCATTTTTTTACCCATTTGCACTT
Organism: Forficula auricularia; assembly: GCA_024734495.1. Classification (NCBI taxonomy): domain Eukaryota; kingdom Metazoa; phylum Arthropoda; class Insecta; order Dermaptera; family Forficulidae; genus Forficula; species Forficula auricularia. Next base: position 152,386 of record JALMQS010000266.1, read on the forward strand.
GTTAAGGGCTTTGAAAATACGCACTTAATAGAAATTTTTAATTTTCTACTCACATCGAGGGGTGAACCGCGACCTAATATGCTGTACACCTACTTCCACTTATACTTCCAAATATTTCCAAGTACTTTTAAATATTCACAGGTACTTCCAAATACTTCCAAGTACTTTTAAATATTCACAGGTACTTCCAAGTACTTTTAAATATTTCCAAGTACTTCCAAATATTTCCAAGTACTTCCAAAATACTTCCAAAGAGGTGTACACCTACTTCCACTTATACTTCCAAATATTTCCAAGTACTTCCAAATATTTCCAAGTACTTCCAAATGTTTCCAAGTACTTCTAAATATTCACAGGTACTTCCAAATACTTCCAAGTACTTTTAAATATTCACAGGTACTTCCAAGTACTTTTAAATATTTCCAAGTACTTCCAAATATTTCCAAGTACTTCCAAATATTTCCAAGTACTTCCAAAATACTTCCAAAGAGGTGTACAGCTACTTCCAATCGCGGATCACCCCTCGATTCACATCATAAGCGGATTAATCCAAAAAAAAAGAAGTGACTGACTACAATTCTTACATAAAAATGAATCTCATTTTTTTTATTGAGTTTATATTTATATATTATGTTTTCTATATATTTTTTGTTCTAATTAAGAGAATTATTTAGAGATTATTTTAGAATAAAATATACATATTTATATATATATATATTATATATTCATGTATATATACAAAATAAATAAATGCTCGTGTAATTAATCTTATATTTATATTGAATTTTTTTTTGAAATATCTAAAAAGCGTATATTATATTCTCTTTTATTTCACAATGAAGAAAAAATAAATTCTAAAAATGATTTCAAATCCTTATATTTTTTATATTTAAAAATATATAATAAAAATGAAAAAAAAAATGATGAGTTTGCTTAAGCTATAATGTAATTAATACCTATGTATTTTATTAAAAATAAAAAAAATAACGTAAAATTAAGTAAATTCATCTAAGCTTTAATAGATTGTCGCTTGGAAATAACATCCATATTATTTGGAGAGATTCATAATTCAAGTACTGAGAGTTATTATTATTATTATTTAATTAAAGATATTGTATTACAAGTTTAATGTATTTTAAGGCTCGGGGAAGACAAAAAAGACGGTACCGTACCGCATGTTGTTGCTATACTCAAAATATTAAGTCTGTAGAAAAGCGCTCACCGAAAGACTGTATTTAGTCTACCATGGGTGGGAAAATTATTAGGGACATTAGAAATTTTCAAGTTTAAATAAATTTAATGAGAAAATAAATAATTTTAGGTGTCGAAGTTATTTTTGTTCATTAGAATATTAGAATATTTATTTATTTATTTAGAATATAAAAGCATATAATTACTTATTCATATCTATTTATTTTTTTATAAAAATATTAATATTAATAATATTTTGTAATGTCCACCCTTTGCTGCGATTACGGCTTCCAGGCGTCGGGGCATGCTTTTTATGCATAATTTTGCGATGTATTGGAGATTGGGGCTCTGATAAGGGTTTCTATCAATAACCCCTTTGGTGGTGATTTCTTTGGCGATCTCCCGTTTCGTGAATTCCAATAGGTTTTTTAAGGGGCTCATATCAGGCAAATAATAATGATACCAGTAAAAAAAATGATTTAAAAACAATTTATTTGCTCACAAAATTCATTTAAACATTTGTACTGTCTCTAATAATTTGGCCACCCACTGTATAATAAATTTTATTTAGTTACGTCATCACCTTATAGACTTGTAGTGGTTAATCCTTATTTTAATTAATTAATTTTTTCTATTTTAATTATTACAAATTAAAGACTAAAGTGATATAAGTTGCTTCTTAGGTATTTACTAGGTAGTTAATTATAATAAAAGTATAGGGTTTTCCATTAAGGACGCTCGAAATTTAAATTTAAATAAAAAAAGTTGTGTATAAGATTTCATTAAAAAATTTTTTTTTAATAAGTTAATGGAGACTCGTGGAAGGGTCCACAGTGATCAGCCAAAGTTTCCGTTTATATATATTATTGTTGTTGTAGAATGTTGAGGTATTTCGGAAAGACCTCAACATTCTACAACAACAATAAAATTTTTTTACTTGAATGAGTATATGCTTACATCATGTAAAGATATAGACTATTTAACATAGTCCCACAAAGAAAAAGTCTAATGGCGTTAAATCACACGATCTCGGTCCAATTATCGCATTTTGGCAGAAAACAATCCACATGAGACCTATCAGTTGCAAATGCATTCAGAAAAAGACACTGTTTGGTGTGGATTTTGGTCCGGTGGGGTCATTAGCCTTTTTCCAAAATAAAGCTGGGACCCTCATTACTGTCACCGGAGAGAGGTACAGGTCGATGATAACCAATTTTTTGTTGGCTAAATTGGAAAATAGGATATCACCGACATGTGGTTCCAACAAGACAGAGCCACATGCCACACAGCGCATGCAATAATGAATCTTCTGCACGGATGGTTATCTCGCGTTTTGGCGACGTCAACTGGCCACCGTGATCTTGTGATTTAACGACATTAGACCTTTTCCTGTATGGCTATCTTAAATAACGAGTCTATGCGAATAATCCGCAGATGATTGATGCCTTAAAAGTCACATATCAAATGCCATCAATGATATCGGGCCCGATTTATAGGGTCGGGTTATCGAAAATTGGACCTCTCAGATACGCGCAGGCCATAGAAGCGGAGGCCGCTATTATATTTCATACATAAATCAGTGGCGTATACACGGGGAGGGGGGTTAAAGGCCAGGAACTCCCCCCCCCAGAGGCATTCCTATCTATCTGTCAAATCTAAAGTTAAGTAGACAGCGTAAGATAGGAATCAAGTTTCTAAGAGAGTGGTTTTCATTTTATGAAGGAAAAACTGCGATTTTTTGCAACCTCATTGCTGCACGGGTTACCTTTATCCAATTAAGATGAAATTTTGTTTGGCTTGTAGCAAATTTAATCTAATTTAAAAATATATAGAGTGGTCTTTGTTGAAAATGTGCTCCTTCATGGTCAAAATGGAAAAAAATCGAAAAAAGTGCGAATTTTTGGGATATTCAAAAGTGATCCAGGGGGATGTTTTTTGGATCTCCATAAAAAATCGAACTACTAGACCAATTAATCGATTCGAAATTTTGTCCTTTTTATTTTATTTATAGTGCGGTTATTTACAAAATATGGACCGTTTCGAGTTATAAGCGAAAAACTGGAAAAAGTCCGAAAATTTCTAGGTTTTTCGGCCACCAAAAGTTGTCCACCACACTTACGAGGTCGCAAACTTAGATTTGGCATAAGTACCTACACCATATCAAATAATCCTAGAAAAAAAATCTTTTCCTGCAATTAATGTAAGCTGAAACCCCCTATATACTGGGCTATATATGCTTTTAACTATGGTTACTAGTATTCAAGTCGTGGGTTTTTTCAAAATTTCAACACTTAAATTTTAAAAAATGATTAAAATAAAAAAAAAGAACATTGTTGTAAATATGGACATGGGTAGGGAGTATTTATTGCTCGATGCTCAAATAATTGTAAAATGAAAAATAAATATGTAAATTTTAATTGGGAAATAAAAACATTTTGTTCAAAAAAAAAACTCGTAGACCCCCCCTTCCCCCCCCCCCAGAACTAAGTTCTGCCTACGCCACTGCATAAAGTAAGCATATACTCTTTCAAATAAATAAAAAATTTTAATGATATCTCATCCACAACTTTTTTATTCAAATTCAAATTTCGAGCGTTCTTAATGGAAAACCCTATTCAGGGTGGTGACTTGGCCGACGCAGCACAGCGATTACAATGTTAATTTTCGAATGTGCATTCATTTGCTCCCCCAATTATTTTAGAGTTAAAGTTCTTATAGATTTTTTGTAGAGAAAAAAATACTGAATCCGAACATATTTTTGTTTTCAAATTTTGAAATTTCAGAACCGTAAATAATCAACATTATAAATAATTGTATTTTTACAAAAATCACTGAGGCCATGGAATTATTATAGTAAAACAAACAAGGCATTTTCATTTGTTGTTTCTAAGTGACGTTTGTTATATTTGAACTTTTTAAAATCAGTTCTTATTAGGATTTATTGATTACCATAATGGGCTGAGTTTTGTATTCGTTATTGATAAATAAAAATAGTAGATTCACTTAGATGAAGTTTAGAACGAGCTTTTAAATTTTCACAAGAATAATCAACCAAATTATAAGTAATATTTTTAAACGTAATTAAAACAAAAAAATTAGTAAGGTAAACAGAATTTAATTTTTTAACATAATTAACAAATGCATAAAATTATAACAAAAAATAACAATCATAGCAAATGTAACAATAACAATAAAGCTTAAACAATCGACAACAATAAAAGTTTTGAATTTAAATTTTTTAAATAAATATCTACATTTTTAAAATCGTTTTTTTGGACTTTTAAATTATGAATTAGACAAAATCTGATGTAAATATCTTTTAGAATTTTAATTCTGCTCAGTTTTTTGTATTCTAATTATGCTCTAAAATAATCACTAAAGACATCACTATTAAACAACAAATGAAAATGCCTTGTTTGTTTTAATAATTCCATGGCCTCAGTGATTTTTGCAAAAATACAATTATTTATAATGTTGATTATTACGGTTCTGAAATTTCAAAATTTGAAAACAAAAATATGTTCGGATTCAGTAATTTTTTCTCTACAAAAAACCTATAAGAACTTTAACTCTAAAATAATTAGGGGAGCAAACAAATGCACATTCAAAAATTAACATTGTAATCGCCATGCTGCGTCGGCCAAGTCACCACCCTGTATAATTATTTTTTCCTGTAGGGTAGTTTGAGATCAGTAGAGGCAGAGGCAGTGGTATTATAGGCTACCAAATCGGCCCCACCAAGTAGATCGACTAAGTAATTAAGATAAGCTATTTTAAGTAACGTATATTTGAGGTATGCTCGGAATGTAGAGTTATATGGTTTCAGTTCTTTCACTAGATAATTATATTTGAATGAAAAAAATTAACATAATTAACATGTGCTAAGCTAAATTACATTATTTTCGAAATTCATTTTTATAAATTCTATAAGTATAAAAAATATTTTTTATTCGTTCCTGACAATTAGAGTTTAATTTTATGAATAGTGGATGTTTTCTTTTTTTTTTTGTGTGAGCCAAAGCCGGACGGAGATGGACTTTTAATGAAGATGAATTTCTAAAGACGGAGAGAAAAATATAATATCTCATTTTTAACGTAAAAAAAATATAAGGATTTGAAATTCTAATAGTTTATCTTAGTTTTTAAATGGAATTGAAAATTATGGAATGCAAAAATTTTGGCGATTCAAAAAGGCATTTTCTGAATTTTTATTTATTTTATGTGAATTTTTAAGAGCGAAGTTATTAAAATAATTATGTATGGATTTTTCCCCTAATTATACCACACACGTATGTATAATGGGTATGGTTATGACAATGTTTTTCAAACCTAGGGCAATTGGTTCCGCGTGAATTCGTCTTTAGTGATAAAATCTCGATGTTGCGATTAAACTCAAACCATCTTATAAGTTTAACGTTCAACTCTTTTGAGTAGAGCATATGAAAACTATCTCTAAAGAAAGTAAAGTCTTTTTGAAACGTCAGGATTGTCTCATTAAAAATAAATTAGATTTATCTAATATAATATATATGTTATGGTCAAAGCCTCTAGCTCGGACGATACTAAGGCTGAAAACATAAAAGAGCGATGAGTAAATTGCCTCTGAATGCTATGGTATAATCGAGTTTAGCATAGAATTGGTCTCCTATATTTCCTGCTTAAGATTGATTGGTCTATGTAAAGGCCGCTGCACACGAGGCTTGTTTTAATAATTTTTCTGTCTGCTTGCTTGATGGCTTCCCAGGGCCAAGGTGGGAAATAGAACATGTCCTATCTTTTAAATCAAACAAGCTAGCCAGAAAGACAGACAACAGTGACGTCATTTCGACCCCATAGGCCTCCAAATTGCAAACAGGTGGAGGATAAAAAGCCTCGAGTGCAGCGGGCTTTAGAAACAACCAAGAAATTTGGTTTCATTTGTGTTTCATTTTGTGGGACTTTTGTTAATCCTAATAGTGATTAACATAAATAAGTAGGATCTAAAAAAAAAAAAAAATTAAAGCTTTGACTAGTCAGACCTATGCGACTTTTTTATGACTACACTCCACATAGATAATTAATAAAACAGAGATTTTCAACTGTTTTTATTAATTACTTTCACATGTATATTATATAGAATATAACCGAATGTTTTCTACATTTGATTCACTCGTGAATCTAATGAAGGGAATTTTTGTCAAATATATCTTTTTCAAATCAGCGCGGTCAAAATAATTCTCGTTGACGTATCAATTATTCTTTGATATATTAATGAGAAAAATTATAAATTTTATATAGAATATAGTAATATAAAGTATTGCGATCGCCTGTCTGGGTCCTGACACTTTGAGAGGTTCTATCTCAGAGATGAAAAAAGTTATTTCATTTTGTAACTTCTAGGTGGAAGGAATCGATGCCCTTAATAGTTGGAAATCGGATTTAGGACATAAAACCGGATATTGTGGTTCCCAGAAGGCAAAAAGGGGCCAAAAATCCATTGGTCAGTGCGTATGTACGTACCCCCCTGCGTTTCGTAAGCATAAGTCTCAGATCTATGAAATTCGAAACTTAAGCTCAATATAGGCTAAAAGAGGTATAGCAAGCTTTTGGTTGAAATTGGAACACCGGAAATTGACATTTACATGAAAGATTTTTCGTTTTTTTTTTAATTTTCTCAAAAACGGCACTAACGATTTTTTTTTTAATTATCAAGTGTCATGAGTTTATTAATAGTGTATAAATTTTAATCAGATTGAAATAAAGAAAGGGGGGTGTAAATTAGGAGTTTCGCGATGATTTCAAATAAATGAGAATGTGAAAGTCGTGTGGAGAGCACACCAGTTGATTATCTATGTAGAGTGTAAGCATTAAAAAAGTCGCATCTAGAACAGACTAGCCAAAGTTCTAAATAATTTTTTTGAGTCACTTTTGGTAGAGGCACCCCCCCCCCCCCCCAAGGCAAAATGCATCAAAACACTTGGTTGAACTCATAAAGCAGTCAATAAATATTTGAAACGTCCGGGCTAGTGGCTTTGATCAAAATACATATATACTTACAATGTTTAGTGTTTTCGCGGTCACATTATAAACTTTCGATCATGTTCCACCTGAATGTGATACAAATATCCATTAAATGAATAAATCATCAATTTTACTTATGGAAAGTGGTGTAGGTTTTAGGTGAAACATGATGTTAATTAATAGAGTAAAGGGTGTGTAGTTTCACAGTGAATGAAATAAAACTCAAAGAGGTTTATCACGAACTCAATATATTTCGGATTATTAGTCCATCATCAGGAGTATTAACTTGTAAACTCCTGATGATGGACTAATAATCCGAAATATATTGAGTTCTTATAAACCTCTTTGAGTTTTATTTCATTCACTGTGAAACTACACACCCTTTACTCTATTAATTAAAATTTATCATGTTTACAAGGTTGCCGACTTTCCTAAGATAACAAGATCGGCTTGTTAATGCTTTGGTGCTCAGGTATATGAACTGAAAAATTCTTGCAGACGAGGCCGTCAACCCATTGTGAAATTGAGAAAGTTGTTTAATATTTTCCACTTTATTCATTCATGATGTTTCGGCTTTTAATTGTGAAGGTGTTTTTAAGTGTTAATATTTTAGATAATGTCAATAATACACATCGTCTCTTAAAATCAGTGTTACTAAAATAATTTTACTAGCAGATCCATGTTCCCTACATGAAATTTCGTGCCCGGGGCACAAAACCTGAAGCGGCCCCCTTATTATAGAATAAGTATGTTTTTTTATTGGTCACCCTACGCATTTTTTTTAAACATCCTCTTGAAAAAACATGTCACGTCCGGGCTCCGGGCTCCACAGGTGCAATTGGACCCCCCCCTTGCGGGGGATATGAACAGATCAATGTAGCTGAATTGATAATTGCTAACACTTAAGAACTTCTTTACAGTTAGAAGCCAAACATAAAAAATAAACCGCCAAAATATCAACTAATTTTCTAATTTTACCTTGGGTGATATAACGCGAAAGAATTTTTCAGTTCATCAATAATTAAGATCTTAATAAAACCAGAAGTATGAAGAATTAGTATTATTTTTTATATTTTCGCTCTCTTTGGTCTTTAGAAAAATGCAAGCGAAATTTTAAATCTAAAAAATTATTATAAATTCAAATTCTTAGCAATGTTTAATGTTGCATCATCCAAAATCCATAAAGAAAAGATTTATAGGTATATATAAATTTTAAATTATTTAAAACGATGCAAGAAGATTGACTTTTACATCCCTCAAGTACGCAATAGTTCATTTTAGCTATTTCTTGAAAGTTTCTTTTGCCGAGAGTAGGAGAATTTTTATAAATTAAAAGAAACAATAAAAGAGTGTGTCTTGTGCTGGAAAAATATATGTTTAATTTATTTATAACGAGACTATAGTTTCGAGACCTTTGCCCCCTTCATCAGTCTATTACCATTGATTCACAGGAATTAATGAATGTATCTTTCTTGAGTTTCTTCTGGTGGAATATTTGTAAAAAGACTAGTGATATCGAAAGAGATTAATTTACCATTATCTGGAATTTCAACATCTTTGATTTTATTTATTAAATCAAGTGAGTTTTTGGGAATGAATTTAGTTTTTTTCTTTAAATATTTTGTTCAAGTGCTTAGCTAGTTATGTATGAATTTGTATAACTAACTATAAGTAAATTAAAAATTTATAATTCCAGCTTGTATATTGTCTCCTTCAATTTAACTATTTCTATCTAAAAACTGCAAACAATGGTTAATGAATTAAGAATTTTTTAAACTATAATATTGATAGAATATGCACTATACAGTTTCAAGTTTAATTTTTAGCAAATTATGAGATTCAAGAGACAATTTTTCTATAACTTTAAATAAAAAAAAAAATGACCAAAGAAACCGCGACGACACATGTTTAAGAATAATCGCATTCATATTGGCCATAAACATTGTGAATATTATATATGAAAAATTTATAAGAAAATCTTGATTAAAATAAATAATTTTGTAACTTATATATGGCATGTTCCTTTTTATTTTTTATATTTGTAATTTGATTATCGGATTTTTTTGGAACCGGAGATGGATAAATAATAAATTCAAAACACTATCTATATAGTATTATACACACCTATATATATCAAATATATAATATATATATATGGATATATATATATTATTTATTTGTTTGAGACTATAGTTTCGAAGGCTTAGCCCTCATCATCACTCTTTTTTAATTATAAATATTATCTTAATATATTAATTTAATTCTAACTGCCTTTCCAGTCGAGTAAGAGCGAAAAAATTTCAATATCCACGCGATACTGACCCCATGAAAGATAATATTTATAATTAAAAAAGATTGATGATGAGGGCCAAAGCCTTCGAAACTATAGTCTCAAACAAATAAATAATATAGGTGTGTATATTTATTTGCATCAAGCAGATGACAACCTCTTTGTTTCTCTTTATTAATTATATTCGTTACATCACTAATCGGTACTAGAAAAAAAGGTTCGTATTTGCGTATGGTCTGGATGGGTCTTAAATCTAATACTTATGAAAAATGAAATGATGCAACATTTAATTTATTAGCATTTCTTATGAAGCTGAATTTAGAAAAGGATAAATGTATCTAAATATTTAATTAATTAGATATCTAAGCTAATATCAAACTGAGAATTGATCCATTTGTTTATACATATACGAGTATTATTTGTGTATAGTCATTTATATTTTCGAAAATGTTTAGAATAAGAGGGCTTAGTACCATTGTTTTTGTTTTTGTATTTTTCTAAACAGGAAAATGAAATTTATTGGAATTCATCATCCGAGCTGAGGAGCATGGTTTTCTCGTTGTAGCCATGACTTATGGTGGCTACCCGTTGATTGGGCGCATTTCCGGTTCCCCGGGACCGATCTGCGCTCCCGCCCCCATTAAGATTTCGGTAACCACCATTGCCGCCTCCGCCTCCCTGGGAGGCGGGATCATCAGGATCGTAACTTCCAACACGAATTCCTCGGTGACTTTTGCAACCACCTCCTATGGAAAAATATACATAAAGTGTAAGGATTAAATAAAGGATATTGGATTGAAAATATTTTTTTTTTATTAAGTATTGCAATCTTGCATCAAGGTAGACATGATGATTTGATGAGTTAAACATCGTTAAAAATATAATACAATTTATTTCATGTCTTTACAGGGTGGCCACAGAAAAATTTCTCTGATAATTCCAGGTTTTCCAGGAAAATTTTCTCGCATTTTTTTAGACATAGAAAACTTTATCTCTTAAACTAGAGTCATATACCGGGAGAGTTTTTTTTATCTTGGGACAGTCTAATAACTCAAAAACGGTGCGTTATATGAAAAGCACTTTTTTCATGCACGATTACAATACTTGACCATACGCTGTATGGTAAAGTAAAATATGTACAGAAACATATAGGTTTCCATTTAAACCTCGAAAGCTTGTTCTAGGTCAATAAACAATAACGTAGTTTAGTTTCCCCCTTGATATAAATAAACTTTTATTTAAAAATTTTTTTACTAATGCACTTTTTTTGAGTCATAAGACTGTCTGTCTCAAGATAAAAAAAACTCACCCGGTATATTAACCATTGAACAACTAAAGTTTCAAATATAAAGTTTTTGTGCCAAGAGTAGGAGAATTTTTATATATTGAAGGAGACAATAAAGAGTGTCTTCTGCTGGAATTATAAATTTTATTTATTTATAACGAGACTATAATTTCGAGGCTTTGTCCTCTTCATCATTCTATTACAATGGATTCACAGGAATTAATTTTTAAAATAATATAAAATAAATTAATTTATAATAATAATAATAATTCATAAATTAATTCCTGTGAATCCATTGTAATAGACTGATGAAGAGGGCAAGCTCTCGTAACTATAGTCTCGTTATAAATAAATAAAATTTATAATTCAAGCAGAAGACACACTCTTTATTGCTCCTTCAAATTAAAGTTTCGTTCTTCATATTCTCAATTAAACATTCAGAATTGACTGAAAAACCTCTCTCACTATTAGCGTTATATCATGAGATAAAATCATGACGTGATATTCTTAACAACTTTACTAATGATTGTGGATTATTGTGTGAACAATATTGTAAGAAAAAAAGTATAAATTTTTACAAATATGGAAATTATCATGGCAGGAAAGTTAAAAAAATGAAGAGTTAATAATTAATCAAATTATTCCGGCCTTACTATTGACGATTCTCTATTAAAAATATATGAGTTGAAGTTGAAATACTTGATGATAAGTTTCACAACTGAAAAAATGTGAGATTTTTAAAAAAATTATTTGAAATTTCTTTAAAATATATTACAATTAAATTCCCTGATACTTTGTAAAATTCCCTGATTATTCCAGGTTTTCCAGATCTGTGGCCCCCCTGCTTAGTCACAATATGATGAAGTATTGTAGTCGTAGAGAAAAAAATGTATTTTTTTTTTTTTTTTTGAAATATCACAAAAATAGCCCTTAAGAATAATATATTCACTTCCCGTTAACTAGCGCCTCAGAATTTGGCCAATAGGAATTTTCAAAGATGGATTAGAGTCGAGGGTAGGCTGGGTTTCGAAAAGATCAAAAATGGATTCAGGGAAGTTGAAATTGAGAATTTCAAACTAAAGGATGAAAAAATTAACGAATCAGATTTGTAACTAACTTGACCATTCTATTTTCAATCAGGAACGAGCGGAGACGAAATGCTTCTAGTATGTTTAAATTACTCCCCTGTAAGAAGATGAGAAAGTCAACAAAAAATGTTTACTTTTCAAGTAAATCGCTTGTAATATTAGGCTATGTTTTTGTGAAATAAGACCCAGATAGGAAAAGAGAAAAGTCAAACATAAGTGGAAGCAATTAATGCCCAGGAAATCACGTGGTCGAAAGAGTAGAGTATATTCAGGTAAATTAGCCATTAAAGATTGATTTTATCTGATTTGAATATACTCTCTAGGTATCTAGAAAAAAAAAAAAACGGAAAAGCGAAAACATTTCTAGGATCTAGGAAATAAGGAAGTCAAGTAGAAATCCTAATATAATCATCGCTTGTTTCTAAATTGTGTTTATCGTAAAAGGCCTTTCAAATATAACCTGCTTTGTTATGATTTAGACACCTGTTAATTAAAAATAAACAAAAAATGCCTAATTTTAATATAATATATTAATATTTGCTATGACCTATTAGTGGGTTTTAAAATTAAAAAACCAATTAAAAATAAAACATAATTGAAAAAAATGTAAACAAACTTTTTTATTGAGATTTTCATCTGTCAATAATTACTTTAATTAAGAAAAGATCAATTAAGATTAAATTTGTCGAGGTCCAGACAGTGGCGTAGCTAGGTAACCAAGGGCCCTGGGGCAAATCAAAAAATGGGGCCCCACTGCTATCTAAACTGGTTAGGTTTTATCAAGTAAAAATATTAAATATACAAATACTTTAAAAATACTAAGATACTTTATCATCAGCTCTTTTTCGTGCACTGCAGGGCAGGTAATAAAAATATTAAACAGTAAACATAAAAAAATGGTGATCTCACAACTTGGTAAACTTTAATGCTGGCAAAACACAATGGTGCCTAATCGCGCAGATAGGAACCTTCCGGACATTTCCTTTGATTCGAGCTCATTGGAATTCCGTAATAAAATATCAATGTTAGGTGTCTCCTTAGGTTCTGACCTCTCTTGGAATGACCATATTATCTCAGTAGCAAAAGCTGCAGCATGTAAGCTTGGCTTTCTTTTCCGAACCAAACGATTTTTCACCCCCACTCAACTCCTTATATTATACAAGGCTCAAATTCGCCCCTGTCTTGAATATTGCTCGCATTTGTGGAGAGGAGCCCCCAAGTATTCTCTTGAAACCCTGGACGCAATTCAGAGGAGAGCTATCAGACTGATAGGCGATCCTACATTAATTGACACTCTCGACTCCCTAGCCCATCGTAGATCTGTCTCCGCCCTTTCCCTTTTTTATAGATATTACCATGGCTTTTGTTCTGACGAAATAAAATCGATAATCCCACCAAAGGCTTCATTTGCGCGAAATACACGATTTTCTAAAATTCAACACCCCTACGCGCTTAAACTAGATACTAATAGAACAAACGCATTCGCCAATTCATTTATCCCTATGACATCTAGAGACTGGAACTCTCTTCCCCCGACCGTCTTTCCAGCTACTTATAACCTTCAATCTTTCAAGACCGGCATCCACAGATACCTTCAACTGCTACCCAATCCCTAAATCTCCCCTTATCTTCACGTTACAAGGGTCCTCCACGGACTACAGAGGTTGTACCTTCTTGGTGCAACTTCTTGTAACAATATAATTATAAAAAAAAAATAATAAATAAATAATTTATATGTAAGGTCAAAAATCTAAGATTTTACATTGCATATCAGGGGGCTTCATCCCCTCAGGAGTTGAATATATTGCATGTCAGGGTGTTTTAATATCGAGGGTCGAACTAACAAGCCCGGCAAGCGTGTGAGTACTCGGGTTCAACTCTTGAGGGGATGAAGCTCTCTGATATGCAATGTAAAAATATTTCTACTAAAATCTTAGATTTTTGACTTTAAATATAAATTCTTTCTTGATATATTTGGTTTATACCGTGAGTTGTATTTTTGAAAAAAAAAATCCATCTATTTTTCAAAAAAAAAAAGGATACTCAAATCTTGGGATAAATAATTATGTTATAAGTAAACTAGTAATTTATTACTTAAATCTTTCTTAAACTTCGTATTTTTTTTACTTTTATTTTTTTTATTTAAAAAAAAATATTGAAGTAAAACTTTTTTTCTTATCACTTATAATTTTAAAGGTGGCCTTGGGCATTAAGTAAAATTAATAGAAAGCTACGCTGAAGAGGAATCTTTTTTATAAAACGTTTTGAGTACAAGTAATTGAACTAGTAAGAAACCTTTTAGTAAAATTTAAGAATTTAGAATTAATAGAATAATTAATAATATAAAAGAGTCTTGTGGTATAAATTACTGGTAATGTGAAACCGGCACATTGTCTTTTTCCTACTCTGAAGTGAAACGGCGTGTGATTTTTTTAAGGTCCCGTATAAACCTAAAATGAGACCCTGTTGGTCCTAAGTTATCTGCCTGTCCGTTTGTCATTTAGCTCAATAAAATCGAACACAAAAGACTACTTGCCCAGGTAGCACACAATATACCCAGAATATTCTAAGAAGAAAGGACATATATATTCCAATTATCTCCAGGAGATCCATAGAATATTTGTATGGGCGTTAATCTTCTGAGAATATCCTTTTCCGAATATTCCAAGAATGCCCAACTAGGAATATTCCGGGGAAGAGAATTTAATGTCCTACACGAATATTCAAATTTCGATCATCCTTGGGATATTTTTAGAATGTCCCGAAAAAGCGTCGACAACCAATTTTTTTCTTATATATAACTCAATATTAATGGAAATATTGTTGTTATTTTAATTATATTTTAATAATATTTTTATAGAGAAAAGTTTTCGGAATTTAACAGAATGAAATTAATTTTTTTTTATTTATTATATATATATAATTTCATTTAAATAGAGTAGGTAAACATTCCTCGGGATATTACCGGGGTGTGGGTAGAAGATTCTTAGGACATTCCTCGGGAGATTACCTGAATATCTGTAGAAGATTTTTAGGTGGCATTATGGGCTTTCTAAGTATATTCTTAGAATATCTACGTAGATTTATAGGACTTCTACGGAATATACGAATGTTCGGAAAAGATATTGAAAGAATATACATAGAATATTCTTGTGCTACCTGGGTGAAAGCACGTAAAATAAATAATTGCAATTAAGAAGTGTAAAATTTGCCCCTTAAGCTTATATGTACAACCGAAACACCTTGCTAAAAACATAGGCCTAGATTTTGAATTATTAATAATCGAAATTAAAAATCATTTCATTGTTTGTTTTATTTATTATCATCATCATCATACATCCCTAAGACTGGTTCGACGCAAACTCCCGCTTCTATTTGAGCCTATCCCGTGCCAACTCTCTTTCACTTTTCTAAAAGTTCCACATAAATCCCCTATTTTTTATTATCTAATGAAAATATTCTAATCCAAGGCTTCCTCTTCCCTTTCCAACCTTAAGCTCTAAAATATCCCTAAGAAATCCTCCTCTACAGTGTCTTATCGAGTGCCCTTACATCAGTTTTTTTTTTTTAATTCTCATCTACGAATGTCGGAATCTTTTAGTGGTTTGCCTGCAAAAAGATTTTCTAAATTCAAACTCCTAAATTTAGAAAGAATGGCACAAAACTCTGAAATATAATTATGAAAAATGTTTGAAAACCACCAGTTATCACAATAAAAATTTAATTTATTTGAGTAAACACATATAAATTTGTTAATGTCTTACCTTTTAACTTGTAATTATATGTATTAGTTATTTTTTTTTTCTTTTATTTAATTCAAATTCATTTGAATTTATTTATTATTTTGTTGAAACCACATAATTTTTTCCCTTTATAGTGGACATTTCATTATTTAAAAAAAATAAATAAGATGTACATCAAACATTTGCAGGCAAACAGGTAAAGGAATTTTAGGAAGATTTATCTCCAAAAAAAAAACTAGTTTTATAGATTAAGTGACAAATCACACATGTTAGAGTACAGATATTTCGTTGCCCATAAATGAATACTTAGAACAATTTTCCATTTTAGTTATATAACCGAAGAAATTAAATTTTTTTCTTTTTTTGGGAAATTTGTTAAATTTTTAAGGAATAAATCAAAGAAGTCGTCCTCTGCTTGACATAAATAAGTATAGACTTTGCAGTGACGGCGCAAGACCAAAATTTTATGTGTGCGAGGTAAATTTTGAGAGCCCCCCCCCCCCCCCCCCCTCTCCATGGTGGCGCAATTTTACATAGAGAGAAAAAATTTGGGTGGGGGTTTTGGGAAATTTCTTTTTTTTTTAACAAAGGTGAACAAAAAAACAATAAACTTTTCGTCCGGGGTCCAAGTGGTTACAAAATGTTGCTGTTGCTAGCCTAAAGAAAACAAATTTGGTATGTCAATATATTTATCGTTTTATAATGAATAAATTTATAATTTTTACGTTGCGTTCGAGTTATGGGTATTTGCAGTGCGCGAGGCCCCTCGGTAGGCGGTGGCCCACGTCACCCACGCCTAACGCCGCCTCTCAGACTTTGCTTTCATCTTCAGTCTTCTAATGAATAAATATTTATAATACTTCAAGTAAAAGAGATAATCTTTGATTTATAAATCAGTAGGAATAACACTATTGGTGTTTTCTTCCATTGTTTTGTGATTTTACTAATTGATCAGTATTTCAAACCATTTCATTGATACAAATTGTACTGTCATATCACAAGAATCTAATTCATATATATTCTAATGTCGTTACTCACAGAGAGTTTATTCAAGAAAATTGGTAAGCAACAGTCCATATCTTTCAAAATTCCCATCTATGAAATAGCCAGTTAATATAAAAATAATTTACCTAAAGAAATTATTAAATGGAAATAATATACAAAAAATAGGCGAGTTGAAAAATTATTCCTAAAAAAGATGAAATAGGCAAAGTAAAATTTACAATTCAAATTGACCAGGGAAATAATTTCTTTCTAAAACTATCATAAGACAAATTGTACCAAATCATTTAATAAATAAAGGTTAAAGTATACCTACATGAATCATTAGGGTGGTCCACATTTTGGGTATTTTCGAATTTTTACACTGACAGAGACTCACATGGTTCGAATTAAATAAAAAAAAAATACCCCCTAAGTTTCAAGTCTCTTTCTCAATTTTAACCTGTGCCCCAGAGCTATGCAAGTTTCCCCTCTAAATAACATGGGGTTTTTGGCATTAAACGATCAATCTTTTATTCCGGCCAAAGTAATGGTTCAAAAAATTTGAAACTCTGTAGACTTTATCCTTATAATAGTATCTATCCTTCTGAATTTTCACAGATTTTTAGCTATTTTAATTTTGGAGTTACAGCTAGATAAAATACTGCTAGGTATATCTTAGTGTTAGTAAGTTATAGACTCTAAAATTATAATAGCTAAAAATCTGTAATAATTCTGAAGAATAGCTGCTAATATAAGGAGTACCTGGCCACCGAGCGATGCTCGGTAACTTTTTACTTCAAGTTAAAAGCTATATATATAGTACACGGCCCCTGGCACCCCCCCCCCCCCCGAAACCTCAGACTCACACGCCGCCAGCCACCTCTACCTACCCGTACACGCCCCCCGAAACTCCCCACTACCTCCACCCACACACCCGCCCCCAATTTTTGCATTTCTAGTCTTCTAGTGATCCACAGATTATGTGTATTTAGGCATATAAATAAATAGTTTTTAAGGAATTTGGTGTTGGTACTTGGTGAAACATTTTTTAAAATTATTGGATAATTACCGTATAATTTTTTTTTTTAATTAAATATCAATTTGTCGAGTTTTTTAATTAATTAAATTGTCAAATTCTAATATTTGTGGGATTTAAAACTCGATTTTTTATAAATTAAATTGCCCAACTTTTAATATATAATAATAATTATAAATAATCTTATTGTGGGATTTAAAATTAAAAAAACCTATTATTTATTAAAAGGAATGTCAAAAATGTAATGTAAATATACATTTTTATCGAGACAACCTGTGAATAATTATTTCAATTAACAAAAAACCCATCAAAAACAACTTGGCCGAAGATGAGACCGTGACAGATCGAATCGCCACCCCCCCCCCCCCCCTTGAATTTCATCCAAATCGTTAGAGCCGTTTTCCAGAAACCGATTGGATATATTTAATTATATATATATTCATTTGGGGAAGAACCCCCAAAAACGGAGGCAACCCCCCCCCCCCCCCCCCATAGACAACAACCCAATAAATAATCCTTAAAATTAAATTTTAATAAAAATGTATATTTACATTACATTTACATCCCTTTTAATAAATAATTGGGTTTTTTTAATTTAATTTATATATATACAAGATTTGCTCGTTTAATATATAAGGATAAAGTCAACAGAGTTTCAAATTCTTTGAATCATTACTTTGCCCGGAATAAAAAATTGATCATTCAATGCCAAAAACCCCATGTTATTTAGATGGGAAACCTACATCGCTGTGGGGCACTGGTTAAAATTGAGATAGATACTTGGGGGATATTTTCTTTTATTTATTTTGAACCATATGAGCCTCTGTCAGCGTAAAAATTCGAAAATACCCAAAATAAGGACCACCCTAATGAATCACTTTAATGAACAAACAGAAGAACAAGGCAAAGGGAGCCAAAAAGGCCATGCAGGGAGTTTAAAAAAAATTTTATAGGTATTCAATTCAAAGCCATCCATCCTTAAGAAAAAAATAAAATAAATAATAATAATAAGGATCTATTAAGCAAATAAACAAAATTTTAGTTATAGAAAAACCAAAATTTTATTCCATACAATTAATAAAATAGTTTACATTGAATGATATTTATAATGAAATTATTAATACTAATTTAAATATAATTTATAGTAAATAAATGTACAAAAAATATAAAAGAAAAAAAATTAGTTTGTAAAATTGCTATAAACTCTATATAAACAATAATATTATATTTTAATTATAAAAAAAAGAGCATTATTTTAATATGCAGAGCTAGAAGCTAGTTTCTATCAATTTTTTAAGTATTTTAAAATTTGATTATATAACAACAAAACTACCTTTTGATTAAGTTGAAGAATAAGTAAGTATAGTAGAATTTCGATTATCCAAGAATAAAAAA
Organism: Forficula auricularia; assembly: GCA_024734495.1. Taxonomy (NCBI): domain Eukaryota; kingdom Metazoa; phylum Arthropoda; class Insecta; order Dermaptera; family Forficulidae; genus Forficula; species Forficula auricularia. The sequence continues at coordinate 171,398 of JALMQS010000266.1, forward strand.
ATATTAAACAAATAATATTTAACGATATTAAAAAAAAACTATGTTGACTCAAAAACAATCAGAAAATGAGTAAACTAAAAATTTCTAAGAAAAAATTTATAATGGAATTTTTATATTATTATTATTATTACTGATGCCAATATCTTTAAATATTAATATTAATAATATATAGGAATTTATATAAAATATAATTTAATAAAAAAAAAAAAAAAAAAATGAAAAAAATCTACACCTTGATATACAGCCTACATATATATTTATATATACAATTAATTTATAAAAAAATAAATGCCATTCGTTTGAGTGAAAATCAAAGGTTTTTCGAATTATGTTCCCTTTAAAAATTAACCCTTTTTTGAGTAAAATAAGAGAATTTTGTCTCCGAAACGTTTGATGTTCAATTAAACAAATTGGGATTGCTTTTTTTTATATATATTTTTTTCCATATATTAATTTGTTTAAATAATACAACCAAGAATATTATTATATTATATCTATGTAAAAATTTAATTATTTATATATAATACAAGGAAAAACCAATACTGAAATATTGTACAAATGAATAAAAAATTCAAAATGTAATTATTTTAAATTAAATGGTATTTTATTACTTCTAACTAATAGTTTATAAATATTAGAAGTTGAGAACAAAGGTTTAATTTTTTTTTTGTCTAATTAGAGATCTTATGACTTTTTAAGAGTTTTATTTTTATTTGCTCCTAAATGTCTAACAAATTGATAAATACTACTAAATAGAGTTATTAAACTAAAGCTTCTCATTTTCATATTAAGAGACAGTAATTAATAATTAAAATAAAAAAAAAACATAAATTTTGCGGATATATACAAATTATTGATTAGGTTTATCCTAGCAAATAAGATCAAGCTATAGTACAATTGACAACTACATATATAGTTTTTATACCTAATTTATATTTGGCTGTGAAAATTTTATTGTTTTTGACATTTTTTACATTGTTTATTATTTTATTTATTTATTTGTTATTTTTATTCATTATTTATTATTTTCATTATGACATTATTTCATTATCTGTGATACTATTTAATTGTTTGTAATTATTTATTGTTTATTTGTTGATTATTGTATATTTGTACACAATTTTATAATTGTTATGCCTAATATATATTTGGCTGTGCACCTCATAAGAGGAGAGAAAATAAAAAAACCAAAAAAAACCCATAAATTTTCAGAGTTATTAGCCAATATTGGGGAAAATCGCTAGAGGCACTCTTTAACGAGGAACAAAATCATTTTTTTCCATTGGAATATGTTTATTTATTTATTTAATCCCAGAGTTAACGAGGGCCTCAAGCTAGCAATAAATATTATGGGGTTAATTTATAGATAATTAATAATTCTATTATCTTGAATATATGTCATCCCTACCCACCAAAATATCGTCATTTATCAAAACAAAATAAAATCTTATTAAACTAAAAAAAAAAAAAAATTGGTCATGAATATTCTTTAATATGGAGGAAAAATTTTTAATTAAATATATTTGAACGAAATTTTCTCTTTGGTGACCTTCTGGTAGAATTTTCAGCTGAAAGTAATGGAAGGCAGAAAGAAAAAATCATCCCATTTCCAAATAAAAGGTGTTTCCTTCTTTCCTCCTTGCCTTTTAAACCGACGTTTCGGAGGATTTTTCCCTCCTTCTTCAGGGTTTAAAAGGAAAGGAGGAAAGAAAGAAAGGAATAAAAATTAAATAAATACACCTTCCATTTGAAAATGGGATAATTTTTTCTTTCTTCACTAGCCCCCTGGGCCATGCCAGTGCCTGATGGGTGTTCACTTCGTGCGCCGCACGCAGGCATTCAAATCGCCAGGGATTTTTTTTTGTTTTTTATGAGATTAAAATATGAAATTTGTAAAAAAAAAAATATAAATGATTTGAATTTTTTTTACAAATTTAATCTCATAAAAGAAAAAAAAAATTCCTGGCTATTTGAACGCCTGCGTGCGGCGCACGCAATGAACACCCGCCAGGCACGGGCCTGCCCTGGGCTGCCTTCCATTACTTTCGGCTGAACATTTTAATTAAAAATTTCTAAATAGACAAAAAAATAAAAAGTCATAATATAAAATTCAATTAGAAAGTGACTTAAAATACATTTGTTCTCAGCCTGTCTATATTATTATTATTATTATTGATTTTGAATAAGAATTAATTTCATGTGTATATTGAACGATTTTCATTTTCACATGTTAATTTCAGAATATATCTTAAGTATTTTTTTGTTTTTATGAATTAATGATTAGAAGTAATAAAATATTATTCATTTAGTTAAGTATTTATTAAATTAAACTTTTAATAATAAATCTCTTGGTGAATCTAATCAATTCGCTTAGGAAAGGTGCAATTTCGCGGTCAGCAGTTGACGGTGGGCAATCGACCAAGTACTGCTTTCACATAAAATAAGGGAACATAAATAAATTGGTGTTGTTATCGTTCATGTCTAATATTTTTCTTTGTGGCTGGTTATTGTGTACCTGGACCTGAAATAAAATTAGAAGTTAAATTTTCAAAATGTTTCGCAGAATATTTGCTTCCTTGCTTTCTGCTTCCTTAGGCATTTTTTAAACTTAATCTCCATTTTGAAAATATAACTTCCAATTTTATTTCAAGTCCAGGTACCCAATAACCAGCCATAAAGGAACATATTTCGTTGGAACTGCTCGGCAGTCGAGGGTGGACAGTTCCAACGAAATATGTTCTCTTTTAGCAGTAGGTCACTGCCCATCGTCAACTGCCGACCACCGAAATTGCACCTGAAGATATAAATAAATACAGAAATAAGAAAAGAATATAACATGAAGTAGAGATCTTAATATATTTTTATTTTTTTTATTTTAACATAAAATTACGAAATTAAATATTAATTTAACCATAAATCTTAATTTTTATAATAAAATCACATCATTTACATTATTTATTATAAAATAAAATAAATAAATAAATGGGATATTTCGACTAGTAATTTTTTGAAGATTTCAGGCCATACAAGTAAGCAAATTGAAATCAAACAAAAGATCTTGAAGTCGAGAGCTATCGTACAAGGTTCAGCAAGGAAGTGAGATTATTTTCAGAAAAATTGTACATAGCTATTTTAGGGCGTTTTTTTTTTGTTAAGACTACATAATGACATTTAAGATGATGAAACCAAAACATAATAATATTTAAGATTGGAGTAATTTTTGGAGAAGGGCTGATAAGTGAAATTGAGTGATATTGATGAGGCAGAGAGGCCATATTGTAATATTCCCAGTCGATGTGTCACCCGACACTGCCTGAGCAACACTGTTCCTCTCAATATCTCTCTCCCCCTTATATACCTATATTCACCCCTACCACTGTCCTTATCTCCCCTCTCATATACCCCTCCTTACTCTCCCTCCCTTATATACCCTTCGAGAGCAATTAGCGCAAGCTATTCTTAGCTTATCTTCCGAGATAATCTTAATCGGCTTAGAAAAGTACGTCTTACTATTTTCACTTAAAAAAAAGAAGATAATTTATACTATCCTTTTATTCATAGCCTCCGAAACGTCGGTTTATGAATAAAAAGATAGTATAAATTATCTTCTTTTTTGGACTGCCTCATCAATATTCACTCAATAATAATATTTGCTGATAAAGAAAAGATGACTGTCTAAATATTTATAAATTAGGAAAGAGAGGAATTCAGCCAGTAAAGGAAGCCTCTGTCGAATAAAAACCCCCAATTATAGAAAACAGTTTTGGCCCCAATTATATAATGCCATCTTCAGTTCTAATTAGATGAATATATTCTCATTAGAGCTGAAGATGGCATTAGTATAATTAAAACCGAAACTGTCTTCTACAATTGGAAGTTTTTATTCGACAGAGGCCTCCTTTACTGGCTGAATTCCTCTCTTTCCTAATTCATAATTTTATTAAGAGAACATTTTCCTGGGCACTTCATTTGCGTTCCTATGTATGAGAAGAAGCCCTCTCAAATCCCCGATCTTTCAAAATGTGATTATTTTTTATAAAACTACCTAAAAATTGATGTTTATAGTGAAAAACCAGGCACTCATGAGACCCTTTCAGATGGTATCACCCGAGAAATTCGAGGAATTCCAGTTTTTTATGCTTGAAAGTTCAATGGACAAATTTACTGCTCGTCTGCAAAAATGCTTGGAAAAGAACATTCGTTATTTGAAAGATGTTTAAATGTTTTTATGCTTTTGTTACAGCATCCTAAATAACATTATATATGTAATCTTAAAAAAAAAAAATTGAAATTCTTCAAAAAATAACTTTGTGTGAGTGTTTTGAAAATAATTACACTTCCTTGCTGGACGGTGTATTTTTTAATTCTTTTTTTATTTTATAAACATATTTTTAAAAAGTAAATTATGTGATTTTATTAAATTTATATTATAAAAATGGAAATAAAGTTTAAATAAATTTATTTTGTTAACTAGTGTCAATGATCACATATATGTTATATTGAATGTATAGTATAGTAAATAAATTAATTGTGAAAATACATTCTCTTTTCAAAATGATCTATGAAACAAAACATTTATTTATTTATTTTATTTTATGTGAATATTTCTGGTTATTGAATATCTTTTTTAAAAAAATTAGCGATAATTTTATTCATTAAGAAATAAAATTTAAAAAAGCTGCAAAGTTGTTTTCTTTCATCAACTGTGTGAAAGTTTCAAAATTGTCCTGCAGAAAAATTATATTAGGACGGAAATTTCGGACGGAATAATGCTGCAAAACTTGGTCTAAGTACTAGATGCTGGTCATTGGTCTTTTCTCCAATTTATTTATTTCAATATTCTTTTTTAAATTTTATAAAAATTATTCTAGAATGAATGCTCATTTTTTAAAAGAGACATACAACATCCAGAGATATTCATAAAAATGTTTGTTCAGTAGACAATTTTGAGCAGATTGAATAGTTTATAAATGGTAAATACTAATCTTTATGGAATGATAATCGATTTTCTACTATATCGATAAACATTTAATTTCATAAGCATCAATTTAAACGTGAAGAAACAACGTGCGTTCAGAGTTTCTCGTAGGGCTGATGGGTCGTGGTTAAGTCTGTAAATATAGACACCCACATACAACATTCATACAAATGCCATGCAATGCAAATGCAAGGAAAATTTATATATATATATATTTAAATAAATAATTACAATTTATTGTAAGAAGATAGGTAGACTAGGCATGCAGAAAGTTAAAAGAATATTAAAAGACTAACCTGCTGAATATTGAGTGTACTGTTGATACTGAGGATGGAAATTGTGAATGGCATCGGTCATAATGTCTTTTGGGTTCATTGTCTCTTTCAAGGATGAACTGATGGATTGCATAGTGACGGATCTGCCGCGACTGTCGCGTCCTGTTCCAGCTCCTGCTGCAGCTGCATAGACATGAGCAGGGAAAGCAGATCTAAAAAAAAGTATATATAATATTAAAAATTATTTCTTGACGAGTGTAGCAGAGTTTTTGATTTTATAAGAACATATCAAATAAGGAGTTTGTGTTTTCAAAGAGATTATTGTTTTGATTAATATTGTCATCTTTTTTTTTTTTTTTTTTTTTTACTTAGGGAAAGTGGTGTAGGTTTTAGGTGAAACATGATATTAATAACTTTTAAGTTCTAGGTGAAACATTTTAATATAATAATAAAACTTGAGTAAGATGCAGGTAGGATTCACAAAAAAGAAATAAAACAAAATTGAGTTTTGAATTCGATATAATATTTGGGAGTGAGCCCATCATCAGGAGTCAAAGAAAACTGATGATGGGCTCACCCCAGAAATATTTATATCGAATTCAAAACTCAATTTTGTTTTATTTCTTTTTTGTGAAACCTACCTCGCATCTTGCTCAAGTTTAATTATTAAACATGATATTAATTAATCAAATAAAGAGAGTGTAGTTTCACAGTGAATGAAATAAAACTCAGAGGTTTATACAAACTCAGTATATTTCGGATTACTAGTCCATCATCAGGAGTTTACAGATTACAAACTAATAATATTTGAACATGTGATCGCAAAATATAACATCTAAATCATAATTAATTAATAAAGTAAAGGGAGTGTATGATTTAGATGTTATATTTTGCGATCGCATGTTCAAATATTATTAGTTTGTAATCTGCAAACTCCTGATGATGGACCAGTAATCCGAAATATATTGAGTTTGTTGTATAAACCTCTTGAGTTTTATTTCATTCACTGTGAAACTACACTCCCTTTACTTTATTAATTAATATTGTCATCTTTTGTATTTTAAAATTTTTTCATTGATTTATGCAGATTATATCATTTATTAGATTGATGGATGATATTATATAGTTACTTATTTAATAGTTTGATTAATATTGTTATTCTTATATCTTAAAATTTTTTGTATTGATTTCTATAAATTATTTGTTGTCATTTATATGGATGATGTTATGTGATCTTTTTTTTATTTATTATATTTTTGTATTGATTTATGTGAATTCTATCATTATTGATTTGTATGATGAATAGCTGAAATAACTAATAAAAATTATTATTATTATACAGGGTGGGGCAGATCTAGCACATTTTGAAGAGGTATAAAAAATGAAAAAATTTAACTAGAAAAAAACTGAATATATTTTTAAAAGAACATAAAATGATTTTTTTTTAAATGTGTTTTAAACATTATCAGACAAAAAAAAAGGGGGGGGGGGGGAGGAGGGGGGTAAAAAATGAAAATTCTAGCCCTTTTGTCCAAATTCAACCAAATTTTGTATACATATTTTGTAGACCCCAAAAAGGCTAGAAATGCAAAAACTAATCACACAAAATGGGAGGAGGGTCAAAAATGAAAATTCTAGCCCTTTCGATCAAACTCAACTAAATTTTGTATAAATAGTTTAGTCGAAAGGGCTGGAATTTTCATTTTTGACCCACCTCATCATCAACCATATTATCATCAGTCTTTTTAATTATAAATATTATTTTTCATGGTCAGTATGCGTGGATATTGAAAATTTTTCCTTCTTTCTCAGCTTGTTAGTCAGATAGAATTAAAAAAAATAATAATAATTTAATTCTACCTGGCTATCAAGCTGAGAAAGAAGGAAAAAATGTTCAATATCCACGCGATACTGATCCATGAAAAATAATATTTATAATTTAATAAGACTGATGATGAGGGCCAAGCCTTCGTAACTATAGTCTCAAACAAATAAATAATATATATACAGATATATAATTTCGATATATATGCGTATGTTTATTTGCATCAAGCAGAAAACAACCTCTTTGTTTCTTTAAGAAAAAGAAAAGTTGCTTCCTCTAAAATTTAGAGTGTTGCTTTCTAAATTATAGAGGAAGGAACTTATTTTTACTTTACCATACAAGGTATGGTCAATTGTGCATGAAAAAAGTGGTTTTTTGCTTCTTTTTTTCGAAATATCTCAAAAACTGCTGAAACTATTTTGATTATAAAAATTGGACGAAACCATGGCATTTCGGTCTACAAAAAAGCCCTAATAAGTGAACATCGAAAAAATTATATTTTTCGAGTTAACAATTGTTTTGTCAAAATGTCTGTTAGTCTGTTAGTCTGGGCGTTACCAAATTTGTGTGGACGAGCTAGCTCAAAAACTGGTGTGAATATCAAAACTAAATTTCACACGTAGTTTTGGTGCATTGAGATTAAGAGCTGATTATTTTCTTTTTTCTTTTTGCAAATTTACCATTGAAAAAGGGAGAAAATCTCCCGAAAAGTTTGGTTAAAAATAAACGTGTTCTTGATTGTTTTTTTAAAGATTTGTATTTTTTATATTTATTTATAATTTTTCTCAACTTTCCAGGTTTAAACATTCTTAAATTTTGCTCTGTACTTTTATTATAATTCCAATAAATTTAAAGATAGATAATTTGTTTTGATTTTTACCTGAGTGCTACGGCTGCGGCAAGCATTTCAATACAGATAAGAAAGTTTTGGTAGCCAGCGGAAACGGTACCAACGCTCACACCAGGAATGGATTCGATAACTTCCGCCTTCTCAAGGACAGCCAATAATACACCTTGCCAAAATGATAAGAAAATTACCGATTTAACGGTGCAAAATTTAAGTACAGGATCATATGGCGTCAATAGGTCTCGGGTAGCATAATAAAACAAAAACAGTCCATACAATGCCAGGGACACGGAGATGTTATATATTATCGTGGCATATAAGTATCCGCCATCTGGAGACCAGTCCCCATCTCTAAACAAATAGAAAAGAAAAAACATTATAAAAAAAAATACAATGATTATTTTCATTAAATTGCTAAGTTGATGAATCTATATATGGCATGTCTCGATTTTTTTTAATTATTGAAACCGGTTGTGAAAGCGAGTTAAGAAATAATCTTAAAAGTAAAGGTAAATAATAATTCAGATAAAGTATAATGCAAGCATATGCAATAGTAAATATAATTTCTCGAATTGTGTGAAATTTTTCAAAATTCCATCATTATTTAAAGCAGGGGTGTCCAGCCTTTTGGCATATGAGGGCCGCATTTGAAGAAAAAACAAATATACTAATTCTATTGACATTTGTTAATCAAAAAATATAGTTAATAATGTAAAATAATGAATTCTACCACGACAAAGAAAAAAAAAGTCATTTTTGAGTTCTTTTCCTTCAGAATTTTATTTTTAAATCATTTAGCACGTCAAATTTTTAAATATTAGAAACTTCATTAATTTTACTTTACCATGCAGGGTAAGAACAAGTATTGTAATCGTGCATGAAAAAAGTGTTTTTTTTTGCTTCTTTTTTCGAAATTTCTCAAAAACAGCTGAAACTATTTTGATTAAAAAAATTGAGCGAAGCCATGGCATTTCGCTCTACAAAAAACCCTTATAAGTGAACATCGAAAAAAATTATATTTTTCGAGATAATAATTGTTTTGTCAAAATGTCTGTTTGTCTGTTAGTTAGTCTGTGCGTTACCAAATTTTTTTGGGCGAGCTAGCTCAAAAACTAGTTTGAATATCGAAACCAAATTTTACACGTAATTTTGGTCCATTGAGATTAAGAGCTGATTAGATTTTGGTGCATATCGACCCAAAATTAAGGGGGAGTGGAGGCGGGTTTAAAAATTAAAAATCTAGGCCATTTGGGCAAACTCAACCAAATTTTGTATACATAATCAGTGGAACGCCAGAAGTCTAAAAATGCAAAAACTAACCGCCCAAAATGGAGGTGGGGGTCAGAAAATTAAAATCTAGGCCCTTGTACCAAACTCAACCAAATTTTGTATACATAATCAGTGGGACCCCAGAAGACTAAAAATGCAAAAACTAACCACCCAAAATAGGGGGGGGTCAAAAAATTAAAAATGCAAAAACTAACATCCAAAAATTGGGGGATGGGGTTTGAAGGGCCAAAAAAATTAAAATATAGGTCTATGAACCAAATTCAACCAAATTTTGTATACATAATCAGTGGGCCCCCAGAAGTCTAAAAATGCAAAAACTAACCCCGCCCTTACATGATTATAAATAATTTTATTAAATATTAAATATAAGAGAATGGCCAGGTTATATGGTAAAGTCAAGTGGATTGCCACATCAGAACATATCAGTTTATTTCACTTGATAGTTGAGCTTATAATTTTGCTTTTAGTGAATTTTATTCTTGAAAATAGCTTCTTCAAGTATACCTATATGTAAATACATATTGTGAAAACTAGGATTATTTTTTTCTGAGTATGGTAGATAATTTTTATAAAATTCTAATAATGAGACATATTATTAAATTTATCTTTCAGTTGAATGTCTGATTGCAGTTTCATACATATTCAATCAGAAAGTTTCCAGATAAAATATTTATATCTAATAAAAATTAAGTCAAAATATGACAAAATTGCGATTTTTTTCGAAAATCTTGATTTTATTTTCAAATTTATACGAACTTTAAAATTTTTTATATCGTAACTATAATAATAATAATTATATAAAAATTTTAAGAAAAAAATAAAAACCGACTTCAAAAAATTAAATGCAACAAATAAAATACACTAAAAGGTATAAAATAATTATTATCTTATTTAGTTACAACTAAAACGACTGAAATATTAACACGAAATTACTTTTTAAAGTCGGTGCCAAACAAACTATACCTATAAGCGAGCGTACCCTCCAAACGTACTAAGTAAGATCCGTCGAGTGCGATTCATAAAAGGTATATGTTTGGCACCGACTTCAAAAAGTAATGTCGTGTTAATATTTCGTCGTTTAGTTGTAACTAAATAAGAATAATAATTATTTTATACCTTTTAGTGTATTTTTATATTTGTTGCATTTAATTTTTTGAAGTCGGTTTTTATTTTTTTCTTAAAATTTTTTATTTTTCTTTAACCGACTTCAAAAAAGGAGGAGGTTCTCTATTCGACTTTTTTTTTTTTTTTTTTTTTTTGTGCCTATGTTACACTCATATCTCCGCACAATTCTCAACCGATTTTGAAATTTTTTTTGCACTGGGCTCAGTCTCCAAGCTTCCGATTGGTCCCATTTTTTTCGTATTTTTTCATAGGAGCATTAGACCTTTTTGTGGGCTTGTTTAGGCCCCCTAACCTCTTTCGTATTATGAACCCGATTTTCGATGGTTCTTTTTTTATCCGACGAGGTGTCTTAGGGATGGTGTCATATTAATTTGGTCAAGTTCTGATGATGCTGATCACTATTGTTAACATCACTAAAAAGAGAAAAATAAAAAATAACTTTTAAGAAAAAAATAAAAAACCGACTTCAAAAAATTAAAACGCAACAAATAAAATACAAACTAAAAGGTATAAAATAATTATTATCTTATTTAGTTACAACTAAACTACGAAATATTAACATGAAATTACTTTTTTAAGTCGGTGCCAAACATATACCTTTTATGAATCGCACTCGACGGATCTTACTTAGTTCGTTTGGAGGGTATGCTCGCTTATAGGTATAGTTAGTTTGGCACCGACTTCAAAAAGTAATTTCATGTTAATATTTCGTCGTTTAGCTGTAACTAAATAAGATAATAATTATTTTATACCTTTTAGTGTATTTTATTTGTTGCATTTAATTTTTTGAAGTCGGTTTTTATTTTTTTCTTAAAAATTATTTTTATTAGTGATGTCATTAATAGTGATTATATCATCAGAACTTGACCAAATTAATATGACACCATCCCTAAGACACCCCCTTTCGGATAAAAAAAGAACTATCGAAATCGGTTCATAAACAAAGAGGTTAGGTCTAAACAAACCTAATAAAAAAGGTCTAATACCTATGAAAAAAAAAATCGAAAAAAAATGGGACCAATCGGAAGCTAGACTGGACCCAATGCAAAAAAAATTTCAAAATCGGTTGAGAATTGGCGGAGATATGAGGTAACATAGGCACAAAAAAAAAAAAAAAAATTCAGTCGAATAGAGAACCTCCTCCTTTTTTGAAGTCGGTTAAAAATAGATATTTTTATAACAATAATATTGAGTGATTTTTACCTGTAATGACCGAATCCTTGTAAAATAATAATGACAACTGCCATAACTGGTTTGACAAGACAGAATTGAAGGGTTGCCTGTTTACAGAAACGCAAAAAGCCAATAGTATATGTCCTTCCAGTCAGACAACAAGTTCCATAGAGACAGGATGATCGGATTGGTTTCCCTAGAAGAAAAAAAAACTTGTTTTAAAGACTTAAATACATTTATTTAATACAATAGTAAATATTTCGAGTTGAAATTTTAATAAAATCACACATAATTAATTATAAGTACCTGGAACACTGAGCGATGCTCGGTAATTTTTTGATTCAGTTAAAAGCGATATATTAATATTATTTTTAAATTCAGGCAAAAAGCTTGATTTTTTTTATTCGCAGCCAAAATAATAGAAAATTGAAATAAAACTTAATTTATATTTTTACCAACGTTCACACCCGCTTATGGCCATCATCAAGACGTAGCCACAAAGTTTTGGATGTAATTACAATTAAAAATAATATTGATATACACCGAGGTTCATTCGTTGACCCTTTTAAATCCTGAAGAAGGAGGCACGATCCTTCGAATTGTCGGATTTTTTTAAGAGAATGAAATTGATAGTCTACTAAATTATTTTATAGAAAAATACCTTTAATTTATTAAATTTCCAAATTCTAATATATTATAATATTTATAATGATCTATTAGTGGTATTTAAAATAAAAAAAAAAACAATTAATTTTATTAAAAGAAAATTGAAAAAAATGTAATTATAAATTTTTATTCAAACAACCAACGGTGAATAATTATTTCTATTAACGAAAAACCCATCAAAAACAACTTAACCAAAGATGAGACCGTGACAGATCGAATTGTCAACCTAAAAACCCCCTAACCCGTAAATTTCATCCAAATCTTTAAGAGTCGTTTTTGAGAAACTGATTTTATATTTATATATATTTATATATAGTTTTATTTTATTATTTATTTGTGTTCAATAAATAATTATAATTAATTATGTGTGAGTTTACTAACATTTCAACTCAAAATCAAATCAATCATAAAAATAAGAGCTTCATCAGCTTCATTACTGATAAATACTATAGTAATAAATAAGTAAAATATAAAATGGACTGGTATTTTTATTTCCAGCTCACATACCTCTAATTTCGCTCATTATATTGCCTTCGCCGCCAAGAAATTCGTAACATAGAGAAAGGAAATTATATATGACAAATGCCTCGTAGCAATCACGAACAGTAAAGAAATACACATAATAGGAATCTGCATTGAAGAATAATAACGATACCCAAGAGTAGAATGCATAAATTGGAACAATAAATAGGATGCGCACTATCCAGCGTTGTTCGGACGGGTTGCTGTACCATCGCAAGTGTTGGTAGATCTAAAACAAAAGACAATACAAAATAAAAATTATTAACAATTTAAACATTGGAGTCTAAAATTACAATATTCAGAAACGAAATTTTTCTTACAAGAACATAAATTAAATTATAAAAAGTTAGCAGTTTTTTTTTTTTTGGTTTCGTTTAAAAGTAAAATGGGACCTTCTTAGAGAACGTCAAAAAAATTATAAATAATAAATACGTACGGAATAAAGGGAGAAAAGGTGATATATTTATTTAGTTTTGTTTTATTATATTTTATTTATTTATTTGTTTATTTAGTTCTCACAAGCAGAGATTACCTGAGGTAGATAGAGAGAGGACATAGTATCCTTGTTGACCAGGTTTCCTTAACAACTTATGACAAATCTCGGGGTGGCTAATGCGTCGTTTGCTCCTGGTATCTGATTTAAATTACGTTTTGTCTTTTGATGGAAATCTATGATTATATTATTTGTTAATGAGCAAACATTTCTATTTTTTTTCTTTTTCTTGGTTGTTAATTTCTTTTAATTGATTTATGTTTATGTTTATTAATTACTGTAGTTAATTTGTATTGATGTTTTGTTGACCTAGTCATCGAGGACTTGTGCCTCTAAGCAGGTCGAGTAATAAAGATTTATTTATTTATTTATTTATAGCCTAGCGCAGTGGTTCTTAACCTATGGGAGGTGAACCGCGACTGGAATTAAGTGTACACGTCTTTGGAATTACGTGGAATTATTTTGGAATTTGTCCCTTCATCTATTGTCTTCTACTTGGAAATGAAAGTGGAAATAGGTGTACACGATATTAGGTCGCGGTTCACCCCTCGGTTTAAATTATCTTCTTTTATATTGATATAATTTTTGAAATAAAAAAAGTGTATTATATCGAGAGTTAAAAACCGACTTCAAAAAAATTAAATGCAACAAATAAAATAATAAGAACTCAAAAATAAAATAAAATGCACTAAAAGGTATAACATAATTATCTTATTTAGTTACAACTAAACGACGAAATATTAACATGAAATCACTTTTTGAAGTCGGTGCCAACCAAAATCGAACTCGACGGATCTTATTAGGTACGTTTGACGGGTAAGCTGGCTTATATAGTTTGTTTGGCAGCGACTTCAAAAAGTGATTTCATGTAACACTTTCATCGTTTAGTTGTAACTAAATTAGATAATTATTTTATAGCTTCTAGTGCATTTTATTTTATTTTTGAGTTCTTATTATTTTATTTGTTGCATTTAATATTTTGGAAGTCGGTTTTATTTTTTTTTTTTTATAAAAATTATTTTAATATTTCTCTTTTTAGTGATGTTATTAATAGTGACTTAAAATAATGCCTTGCATGCATTTCGTAAGAGAAAGCGTCGGGCAAATGAATCAGAAAATGATAATAAAATTCAATTCATAAATATAGAAATTCTCTCGAAACGTTTGCGGGTTTTAAATGAACGTTTTAAGATTTTTTTTTATAAAAGATTTTATTTATTATAATTTCGATTATTTGCTCATAAGAATAGGAGATTTACATTTTTTCGTCATTGATCATATCATCAGAACTTGACCAAATTAATATGGGACCACCCCTAAGGTACCCCCTTTCCAATAAAAAAAGAATCATCGAAATCGGCCCACGTGGCAAAAAGTTCTCGCTGAACATACATGAAATAAATAAATAAATACTTGGGTATCTTGGCTATCTTGGAGCTATACTGATCCAATGCACTAATGCCCTCTTTACGAGAAACACGCGGTTTTCTAACGTTCAGCACCCCTTCGCTGTCAAATTGGATAAAAGTCGAACAAGCGCTTTCGCCAACTCTTTTATCCCTATGACCTCCAGACTGGAACTCGCTCCCTGCCACCATCTTTCCCGCGACTTATAACCTTCAGCTATTTAAGACCCGTATCCACAGATACCTTCGACCTCCGCCCAACCCATGAAATTCTTTCTTCTTCTTTTCACGATGGAGGGGCCAATCCAGGCCTTTAGGGGTTGCACCTTTTTGGTGTAACTCCTTCTCTCATCATTATCATTTAAAAAAAAACGCATAAAGAATTATTAAAATCGGTTCATAAACAAAGAAGTTATGCCTGAACAAACATAACAAAAAGGGTCCAATACCAATGAAATTTATATTTTTACCAATCGGAAACTAGACTGAACCCAATGCAACAAAAAAAATCATCAAAATCGGTTCACAATTGGCGAAGATACCAGGTAACATAGACACAAAAAAAATCAGTCGAATTGAGAACCTTCTCCTTTTTTGAAGTCGGTTAAAAATAGAAAAGTAATGGAATAAAGTAAGCAACTTTTCGATTCAATAATTTGGTTTACATAATTTAGATAACAGTAATTTTCAATTATAACCTATGTCTGCGATCATTCATAATGTGTTGCCAAACATTCATACAGCCTCTTATTTTTATTTTTCCCAAAAGAAATCTCGAATAGAAGGTCACCGTGCTTCATGATGCACCTAATCGATCTGCCAATCTTTTTAAGAGGTAATTTGATCAGGTACACTCAGATCAAAAGTTAATGTCTTGCTCTAATATTATAGAGTGCGGTGAAACAGAAGAATATATTCAAAAACCAGAGATCTTTTGGTTGATGAAGTTTTAATCACGCTATGAGTTGAGAAAAGTAATTAATAACTCGGAAATAATATTTTTTATAGTAAATATTATTAAAAGAAGCTTTTAGTAGATTTTGTTATCTCGTGGTTAGTCAAATTTTTTCATCAGTCATTTAAAAATCTTGAAAAATCAAAAAAATTAATAAAAAATTCCACTCAAAAGTTCTAACTTGAAGATTTCATAATTTTAGAAAAATTAACTTTTTAAACGTTTGTTTTAATTTTTTCTTAAAGCAATTTGAACCGCGAAAGTTAAATAATGTAATCAATAATTTCTTATGTTAATTCTACATTTAGAAAATTATTTTATTATTTTTTGAAAAGGAAAAAATGAATTGAGCACCCGACAAGATTCGAACCTGTGTCTCTCACCTTTAGCCGAAGAGCGCCTTTTACCAACTAGACCACGGGTGATCCTGACAGATAAGCTCAAAGAGAGACACAGGTTCGAATCCTGTCGGGTCCTCAATTCATTTTTTCCTTCAAAAGATAATAAAATAATTTTCTAAATGTAGAATTAACATAAGAAATTATTGATTACATTATTCAACTTTCGCGGTTCTAATTGCTTTAAGATTTCATAATTATTAATTCAAAAATCTAGCTGGGAAATTATTAAGGTACACACACAATAGAGACATTTTCTAAAATCTGCTTTTCCTAAAAAGGGAACCTTAATACGTAAAGATCTGGAAAAAATTGATCCGGATTTTTTGAAGAAAATGCGATTTTATTTATTGCTTAATATACATACTATGTAGCAACTATCCTCTTATATTTATTTCTAGAGCGCTTAGAAAATGGAAAATGTATTTTTCATAACAAACGCTTTTGTTAATGGGGAAGCAGTTAATTATCCAGAAAATTAATTAGCATCACATTTAGACAATTCTTTGATCTAAACTCATTTACTTAAGAACGCTAGATTTGATGTATTATGATAGAAAATAAATTTAATAATATTACAGTTTGAGGAAACAAAATCCAATAAATCAACATAAAAGGGGTTAATACACTCCATCAGATAATAATTAATAATATAAATATACGCCTATGAGGCTAAACTATAAAACGAGGCCACGATTATATTATAGCCTTACACATAAAACAGCTTAATGTCAATTTTTTATACCATCTAAGTTTATATCTGGAGGAGGAGTTTGCTAATAAATTTTAATGCTATACAAAATTGTTATATATGGGTATTCTTCAGAATAAACTTTGAAATAAGTATAAGAATTTATAATAAACTAGCTGACGCCCGAACTTTCGGCCCGGCGTCACCTATCCTCTGGCGGGGAGCGTCTAGTTTTATGGTTAAAATTTATATAGATTTAAAAAATAATAATAGTTTTGAAAATGCAAATAATTATAGAATAGGTATTAAAACAGTAAATGAATTATATATTATTTGTCAAAATTGTTCTCTTAACCAAAAATAATATCCTAGTTCAGTGATAAACGTTTTTATAAATTGTTGCTATATATATATGTATGTGTGTGATTGTAATGAATTGTGTGATGTATCTATATTGAAGATTTAAGAATGAATGTTTCATGTGAAATGATAAATTCCGGTTCTTGAATGAGATAACTACTGAGGATGGTCGACCGAAACTGTATAGTTATCAATTAAATAATTCAAATAGTTATTAAAATTATTGTTTTATTATATTTGTGACAAAACCAACCCTTCAATTTAACGAAAAAAATAATATTGACAGTTGAAAGATTTCCAAAAAGATATTATCGGCCATCTTGTTTGTTTGCTTTTACCCCCAGAGAGGCCCTGGCGTTGTTTCCTCGAAAAAATATTTTTTACATGCCACGGGTGTGATATCTATAAAAGCACTATATATAAAAACACTCGTGTATTTGAATGGAATGTTGTGTGAAAATTTCAAAGAAATCGGTGAAGAACTTTCGGAGATGCTTAAACGTAACAGTACATTTTTATTTATATAGATTGGAATAGAATAAAAAAGTGGAGAGTTTTTGAAACATTCATGGTCATTTAGAGTCTATGTTGTTTTAATTCTCTGATGAAATGTATATCAAAATTTATTGATATTTTTAAATAAAATGCTTCAATTGGAGTAATGTAGATCAAATATATTTTATACGCCCATCCTTCGATTTACATGGCACCTGTTTTACACGGTTTTGCTTTAGCACGGTTTTTAAATGTGATCGCCCATCCCTTGATTCAGCCGGTTTCAGTTTGCTTTTTCGATATATTCTATGTTTCAATTTACACGGTTTTGAATTTAGTTGAACATATCATCTATTTTTATATAAATATTATGCATGCTCTGTCTCGTTTTGCACGGTTTTGAATTACACGTTTTCTCCTGAAACGTATCTATCGAGTAAATCGAGGGATAGGTGTATTTATTAAATAAATTAATAGACAAACTTCATATTATGCCTGTATAGACATGATATTATAATAAAAATAATTTTTAAGAAAAAAATAAAAACCGACTTCAAAAAATTAAATGCAACAAATAAAATACACTAAAAGGTATAAAATAATTATTATCTTATTTAGTTACAACTAAACGACGAAATATAACATGAAATTACTTTTTGAAGTCGGTTAAACCAACTATACCTATAAGCGATGGTACCCACCAAACTTACTAAGTAAGATCCGTCGAGTGCGATTCATAAAAGGTATGTGTTTGGCACCGACTTCAAAAGTAATTTCATGTTAATATTTCGTCATGTTTAGTTGTAACTAAATAAGATAATAATTATTTTATACCTTTTAGTGTATTTTATTTGTTGCATTTAATTTTTGAAGTCGGTTTTTATTTTTTCTTTAAAAATTATTTTTATTTTTCTCTTTTTAGTGATGTTATTAATAGTGATC
>JALMQS010000266.1:190396-204870 GCA_024734495.1 Forficula auricularia
ATTTTAATGCTATACAAAATTGTTATATATGGGTATTCTTCAGAATAAACTTTGAAACAAGTATAAGAATTTATAATAAACTAGCTGACGCCCGAACTTTTCGGCCCGGCGTCACCTATCCCCTGGCGGGGAGGCGTCTAGTAGTATGGTTAGAATTTATATAGATTTAAAAATAATAATAGTTTTGAAAATGCAAATAATTATAGAATAGGTATTAAAACAGTAAATACTGAATTATATATTATTTGTCAAAATTGTTCTCTTAACCAAAAATAATATCCTAGTTCAGTGATAAACGTTTTTATAAATTGTTGCTATATACAGGGTGCTTCAAAAAAATGTATACACACTTTGAACTTCCATAGAAAATTGTTACCGTTCTACAAAGTTAAATTTCAGGAAAATAGAAAGCTGAAAGTCCAATGTAAATGAAACATAAATAACAAATGTTAATACTGTTCAAATTGGTGACCTGCAGCATCAATACAATTCTGAAATTGCAAGTCACCACTGATTCTGTACATCGTATCAAAACGTCCAATGAGATTTCTCTACACACTGCTTGAATCTCATTCCAAAGAATGTCTAGGTTACGTGGTTTACGTTTGTACACCTCATCTTTTACTGTGCCCCCACAAGAAGAAATCCAGTGGTGTAAGGTCTGGAGAGCGTGCTGAAACTCGATTGGTATTAATTACCTAACAATGCTTGCTGATTCCATATTTCCTGCCATTCGTGCATTATACGGTAATGATGATTTTTATTTTCAACAAGATGGTGCCCCGCCGCACTATCACAGGGACGTACGAGCTTACCTGGATCAAATTTGTCGGGCCAGTGGATAGGACGCAGGGGGCCAATCGAGTTTCCAGCACGCTCTCCAGACCTTACACCACTGGATTTCTTCTTGTGGGGCACACTAAAAGATGGTGTACAAACGTAAACCACGTAACCTAGACATTCTTTGGAATGAGATTCAAGCAGTGTGTAGAGAAATCTCATTGGACGTTTTGATACGATGTACAGAATCAGTGGTGACTCGTACTCAAATTGTATTGATGCTGCAGGTCACCAATTTGAACAGTATTAACATTTGTTATTTATGTTTCATTTACATTGGACTTTCAGCTTTTTCTATTTTCCTGAAATTTAACTTTGTAGAACGGTAAATAAATTTTCTATGAAAGTTCAAAGTGTGTATACATTTTTTGAAGCACCTATATATGTGTGATTGTAATGAATTGTGTGATGTATCTATATTGAAGATTTAAGAATGAATGTTTCATGTGAAATGACAAATTCCGGTTGAACGAGATAACTACTGAGGATGGTCGACCAGTGGTGACCGAAATTGTATAGTTATCCAATTAAATAATTCAAATAGTTATTAAAATTATTGTTTTATTATATTTGTGACAAAACCAACCCTTCAATTTAACGAAAAAAATAATATTGACAGTTGAAAGATTTCCAAAAAGATATTATACGGCCATCTTGTTTGTTTGCTTTTACCCCCAGAGAGGCCCTGGCGTTGTTTCCTCGAAAAAATATTTTTTACATGCCACGGGTGTGATATCTATAAAAGCACTATATATAAAAACACTCGTGTATTTGAATGGAATGTTGTGTGAAAATTTCAAAGAAATAGGTGAAGAACTTTCAGAGATGCTTAAGCGTAACAGTACATTTTATTTTATATAGATTGGAATTAGAATAAAGTGGAGAGTTTTTGAAACAATTCACTTGGTCATTTAGAGTCTATGTTGTTTTAATTCTCTGATGAAATGTATATCAAAATTTATTGATATTTTTAAATAAAATGCTTCAATTGGAATGTAGATCAAATATATTTTATACGCCCATCCCTCGATTTGTGGCACCTGTTTTACACGGTTTTGCTTTAGCACGGTTTTTAAATGTGATCGCCCATCCCTTGATTCAGCCGGTTTCGGTTTGCTTTTTCGATATATTCTATGTTTCAATTTACACGGTTTTGAATTTAGTTGAACATATCATCTATTTTTATATAAATATTATGCATGCTCTGTCTCGTTTTGCACGGTTTTGAATTACACGTTTTCTCCTGAAACATATCTATCGAGTAAATCGAGGGATAGGTGTATTTATTAAATAAATTAATAGACAAACTTCACATATTATGCCTGTATAGACATGATATTATAATAAAAATAATTTTTTAAGAAAAAAATAAAAACCGACTTCAAAAAATTAAATGCAACAAATAAAATACACTAAAAAGGTATAAAATAATTATTATCTTATTTAGTTACAACTAAACGACGAAATATTAGCATGAGAATTACTTTTTGAAGTCGGTGCCAAACTAACTATACCTATAAGCGATGGTACCCACCAAACTTTTCAAGTAAGATCCGTCGAGTGCGATTCATAAGGTATGTGTTTGGCACCATTCAAAGTAATTTCATGTTAATATTTCGTCGTTTAGTTGTAACTAATATTATTTATACCTTTTAGTTGTATTTTATTTGTTACATTGGCGAAGTCATTTTTTTATTTTTCTTAAAAATTATTTTTATTTTTCTCTCTTTTAGTGATGTTATTAATAGTGATCATATCATCAGAACTTGACCAAATTAATATGACACCATCCCTAAGACACCCCCTATCGGATAAAAAAAGAACCATCGAAATCGGTTCATAAACAAAGAGGTTAGGTCTAAACAAACCTAATAAAAAAGGTCTAATACCTATGAAAAAAATACGAAAAAAAAATGGGACCAATCGGAAGCTAGACTGGACCCAATGCAAAAAGAATTTTTAAAATCGGTTGAGAATTGGCGGAGATATGAGGTAACATAGGCACAAAAAAAAAAAAAAAAAAAAAAAAAAAATTCAATCGAATAGAGAACCTCCTCCTTTTTTGAAGTCGGTTAAAAAATGACGAAGAAACTTTATAGCTAATGAAAGATTACAACCAAACTAACTATTATTTATTCTACTGATGGGAGCATAAAACTTCTATTCAAAAATTTTAAAATTAATCGATAGATTGAGTAGAAATTTTGAATACCTATTTTTTATTATGAAAAATAAAAAAAGTTATACATAATCGATCAAAAATAGAATTTATAAGAAAAATCATATCGCGAGGCATGACGTCAGTGGTCTGTTTAGAAATTTAACCACTTTTCTTTTAGATGAAAATGAACAAAAACAGATTCAAAAGAACAAAAAAAGTATTGGATTTCCAAAGTTAAAGTACGATTTAAAATTTAAATAATGTTTTGTCTAGAGTACAATAGTTTCTGTATTTACATAAATTTATATGTGTGGAAATTAAAAGCAACTTTTCAATAAACTAAGAGCGCTGAAATTATACTTGCATATTGCGAAGTTATGTACGTGCTAAGTAGATATATCTTAAAATGGTATATCATAAACTAAAGACCAGATTTCTATGTAATTGTAAATTTTTTTGCTAACTCCCATTCAAGTTTGGATCAAAAATCTTTACGAATTATACCCTGTAGAAATTATGGTTTATATTTTTGCATATTTGGGCGTTATTGAATATTTGGGCATTTTCTCAGAAATTATTTAAAAAGTATCGGCTACATAACAGAGCTATAGCCAAATTTTGGTTCACACAAGGTTTGGCATAAAAGATCTAATCTACCACATTTTGGAGAGGTATAAAAAAATGAAACAATTTAACTAGAAAAAAGCTGAATATATTTTTAAAAAGAATATAAAATATTTTTTTTAAATGTGTTATTAAGATTATATCAGACGAAAAAAAAGGGGGGGGGGGGGACTCAAGCAAATTTTGTATATAAATTCTGTGGATCCCGAGAAGGCTAAAAATGCAAAAACTAACCACCCAAAATGAAAACATTAGCTCTTTCGACCAAACTATGTATAGAAAATTTGGTTAGTCTTTGCATTTCTAGCCTTCTGGGGGTCCATAGAATATGTATACATAATTTGGCTGAGTTTGGTCAAAAGAACTAGAATTTTCATTTTTGAACCTTCCCCTCACCCCCATTTTGGGTGGTTAGTTTTTGCATTTCTAGCCTTTTTAGGGCCCACAGAATATATATAGAAAATTTGGTTGAGTTTGGTAAAAAGGGCTAGAATTTTAATTTTTGACCCTTCCCCCTTTGGGTGGTTAGTTTTTGCATTTCTAGCCGTCTAGAGGTCCACAGAATATGTATACAAAATTTGATCAGTTTGGTCGAAAGGGCTAGAATTTTAATCTTTGACCCCCCCCCCCCCCCTTTGTCTGATAATGTTTAAAACACATTAAAAAAAATATATATTTTATGTTCTTTTCAAAAATATATTCAAAATGTGGTAGATCTTTATGCCCCACCCTTTATAAAACGTTCGGGGCACTTTGTCAAAACCAATCTCTTCTTTTATTTCAGAACTTATTTAAACTAAAATTTGGCTTTCGTTTTATTTATTTATACATAGAAAAATCATTATCTTGTCTTGACTGGTTTTCTTTATCATCCAATTCCAAGTTCATTTCAATACTAATATTAGTCACGTGAGAAAATATTATTTATTTATTTTTAGAAATAGATATGATAGGAAAAATAAATTCATAAAAAAATATAAGTATATATATTTTGCTAAGAAAATATATTATACCATTAATTTTATGTTAAAAATCTAGATTACTAGAACAATTTGTCAATAAAAATCTGAGTAATATATAGAAAAAATAATGTCGTGCTAGTATTTATTAACTAGATTATATAAATTTTGCAATTTGTTTAATTGCGTTGCATATACATATTTTAACTTAATGAAAATGAACAAATATATAGGAATATTTTGTTATTTTTAATATAAATAATATGCTTGTCAGAATAAATTGATCTTTAAAAATAAAAATGAATAATTGAAAACGAAAATAAAATTGTTATGCCCGAGAATAATAATAAAATGGAGAGAGAGACAAAGGTCAAATGGAAAATATTTGGCCTCAAGCTTTCAAACTAGATAAATAAATAAATTAGAATTCTATCTAGTGTTGTTGTGGGGATCAGAAAAGTTCAAATATAGTTTCGAATTTACGCAATATAACGAAAGAAAAATCATAATCTCATCTCTTGATAATATACATATTAATGTGGCAAAAGTGGATCAAATCAAAAAATTATTGCAATATATTGAGATAAATGACGTGTCTTTTATCTGACGACATCATCTTTATTATGAGCTGCGAAAGTTGTCTGAAATCGAGCACCCGATGTTACTAGGTGTACCGGAAAGTCATTACCGGTTTTTTCGAAAAAAAAAACTTTAAGAAAATGAAAAATTTATTTATTCAAAGTATTGGCCATTTGATTCTATACATCTTGCCCATCTTTCTGGCAATTTATGGATACCATCCCAAAAAAACTGTTTGTCCTTTGAGCAAAACCATTCATCGAGCCATTTTCTAACTTCTTCGAAATTGGCGAAGTGCTGCTCTGCAAGCGCGTGTCCCATCGATGCGAAAAGTTGATAGTCGGACGGGGCAAGGTCTGGAGAGTACGGTGGGTGCGATAATATGTCCCACCCAAGTGCTTTCAACGCTTCCTTGACCGGTTTTGCTTTATGAGACGGTGCGTTATCGTGTTGTAAAATCACTTTACCGTGTCTTCGGGCCCATTCTGGACGTTTTTCGATCAATGCGTGGTTCAAATTGATCATTTGTTGTCGGTGTATTGTTTTTTCAATTGTTTTTGAGTTTGGGTTGGGTCTTCATCCAATAACTCCTGTAGTTTCGCATCTTCAAACTTTTTTGGTCTACGAGAACGTTCTTTATCTTGCACATCGAAATCACCACTTTTGAATTTTCGAAACCACACCTCACATGTTTTTAAGGTTAAAGCATGTTCACTATAAGTTTCTACCAGCAAACGATGACTTTCAGCGGCTTTTTTCTTTTGATTAAATAAGAAAAGTAATGCGTGTTGCAAATGCACGTTTTCAGGCATGAAACTTGACATTTTCAAAGAGGTATAAATCTATGAAGGTGTTACTTTCGCAAAATATAACATGTATAGCTTTAAAGCTTGATGTCAGTAGAATAAAATGCATATGTGTCAAATCATAACATTGCATACTTAAGCCTAGCGACATCTGTTAGAAAAACCGGTAATGACTTTCCGGTACACCTGGTAAGGTAGTTGTTTCGCGACAATACTAGCAACAAGTTAATGCTCGAGTATATAGAACAGACAATAAGGATTCATAATTCATAAGCCCAAAACTTTTTGCTCTTTATGTACTACAACTACTAGCCAAGCCCGTGCTAGTTTGACAAATCTGGCAACACTGTCCGAGATTGTATATATTTTATCAAAGAAATGTCAGATAAAGTACATTATAAAGGAAGATTTATAAAACAAAAAGTTCTTAATAAGCGATTGAAAGCTGTTGCGACAATTGCTGAAGCGAAAAAACTTCAAAAAAATTACTAATAATTTGAAAGTTTATATTGGGAAAATAAGGACAAGTTTTTATGTGTGACTTTTTTATTTATCCACCAACGTTTCGTCGACTTTGCCGACTTATTCAGGGCTTCTACAATTATAAGAACATTCTTGATATTAATTTACAAAAGTACAGTCAGAATCCAAAAACATTGACATATATTTTATAATGTATAAGTTTAATTTATTCGAAGTTGAGATTTTTGTATATACGGAGAAGAAAAAAGTATTCTATTCTATTTTTATAAGAAGAACGGTGCTGCCTTATTTTGTATATATGTGATTTCTATTCTGTTTTGTATTGATAAAGTTGTTATTATAAAGAGAAAAATTGTGTTTTTTGTGAATGTGCCAAATATCTTTTGAAAATTGTATTCGTTGGCCTTCAATGGTAACGAAGGTAATAAGAAAATTTAGACGAATGTGTGACATGACTATTTGGTAGGTAAACTATCGATACATGTTTGTTTTTGGATTCTGACTGTACTTTTGTAAATTAATATCAAGAATGTTCTTATAATTGTAGAAGCCCTGAAGAAGTCTGCAAAGTCGACGAAACGTTGGTGGATAAATAAAAAAGTCACACATAAAAAACTTGTCCTTATTTTCCCAATATAAACTTTCAAATTATAAATTAAATTATAGACGGAAATGATAATAAAATTACTAATGTTAACCCACTTGTTAGGTTAAATAAATGCATTGTTGTCAGCTTGTTTTTAATGTAAATTTTTCTTTATACATTTTTCATTATTTATTCATTATTATCTCAGAAACTGTTGTAACTATTAATCAAATTTGTCTTAAAAAATGTATTGGTTATTGTTGCATTATACAAGGTGTGGCATAAAGATCTATAGTACCACATTTTGAAGAGGTATAAAAATGAAAAACACCAGAAAAACTTGAATATATTTTTAAAGAACATAAAATATATATTTTTTTAATTTGTTTTAAACATTATATCACACAAAAAGGAGTGGGGGGGGGTTAAAAATGAAAAATTTGAAGTTTTTCGACCAAATTTTCAATTCAAATTTCGCATACTTATTCTTGTGGGGTTCTCAAAAGGGTTATAATGTAAAACTAACCACACAAAAATAAATAAAATGAAAATTTAGCCTTTTTTGACCAAACTTTAACCAAATTTTGTATACCTAGGTATATAGTTTGGTCGAAATGACTATAATTTTGATTTTTGACCCCCCTCGCCCATTTCGGGTGGTTAGTTTTTGCATTTCTAGGCTTCTGGGGGTCCACAGAATATGTATACAAAATTTGGTTGAATTTGGTCGAAAGAGTTAGAATTTTCATTTTTGACCCCCGCCCCTTTTGTCTGACAATGTTTAAACACATTAAAAAAAAAAAAAAAAATTATTTTATTTTATTTTCAAAAATATATTCAGTTTTTTTTCTAGTTAAATTTTTTCATTTTTTTATACTAAAATGTGGTAGATCTTTATGGCCCACCCTGTATTTGTACACTGTACCTTCAGGCATCCTGTGGCCTACAGAAAATAATGATGAAAATTTTTCGGTATTACTGACAAACCGCTTAATACTCAATATTATACTTTTATTTTCAAGTGCCTCTTTGTTCTTAAAATCCCTTTTAAAGTGCCTATTTTAGTTATTTTCAATGCTTAGCTGCCTGCCTATTTTAAAGATTTTTAGTGCCTATAAATCCAAGCCCTAAAAATAACAGATTAAATATTTCTAATTAAAAAGACTGATGATGAAAGTCAAACCTTAGAAACTATAGTCTCAAACAAATATATTATTTAATGGCAAGCACCTAACATACGTGCTTACAGATCGGGCGCTCTGGACTGGGAGATTGAATATATAACATCTCAGATTTCAAATTCATTTGGTGATCCATCCAAGTGTCATGCGGGCTAAACGCAATAATGACGTTGGATTGTAGCTAAATGGATCATATCATTTTCATTCTCTCTTGGTCCAGACTTAAGACTCAGCAGACTCCAATAGCAAGCAGTGGTCTCGCGATATTTATCTTGTTCAAAAAAGCGCGATCAAAACAATTCTCATTAATGTGTTAATTATTCTTTAATATATTAATGAGAAAATTATAAATTTAATTAACTTCATTATTTCAAGTTAGAAATATATAAGTTCAGATATTATTTTCACTTAATATTTGACAAAAATCACCTGCACTCGATTTGCGATTGAATCAAATATAGGAAGCATACGATTAATTTTGAGACTATTGAATCTCGTATATTTTTCAATAACGGCTGAAAAAAAATCAATCGTATTACTAATATTTAAAGGGACATTACTCATCTATGATTAATAATATTAATATGGACTTTGACTAATCTGAAAAAACCAATCACACCCAAACAAATACACACACATCAATAAAACTAATCTAAATGAACAAATAATTGAACTATTTAAAAATTAATTCCTCATACAATTAAGATAAGAGAAGAATTTTACTAAATCCATATTTTCTTATTCATATTTAAGCAAATTAGAGCATGAAAATAAAAAAAATGTCGCCTTTCTCTTGACCGCGAATCAAATTTCTTGTATTTTCCACGCAAATTTAATAATCTAATGTATGTCTATTTACCTCTTTCATTGCCTTAAAAAAAAATCAAACTTTTCAATGCTCATTGAACTTGAATTGCGAGTATTGAATTTTTATTAACCAACTGTAAACAAGAAGACAATGACCTAGTGATTGCGTCGCTGCATTTGTTTTGATGCATGGATTGTCTTGGCATTGAATTATGTCATTAAAATCATATATGATATGTAATTATTTTAATACTTAAATAAGATTTTATTAATGGATAAATTAAAATATCTGAATATTAAATTTTAACTAGGGCATAGGAATAAAAAATATATCCGGCTAACTGGGATTCAATAGCTGCTGTAAATAATAGCTATAATTTAAGAGGATTAAGAATTTTTATTTAAGCCTAATTTAAGATGTTTTAACATATTGCCTTTTGATGATGGGCTAACCCCCGAAATATATCGAATTCAAAACTCAATTTTGTTTTATTTCTTTTTTTGGGAAACCTACCTCGTATCTTACTCAAGTTTTATTATTATATTAAAATGTTTCACCTAGAACCAACACCGAACTCCTTAAAAGTTATATATTGCCTTTTTTTGTCTTTCAAAACTCCGATACTCTTGGCAACAAATATAGTCCAGTCAAATTGTGTTTTTAACCGACTTCAAAAAAGGAGGAGGTTCTCTATTCGACTGAATTTTTTTTTTGTGCTTATGTTACCTCATATCTCCGCCAATTGTCAACCGATTTTGAAAAAAAAATTTGCATTGGGTCCAGTCTAGCATCCAATTGGTCCCATTTTTTTTTCGTTTTTTTTTCATAGGTATTAGACCTTTTTTATTAGGTTTGTTTAGACCTAACCTCTTTGTTTATGTACCGATTTCGATGGTTCTTTTATTATCCGAAAGGGGGTGTCTTAGGGATGGTGTCATATTAATTTGGTCAAGTTCTGATGATATGATCACTATTAATAACATCACTAAAAAGAGAAAAATAAAAATAATTTCTAAGAAAAAAATAAAAACCGACTTCAAAAAATTAAATGCAACAAATAAAATACACTAAAAGGTATAAAATAATTATTATCTTATTTAGTTACAACTAAACGAAGAAATATTAACATGAAATTACTTTTTGAAGTCGGTGCCAAACATATACATTTTATGAATCGCACTCGACGGATCTTACTTAGTACGTTTGGCGGGTACGCTCGCTTATAGGTATAGTTTGTTTGGTACCGACTTCAAAAAGTAATTTCATGTTAATATTTCGTCGTTTAGTTGTAACTAAATAAGATAATAATTATTTTATACCTTTTAGTGTATTTTATTTGTTGCATTTAATTTTTTGAAGTCGGTTTTTATTTTTTTCTTAAAAATTATTTTTATATCAGGAAAGTTTTGGGCTAGTTTTGATTTTTTGCATATATATATTTTTTGAGGCGCTGAATCTAAATCTGAGGGCTCCCACCAAAATTTCGTGACGCAACATTGTAGTAAATGCAAAAAAATTTGAAAATTTCTATTTTTTGGCGGTTTTTCGCTTATAACTCGGAAACTATAAACTTTTCGTAAATAATTTTTGTTTGCAAAATGAAAGTACAATAAATTTCACTATTTAGTTTTTTTTTAGAGATGGACCGTTTGGACTCAAGAGCAAAATCCAAGTTTTCGACCTCGGCAGGGATCCGGATCACCCAAAAACTCGCACTTTTTTCGATATTTTCCCATTTTAACCATGAAGGAGCACGTTTTCGACAAAGACCATTCTATACATTTTTAAACTAGATTAAATTTGCTACAATTCAAACGAAGTTTCATCTTAATTGGATAAATGGTAATCCGTGCCACAATGAGGTTGAAGTTTTGAAAAACTGAAATATTTTGCAAAAAATCACAATTTTTCCTTCATAAAATGAAAACCACTCATCCTAGAAACTTGATTTCTAGTCTATTCTCTAGGAAATTTTGTTGACTTGAACGTTTACTTGTACCACTTTTTTGTTAAAATTCTTAGATTTATAGATATCCAGCATTTTCCATGACATAATTTTGTTAGCAAACCTCAGATTCGGATTCAGCACACCCAAAAACATAAAGGGTCGAAGAAATTACAACTACCCAAAAACATTCAGGGTATAAACACAATTTAACTTGACTATTTGTTTTAATAAAAAAAAATCCCACTAAATACCATATTTTTCATTATGGATTGACCCCTCCATGAAAATTTTCTGGCTACGTCACTGCACTTGAAGACTGGGGTTCGATTCCACGGCAGGTCCTGGTTTCTTTTAAAATTTCCTAGATTAGATCACGATCCTGTGAGCTTAGTAGTCGAGCACACTAACTACTCAACTAGCCAGAGCTCTAGGTGTAAATAAATATGTGCATAAATATATTTACTTGGATTTAGAAAATTACAGTATACCGTATGTACGATCTTTTGCAAACATTTTGGCAATTCTACGGTAACTGTGGCGCCGCGATCTGGATGGATTCTTATAGTACTCAACAACCGTATGGCCCCACTACTGACAATGAATTCTTTTAGAAAATGAATATTAATTAAAAAATAATTAGTAAATGCCTAAAAACTTCGAATATGTAAAAGTCGTTGCCGGTTCGGTTAAGATATATTCAGTTCGGCTCGGTGTTAGCCAACCTAATGCACTAAAAACCAGCCCGAAATGAAGATATTCGAGCCGAACCGATCCGAACTGAATATATCTTAACCGAACCTTTCAAAGTTTGTTCGGGAACCTATTTTTTTATCTAAATGAACCGAGACGATGAATAAAACCGAACCTATGAAAAGTTCTAAAAGTGAAAATTGCCAACATCCACTTGCGCTCACTTGAGACAATTTGACACATCACAGTCCATAAACTCAATTTCAGTTCAAATTTGTAGTTTAAAATTTTATTTTTACTTTCCGACTTATTACTGAAAAATAAAATAAAATAAACAGTATTTTTTAAACTCGATATCTCGAAAACTAAGCGAAATGGTATTCTTCATTTTCGTCTTATTTTGGTCAGTACTATAAGAATCCACCGTCAGATGGCGGCGCCATGGTTACCGTAGAGTCCCCAACATTTTTAACCCTTGGAGATAGGCAACTAAATAAACGCTCTTGAATTCTTAAACACTAACTTTAAGGGGGGAAAACAGTCTGGCTTTATCAAGGTCTCTAGATAAGAAAAATATAAACAAAGCATTCTATACATATTTTGTTTTGTCTTGTATTACTGTGTGTATTATATATTATATGATTTATTTTACTCCAAATTTGTCAGGGTTATATTTTGAGTTGTACTCTACCCAGGTACACAAGAATAATCTATAAATATTCTGATAATATCTTCTCTGGACATTGGAATATCCTGTGAATAATCAATCTTTCAATCTTCGTAGATATTCTGGGAATTTTCTTAGAACTAAAATATTCGTGTAGGACATTTAATTCCCTTTCCCGGAATATTCCTAGTTGCGCATTCTTGGAATATTCGGAAAAGAATATTCTCTGAAGATTAACGCCCATACAAATATTCTGGAGGTAATTGGAATATATATGTCCTTTAAATAACTTCTTAGAATATTCTGGGGATATTGGGTGTTACCTGGGTATACATATCTTAATAAGTAAACTTTTGTAATCTGCTCTATGAGGCGAATCGCCTCAGAGCATCATTAATAATATTAAATAAATAAATATTTTTTTCTCTTTTTATTGATGTTATTAATAGTGACTTAATATAATACCTTGCATGCATCTCGTAAGAGAAAGCGTCGGGCGAATGAATCAGAAAATGATAATAAAATTCAATTCATAAACATAGAAATTGTCTGGAAACGTTTGCGGGTTTTAAATGAATGTTTTTAAGATTTTTTTTATAAAAAATTTTATTTATTATAATTTCGATTATTTGCTCATAAAAATTGGAGATTTATGTTATTTCGTCATTGATCATATAATCAGAACTTGACCAAATTAATATGGGACCACTCCTAAGGTACCCCCTTTCCAATAAAAAAAAGAATCATCGAAATCGGTCCACGTGGCAAAAAGTTCTCGCTGAACATACATGAAATAAATAAATAAATAAATTTAGGTATCTTGACTATCTTGGCGCTATACTGATCCAAACGCAGAAAGAATGATTAAAATCGGTTCATAAACAAAAAAGTCATGCATGAACAAACATAACAAAAAAAGGTCCAATTACCAATGAAATTTATATTTTTACCAATCGGAAACTAGACTGAACCCAATGCAAAAAAATCATCAAAATTGGTTCCCAATTGGCGAAGTTATCAAGTAACATAGACACACAAAAAAAATTCAGCCGAATTGAGAACCTCCTCCTTTTTTGAAGTCGGTTAAAAATATATTAAGCAATTAAAAACAAATAAATCAACAACAATGAAAAGTGAATAAACAGTAACATAAAAGTCCCTAAACCAAAGAGTCAAATTTACAGTATTATTAAGATATTAAAACAAATTTAAATGTTAAAAATTACTAAAGCAAGGAAATGTGCTATTGCTCTAGAGACTTGATATCTTCGTGACGATAGTCATTTTTTTACCAGAATTCAAAGATACCTACACATTAAATTATATATTTGTATCATTATTTTGATTTTAATGTTTTTAAAAAAAAATTTCAAAAATTTGAATTTGAAAATCTTGTTTTTGTTTTGAGAAAGAAATGTAAAGTAGTATTGTTGATAAACAATGACCGTGACTACTTGTGACTAATGGCATTGAATTAATTTGATTTATTTTGTAATTTAAGTACAAGGTGAAAGCGAGATTTAAACATATTTAATTTTTTATATTAGTATACTGGTAGAGAAGTCGGAAAAATTTGTAGCCAGCATGCTTCCGCGTTCTTCATATGTTGCTTCCGTATAGAAACTATTGATTTAAATTAAAGAACACGGATGATCTAGAAATTTTTGAGATAATTCAGAGTATGTGCGTGTGATCTGAAGGGGAAATTTCGGGGATTCCACTACAATCCCAAAATTGCCAAATATACAAACTTTTTTACTTTACCATACAGCGCATGGTCAAGTATTGTAATCGAGCATGAAAAAAGTGTTTTTTCCTTCTTTTTTTCGAAATATCTCAAAAACGGCTGAAACTATTTTGATTAAAAAAATTGAGCGAAATCATGGCATTCATTCTACAAAAAAAGCCCTAATAAGTGAACATCGAAAAAATTATATTTTTCGAGAAAATAATTGTTTTGTCAAAATGTTTGTTTGTAAGTCTGTGCGTTACCAAATTTTTGTGGACGAGCAAGTTCAAAAACTAGTGTGAATATCGAAACCAAATTTCACACGTAGTTTTGATCCATTGAGATTAAGAGCTGATTAGATTTCGGTGCATATGGACCCAAAATTAAGGGAGTGGAGGGGGGGGGGGGGGGGG
>JALMQS010000267.1:0-179660 GCA_024734495.1 Forficula auricularia
AGTATTTAAGATTTCTTCCAAAATGGCCAAAATGATCTTGCTAGGCCTATGGGTGAATGAAAGTAACTTGGTGCAAATAACTCTGAACATCTGTTTTGAAGAAAAAAGAGCTAACGAGAGGCGGATCCAGAAATAGTTCGCCATAACGTCAGAGCGGAGAAAGAACGTTCTGCTGTACAAGTAGTGTCTACAGTGGCTAGATGGATCATATCTTTTTCATTCTCTCTTGGTCCAGACTTAAGATTTCAGCAGACTCCAATAGCCTCAACCAGCAGTAGTCTCGCGATATATATATATCTTGCTTAAAAACGCGATCAAAAACAATTCTCTTTAATATGTTAATTATTCTTTAATATATTAATTAGAAAATTATTTAAATTCATTATTTCAACACAGAAATATATAAATTCGGATATTATTTTCACTTAATATCTGACAAAAATCACCTGCATTCGATTCGCGATTGAATCAAATACAGGAAACTTATGATTAATTGATGGCAAACACCTAACACACGTGTTAACAGATCGAGCGCGCTTGACTGGGAGATTGAATATATAACATCTCAGATTACAAATCCATTTGGTGATCCATATCAGTGTTTGATATAAAAAACGTCATGCGGGCTAAACGCGAAATGATGCTGGATTATAGCTAAATGGATCACATCTTTTTCATTCTCTCTTGGTCCAGACTTAAGATTTCAGAAGACTCCAATAGCTTCAACCAGCAGTAGTCTCGCGATAAATATCTTGTTTAAAAAACGCGATCAAAAACAATTCTCCTTAATATGTTAATTATTCTTTAATATATTAATTAGAAAATTATTTACACGGGTGTAGTTAAAGCGATCTTTATCCATCTCTGGAATCAATTTGCCGACGTGTTCCCCCCCCCCCCCCGATTTTTCTTCATCAAATTTAATGTTTCTTTGATTATTAGTAACATTTTAGATGCCGATATCTAAAATTTGTTAATTAAACCAAGTCGCGACCGGTGTAAACCCACCTCAAAAAGGGATGACGGTTCCAGCTGAAAAGTTAATGGATATGATTCAGTATCAATAGGTGGGTTAGAAATAAAAACAAATTTTAGCATTTTTAAATATATGTATGTAAATATTTTTAGAAGATAAGAGAAAAAAAATTTAAATGATTAGAAAAAGAGAAATAAAGGTATTCAGAAATGAAAATAGACGGTAATAAATTTACGATTCCAATGGTAGACCCCATGTTTCTTTTTTCATTATTACAAAAGATTCACAAGTCTTGTTTAAAAATTCGGCAAGTTTTTGTTTTGAAAAAACCTGAAAAAGAAAAAAAAATGTTTAATCGAATTATTCAAATGATAAATTAATTGATATTTTGTATTTATTAAGGCTTATTTCACATTATACGGTTTTGATCGTGCGGCAAAAAACCGTACGAGTTTTTGCCGTGACTGTCTTGTTTTCACATTGCACGAATTTTTGACGTGATCAATTATAGATATTTTTGAAGTGATAACTTCTTTTGGGGCGCCTTGGACACTTTTTATTTTACTTGGCAGTAAATGGGATTGAGCCGTCACGCATCACGCGTCTGTGTCTAGCCACAGATGCGCGTATCAAGATGAATAGTAATAGTTTATACACATCTAGAGTTTTGTCCCACATACGACCAAGGTTATCAAAACTTCAGTCAATTTGATCCATTTTCAACAATTTCAGTAAAATAGAATAAACACAAATGAACATGACACTAAAACGAAGTTGTTGATGCCGTACGACTCAAAATCGTCCAATATGGGAGCATGCATTTGATAATATATTTAAACTAATTAATTGATTTTAATTAAATTGCCATGGCAACAACAATGTATTAATTATTCTATTGATACAGAAAGTAAATAAACATGTTCGCTCCAACTGGTTTGATAATAATTTATTTATCATATAATATATTTAATAAATAGGTGCGTGCAAAAGTTCGTGCGGAGTTTCAATAGATGGAGTTATGAGCGTCGTAACGTGTTGTCATTAATGCCTACTCCTACATATTATATATCCTTGGAAAGGTGACGTCTTCAGCTTTCATTTAAAAAAAATCATTTGTTTTCATACAAACTGCTTCGATAAATATCACTTTAAAAATGAATATCGATAAAGTGCATTTACGGCATGTTATGCTTTACGAGTTTCGGAAGGGAATAAACGTTGCCGCAGCCGTGAAAAACATTCAAGATGTTTATCAGGATCAAGCACCAGCTAAACGAACTGTGGAAAAATGGTTTGCTAAATTTCGGCGCGGAGAATTTAACCTTGAAGACTCCCTGCTGGCGAAACGATTGATTCGGACAAGTACTGTCGCCAATTAACCAATTTGAATCGAGAAATCAAAGAGAAACGTCCGATTTTGTCAAATCGCAAGGGAGTCATCTTTCATCAGGACAACGCCAGACCACACGTTTCGAAAAAGACGCTGTGCAAGCTGAAGAGCCTGAAATGGGATGTCCTAACGCATCCACCGTATTCTCCTGATATCGCACCATCTGACTATCACTTGTTCCGGTCATTGCAAAATTATTTAAATGGAAAAAACTTTGACTCTTTGGAGGCCTTAAAAAACGGCGTGTCTTCGTTCTTCGAATCTAAACCGCGCAGTTTTTATGATCGAGGCATCCGTCTGCTGCCAGAACGTTGGAAAAAGATTATAGAAAACGATGGAGAATATATCATTGATTGAATAAAGATTTTTGTTTGCCTAATCGCTGTGTGACTTTTACTCACAAACTCCGCACGAACTTTCGCACGCACCCAATAAATTAAGAAGCATTAAGTTAGAACGAACATGTTTATTTAAAGTAGTTCTTTCGCGACAATCCACACAAAATGTTTTAGCCTCGTAACCACTCTATACATATGAACGGTGCTAAAATTTTAGGTTATGTTTTTTAACGTGACTGTACTTCTCACATTACTATATCCTCGTTATGAATGGATCGTTTCCAAGCCATTGATCTTATATCCTCTCCAGTAAAAATAATCGC
Source organism: Forficula auricularia (assembly GCA_024734495.1). Classification (NCBI taxonomy): domain Eukaryota; kingdom Metazoa; phylum Arthropoda; class Insecta; order Dermaptera; family Forficulidae; genus Forficula; species Forficula auricularia. The sequence continues at coordinate 3,028 of JALMQS010000267.1, forward strand.
CCAAATATGTTGTTTTTTTTTATCAAAACTACGAGGTAAATAATTGCAATTTTTGTTTAAGTTACTCCGAATATATACTACGGTGCAAAAAAATCGACCCACTAATAAAAACTTTATTAAATAGCAAATTATTTTAAAAATTTTTACAAATAATCATATAATTTGTTCCATTAACTCTTAAACTAACATATTCAATAAATATTGTTGATAATTTTTGAATTTTATAAAAAAAAAAAAAAATATAAATTAAAATATACAATTACAAATTATCCTACTTTCTCAATATCACTTTACACTTAAATAAAGTTTTAATAAAAGATCAAATTCCATTTGAAATATCAATAAAATGAATAATTTTGAATTAAGCATCATTGATGACGACCAGGTCCTGATTGCGGGAGACGAAGATGACGCTTTCTATATGCCCAGAAAGCTAAAGGAAGAATATGAAAAATGGGACCTTGAAATTAATTTCCCCAAAAACAGAGTATCTGGCACTTGGTGAGGCAGGGAAAAGACCTTGTCCTGGATAACAACTGTATAAGAAATACCAACCAGTTTAAATATTTGGGGGTAACACTAGGAAAGGCAGGAAAAAGTGACCTAGATATTACTAATAAAATAAATCAAGGCAGGCGAGTAATAGGACAGCTGAACTCGATCCTGTGGAGTAAGGAAATATCGAAGAACAATAAGGCTGCCATCTATAAGACCATCGTCGAGAGCATCGTGACCTACGGAAGCGAAGTCTGGGAGGTAACCAAGAGAAACAGTTCACGCCTGCTGGCGTTAGAAATGGATTTTTGGAGACGTTCAGCGGGTGTCTCAAGACTGCAGCATATAAGGAACGAACACATTCGCCAAAAAATGAACGTCCAAGGCAACATCATCGACACGATCGAATATAAGCAACTGATGTGGTTTGGACACGTCAGTAGGATGGCGGATGAACGCTGGCCCAAGAAAGTTTGGAACTGGCAGCCCCCAGAAAGAAGAAAGCGTGGAAGGCCGCCGAGATCGTGGTTTCAGGGAATCCAAAATGCCATGCAAGCCCGTGGGCTGGAAGAGGAAGACTGTGCCGACAGAAGGACATGGAGAATGGGAAGCGAGAAACGGCGTCCGCCGTAATCAAACTCGCAGGATATATATATATCATTGATAGAAAGATAAAAATATACAAAATGGATATTTCTCAAGTTCAAGCAGTTCAAATTGTGTGTGCCTAATTAATCAAGGGCTAAGTCAACAACAAGTGGCAATTATACTTGCAATATGTAATAATTTCAATAATGTATGGTTCCTTGTAAAAAAATTAAAAATGAATTTACTATTTAATAAAGTTTTTATTGGTAGGATCGATTTTTTGCACTTCAGTGTATTATTCTACCAAATGTTGGTTTTTCAGCAAGATGGTGAAAGTCCTTCCAATGAAAACAAATAAAATAATTTTCCCACCCTTTCCCAATCTACCATATGTATAAAAATTTCATTTTTAATTGCAGTTGTTTGATGTTTGGTGTGGTAAATCGTCTTCAAATTTTAACAGTGTGTTTATTATGCTTTTAATGACTTATATTCCAAGTTTCGAAGATTTCTTGAATTTTTGCATTTTGTGAAAGAACTCTTAAGACCGTAAGCTACTTTCTGTATCAATAATAATAATAATGTTGTTGCCATGACAATTTAATTAGACTCTTCTAACCACCCCCTCAACACTAAATTATCTGTTTTCTACTCAATGTTCAATAGATTAGAAAACATTCCTTTTCTAACCTCAGAACACTATAACCGCGAATTAGCTATCATCCACAAAATAAGCGATAATAACAATTACCCCGAAACGCTTGATCGACAATATTCAGAAAAAGGTAATTTATAAAATAACAGCCCCCTTTTTATATTCCATCGTATCCCCAACAAAAGAAAAAAACTTTAAAAAACTTTGTTTACCATTTCTCACTCAGCTACCCTATAGCTAATATGTTTCGCAAACTTAATATCACCCCCGCATTCTATAACAGGAACAACCTTTCATCCATATTGGTTAACAATAAAATCGATATAATTAAACCAATAACAATGAGTGGTGTATATAAATTGCAATGTAATGACTGTCAATCGTTTTATATCGGGCAAACAGGTAGATCTTTCAATCAACGCCACGTTGAACATATGAGATCTCTTCGCAATCTACAGGTGAATAGTTTGAACCCAAATGCCCCCCCTCTTAGTTATACCTCGGCTTTTGCAGATCATTTGTTTGACCACAACCATTCACCTTCATCGACCAACCCCCTCCCTTTACATTTCATTCCAAAAAGTAGGAAATTGGATTTATTGGAGTCAGCTGAAATTAAAAAGGCCATACACCTTAATCAAAACATCTTGAACAATCAAACAGACATCAAAACTTCACCAATAATTGACATCTTAATCAATGATATTTAATTTGAATTGGAGTGCGATGAGAGTGTATGGTGGGTTTATTTTTAATTTTTATTTATTTTTTTAAATAGAAAATAAGAGATGAAATTTTCGCTATGCACCCTCATTGCATTCCATAGTTTATTGCCCTCCTTTATAACACATACATAATTTTCGGCAACTTCCAAGTATAAATATCTTTTCTTTATTCCAGCCCTTTGTCCCCTACATCTGTTCTTTCGGCTCTAAGGCCATCCCATCCCTCTGATAATTATTTCATATTTACACTAAGTCATAAATAACTGTCCATCATATTAAAATAAAAATAAATTCTGTTCATTATTTCATGTTATCTTTAGTCAATGTTCTCCTGACGATGAGTTAAGAGCTCGAAATATATAGAGTAAACTAAAAAAATCTTTGTATTTTAATTTTTCTCCTTGTGAAACACCACCAACTCCAACCTAATTTAAATTTAATTAGAATCAATTAATTAGTTTAGATATATCAGTGACGAATTTAGTACGTTATTTAAACGCATCTCTAAAGCCGTTCAGAGAGAAATTTTTAAATTTATCACCAGAAATGTAATATGACCATTCTATGGTTTTCAAGGATGCTTTAACACGGCAATGGCTTGCAATATGGGCATTTGAAATATCCAATAACGAACGCTTGTTTAAGCCAAATGCTTGCAGTTCATTGTCGTGGTAACTCATACTTGAAAACGATCGCAGATATAGTGATCGAAACTTCGTGTATTTGTGTTTATGTATATTTGTTCGTCTTCTTTTGATAAATAAATATATTAAACAGTGCATAGTGTGTTTTATTTCAAAATATTTTAATAATTATTATTAACATTATATAGGGTGGTCCAAAAAGAAAATCATTTTTGAAAATAGAAAGAAAAGAAAACTATAATATTTTTAAAAGCGTTTAATCTTATACAATATAAAGTTTATTAAATGTAATTTTAGTTTTTGAAAATTAAATCATCAAAATGACATGCTTAACTGTTGCAACACTCTTCCAAACGGGCACGAAAATTTTGAAAAACTTTTAAGAGTTTCTTTTGAAATGGCTTCCATTTCTTGCTGAATATTCAGTTTCAGTCGGATTATTAGCTTATACCTTGCTTTTAGGGTGCCCCATAAAAAGAAGTCTGGTGGACTCCTCGGAGGCCAGGTTATCTCACCCCTCCGTGAAATCAGTTTCTGAGGAAACATATCCCTTATCACCGCATGCTCTCATTCGAATGTTCATTCGAAGCATCTGTTTCATGTAGGATACAATCCTAAACTACTATGTGTTTCAGCATGATGGAGCCACGTGTCATAGTCCAGTAGACTTCTTTTTATGGGGACACCTTAAAAGCAGGGTATACGCTAATAATCCGACAACATTGCGGCAATTGAAGCTGAATATTCAGCAAGAAATGGAACCCATTTCAAAAGAAAATTATACTAAAGTTTTTCAAAATTTTTAGCCCATTTGATTTAATTTTTAAAAACTAAAATTACATTTAATAATACTTGATGAGGGAGGAGGTATCGGCCAGGGATGGAATCACTGGGTTCAATAAAACACCTTTAATGAGACGTTTTATATAAGAATTTGTATAATTTGATTGAATGAAAAAATGCATGTGATTTAAAAGTAATTAGATTCTAATTTGGATTTTCTGTTTGTAAATAAATAATGATGGGATATATGATGACCTCACATAAGGGTCAAATATCTAATTATAATGTAATATATAGAAAAGATTTATATAAACTCATTACTTTACATTCTGAAACTTTTGGGTCCAGGCACGTTAAAAATTCGCATGAAGCTAAAAGAAATTTTTATTTTTGACAAGGCTTGGTTCGATCACATATGTGTACCGCATTTTGTGTATAACTGTAAGTCTAAATAACCAACTTGGTCAACTTATAATTTTTTATAAAAAAATATATCAATTATAACATCCATTTGTAAAAAATTTTTTAGCCTAATTGACTGAAGATGGCCAAATAAAATTTAGGCCGAAACGTCTCATTAAAGGTGTTTTATTGAACCCAGTGATTCCATCTTTAAGTTGATACCTCCTCCTTCATCTAGTATATAATTGTTTACCTTATAAAGTTTATAATTTTCATTAGCAATCAAATCTGCCAGTTGGACACATTCAGCATAATCTTCCATTAAATGCGTTACAGTTTGAAACAGCGTTACAATCTGAAAATTAAAAAAAAAAAAAAATGTTAATTTTTAAAATGATTTTTTATACTAGCAATAATAATAATAATAGAGAAAATAACTAAATACTTTAGGGATACAAATCTGCCTTAGATGAGCCATTTGCAATTGTCTATGGTTCTCTTCTTCGGAGCATTCTTCGTCTTCGTCTTCTTCGTGTAAATCGTTTGGCGAGTCGGCCAGCCAACCCCCGTCAGGGAACGTTAATACATTGTACAATTGAAGTTTCAATGTCTAGAAGAAAAAAATAAACAAATAAATAAAATATTAGAAAATTTAAATGAATAATAAAATTATAAAACTCGAAAAAAAATTTAAATTAAATATTAGCTAATTTTTTGTTTCAGACATTTGTATTAGCAATTTTATTATTTTATTATAAATACTTATAAATAGTCCAGTCAAATTGTGCTCTAATGGGCCCCTATGGAAAAGTTTTTGGGTAGTTTTGATTTTATGAATATATATGATTTTTGGGGCGCTGAATCCATATCTGAGTTCTCCCACCTAAATTTCGTGACGCAACATTGTAGAAAATCCAAAAAAAATGGTGAAAATTTCCATTTTTTGGCGGTTTTCGCTTATAACTCGAAAACTATCAACTTTTCGTAAATAACCTTCCTATTCAAAATGAAGGTTCATAAAATTTCCTACAAATTTCATGATTTAGGTTTTTTTCTTTGACCAACCGTTCGGGCTCAAACGCTAGTTGAAAATTGGCCTATTTTTTCTGTTTCGGCAAATCCCAAAAACTTATTTTGATATTTTTCCATTTTGACCATGAAGAAGGACGTTTTCGACAAAGACTACTCTATATATTTTTAAACTAGATTAAATTTGCTACAATTCAAACAAAGTTTCATCTTAATTGGATAAATGGTAACCCGTGCCGCAATGAGGTTGAAATTTTGAAAAACTGCAATTTTTTGCAAAAAAATTTATAGATATCCAGCATTTTCCATGACACTTCTGAGAATTCGGATCAACTCCTGTCATGGAAAATGCTGGATATCTATAAATCTAAGAGTTTTATCAAAAAAGTGGTACAAGTAAACGTTCAAGTCAATAAGATTTCCTACAGAACTGAGATAGGAATCAAGTTCCTAGGATCAGTAATTTTCATTTTATGAAGGAAAAACTGCGGATTTTTTGCAAAAAATTGCAGTTTTTAAAAACTTCAACTTCATTGCGGCATGGATTACTATTTATCCGATTAAGAGTGAAACTTTGTTTAAATTGTAGAAAATTTAATCTAGTTTATAAATAAATATAGTGCTCTTTGTCGAAAACGTGTTCCTTAGTGGTCAAAATGGGGAAAAATCCAAAGAAGTGCGAGTTTTTGGTTGGGGCTGCAGAGGTCGAAAACTTGGATTTTGCGCTTTTGCCCAAACGGTTGGTCGGAGAAAAAACCTAAACAAAAACAAGCTTGAGTTGTTTGCCATAAAAGAGTTTAGTCTTTTTGATTTTAAGTCTATTCTTCCAGGTTTTCAGTAGAGGTTGCCATTAATAGTCAAAACATCAAAAATGGAATGCAATAAGGTTATTCCTCTAGTATTAGATAAGAATCGATGGTTAGTTTTGATTTTAAGTCGATTCCTCCATGTCTTCAGCAATGGTTACCAATAATAATCGAAGGGTCAAAAATCTAATGTAGAATTGTTATTCCTCAAGTAATAGATGAGAATCGATCGCTATTTTTGATTTTAAGTCGATTCCTCCATGTCTTCACCAATGGTTACCAATAATAACCGAAATGTCAAAATCGAATATAGAATGATTATTCCTCGACTGTTAAATGAGAATCGATCATTATTTTTGAATTAAAGTCAACATGAACTGCAAATTGCAAGTGATATCTGATTAATAATAAAGGAATAAACATATTAATATTTCAAATGAATTTGGATAAAGTTTAGCAACGATCCGTTGCAGTTTATTTTATTTTAATAAATACAATTTATGTGGGGACCCTTCCTTGTAGATGCCCTGGACAGCTGTCCCGTTTGCCCTCCCTTAAATCCGGCCCTGGATTGGTTATTATTTGTTAAAAAAAACAATCAATTAGGCTCGTGTCAAATGAGGTCATAATGACAAATAATTTTATCGTCAAAAATTGCCATTTTATTAGGATATCAGTTATCTTAAATTTCCTTCTTCTAAATTCTTCCATAGTGGATATATTAAATAAAAACACTTTTTTTCCCCTAACTTTAGATTTGTAACTTGGAGGGGAAAGGGTTTTGAACAAAAATTGATCTTAGAATTAAAATGGCAATTTTTTATACCAATCTTTCATTATCTGCAGAAATGGGATATTTTTTGGAAATAATATATACTTACTTTCAAACATCATAGAACAGTATTTCAAAATCAGTCAAAGTAATTTACCTGTGTTCTCCGACACCTGACCTAGGAAGAATAAAAGATAAGATAAAGAAAACCTAAACAACGTACCTTAGTCTGTTGCATAATTCTTTTTTTCCATATTTGCAATTTAATTTGATGTTGATTATGTTCATGTTCAAAAGCGACTCGTTGTGAGAATGAGATTTCCGTTTGTGATTTGGCAGATGACGATGGCGGAGCGGGCTTGCCATGGTGGTATTCTTGAAACCATTCCGAAAATCCATCATGGGCGTTCTAAACGAAAACATTACATGGGCGAGTGAGTAAGCGATTTTCAAAAATAACGTCTCATTTAGTTACAAATAAAAATGTTTAATATAAAACTGAATAAATATATTAGTCGGTACGACCAGCAGGTAGGAAAGCCTGCCAAACCCTCTCTGTGTGTCTATATTCAGATACCCAAGATAACTTAAGAACAAAAAAGTCTAAGAAAGTGTGTTCTTGGGCTAAAATGTTTGTATTTCCCGAGGGGTGATCCGCGACCGAAAATCGTGTACACCTTCTTCCACTTCCACTTTCATTTCCAAGTAGAAGACAATAGATTATCTAATGAATTCCAAAGTAATTTCAAAGACGGTGTACACCTAATTCCAATCGCGGTTTACCCCTCGATACTTCCAATACAGAGAACTGATTAGATTTTGGGCTTTCTAGCTTTAGAACTTCTCGTTCAAAAATGCATCAAATTTCATTTTTTGAATGATTTTATTGAGATATTAAGGCGATGTATTTATAATATAGGAATAAATGAACAATATATTTTAAATGAATTTAACTTTAAAGGACATCATAGATATTAGAGAAATATTTTTACATTGCATATCAGAGAGGTTCGTCCCCTTAGGAATCGAACCCATGCGCAACTAAGATTGCCGGAGCCAAACCCTTAAGACAAATCTCTCTGACATGCAACATATATAAGTATTATAGCTAGATTTGTCTTAAGGGTTTGGCTACTGGCCCGGCAAGCTTAGTTAGCGCATGGGTTCGATTCCTAAGGGACGAACCTCTCTGATATGCAATGTAAAAATATTTCTCTAATATCTATGATGTCCTTTAAAGTTAAATTCATTTAATAATATTATATACTGGGTTGATTTTTGAAATAATTTCCATCTTTTTTCAAAAAAAGACACCCAAAAAGATACTTAAATCTTTGTTTTCAATATATTTTAAATTCAAGTTTATTTTAAATTGAAAGTTTTTGCCGAGAGTAGCAGAATTTGTATATATTGAAGGAGACAATAAAAGAGTGTGTCTTCTGCTGGAATTATAAATTTTATTTATTTATAACGAGACTATAGTTTCGAGGGCTTTGCCCTCTTCATCAGTCTATTACAATGTATTCACAGGAATTAATTTATGAATTATTCATAAATTAATTTGAAAGTTTTGCCGAGAGTAGCAGAATTTTTATATATTGAAGGAGACAATAAAAGAGTGTGTCTTCTGCTGGAATTATAAATTTTATTTATTTATAACGAGATTATAGTTTCGAGGGCTTTGCCCTCTTCATCAATCTATTACAATGGATTCACAGGAATTAATTTATGAATTATTCATAAATTAATTTGAAAGTTTTTGCCGAGAGTAGCAGAATTTTTATATATTGAAGGAGACAATAAAAAGAGTGTGTCTTCTGCTGGAATTATAAATTTTATTTTATTTTATAACGAGACTATAGTTTCTGAGGGCTTTGCCCTCTTCATCAGTCTATTACAATGTATTCACAGGAATTCAATTTATGAATTATTCATAAATTAATTTGAAAGTTTTTGCCGAGAGTAGCAGAATTTTTATATATTGAAGGAGACAATAAAAGAGTGTGTCCTCTGCTGGAATTACAAATTTTATTTATTTATAACGAGACTATAGTTTCGAGGGCTTTGCCCTCTTCATCAGTCTATTACAATGGATTCACAGGAATTAATTTATGAATTATTCATAAATTAATTTGAAAGTTTTTGCCGAGAGTAGCAGAATTTTTATATATTGAAGGAGACAATAAAAGAGTGTGTCTTCTGCTGGAATTACAAATTTTATTTATTTATAACGAGACTACAGTTTCGAGGGCTTTGCCCTCTTCATCAGTCTATTACAATGTATTCACAGGAATTAATTCTGTGAATTATTCATAAATTAATCGGAAAGTTTTTGCCGAGAGTAGCAGAATTTTTATATATTGAAGGAGACAATAAAAGAGAGTGTCTTCTGCTGGAATTATAAATTTTATTTATTTATAACGAGACTATAGTTTCGAGGGGCTTTGCCCTCTTCATCGAGTCTATTACAATGGATTCACAGGAATTAATTTATGAATTATTCATAAATTAATTTGAAAGTTTTTGCCGAGAGTAGCAGAATTTTTATATATTGAAGGAGACAATAAAAGAGTGTGTCTTCTGCTGGAATTATAAATTTTATTTATTTATAACGAGACTATAGTTTCGAGGGCTTTGCCCTCTTCATCAGTCTATTACAATGTATTCACAGGAATTAATTTATGAATTATTCATAAATTAATTTGAAAGTTTTTGCCGAGAGTAGCAGAATTTTTATATATTGAAGGAGACAATAAAAGAGTGTGTCTTCTGCTGGAATTATAAATTTTATTTATTTATAACGAGACTATAGTTTCGAGGGCTTTGCCCTCTTCATCAGTCTATTACAATGGATTCATTGCGTTCAATTTATGAATTATTCATAAATTAATTTGAAAGTTTTTGCCGAGAGTAGCAGAATTTTTATATATTGAAGGAGACAATAAAAGAGTGTGTGTCTTCTGCTGGAAATTATAAATTTTATTTATTTATAACGAGACTATAGTTTCGAGGGCTTTGCCTCTTTCATCAGTCTATTACAATGTGTATTTCACAGGAATTAATTTATGAATTATTCATAAATTAATTTGAAAGCTTTGCCGAGAGTAGCAGAAATTTTTTATATATTGAAGGAGACAATAAAAGAGTGTGTCTTCTGCTGAATTATAAATTTATTTATTTATAACGAGACTATAGTTTCGAGGGCTTTGCCCTCTTCATCGTCTATTACAAATGGATTATTATGGAATTAATTTATGAATTATTCATAAATTAATTTGAAAGTTTTTGCCGAGAGTAGCAGAATTTTTATATATTGAAGGAGACAATAAAAGAGTGTGTCTTCTGCTGGAATTATAAATTTTATTTATTTATAACGAGACTATAGTTTCGAGGGCTTTGCCCTCTTCATCAGTCTATTACAATGGATTCACAGGAATTAATTTATGAATTATTCATAAATTAATTTGAAAGTTTTTGCCGAGAGTAGCAGAATTTTTATATATTGAAGGAGACAATAAAAGAGTGTGTCTTCTGCTGGAATTATAAATTTTATTTATTTATAACGAGACTATAGTTTCGAGGGCTTTGCCCCTTCATCAGTCTATTACAATCGTATTCACAGGAATTAATTTATGAATTATTCATAAATTAATTTGAAAGTTTTGCCGAGAGTAGCAGAATTTATATATTGAAGGAGACAATAAAAGAGTGTGTCTTCTGCTGGAATTATAAATTTTATTTATTTATAACGACTATAGTTTCGAGGGTTTTGCCCTCTTCATCAGTCTATTACAATGTATTTCACAGAATTAATTTATGAATTATTCATAAATTAATTTGAAAGTTTTTGCTTATATAGCAGAATTTGTATATATTGAAGGAGACAATAAAAGAGTGTGTCTTCTGCTGGAATTATAAATTTTATTTATTTATAACGAGACTATGCAGTTTCGAGGGCTTTGCCCTCTTCATCAGTCTATTACAATGTCGTATAATTTCACAGGAATTCAATTTATGAATTATTCATAAATTAATTTGAAAGTTTTTGCCGAGAGTAGCGGAATTTTTATATATTGAAGGAGACAATAAAAGAGTGAATGTTCTGCTGGAATTATAAATTTTATTTATTTATAACGAGACTATAGTTTCGAGGGCTTTGCCTCTTCATCAGATCTATTACAATGGATTCACAGGAATTAATTTATGAATTTTATTGTCTCCTTCAATACATAAATTAATTCCTGTGAATACATTGTAATAGACTGATGAAGAGGGCAAAAAACCCTCTGAAACTATAGTCTCGTTATAAATAAATAAAATTTATAATTCCAGTAGAAGACACACTCTTTTATTGTCTCCTTCAAGTTTATTATTAATTAAATTGAAAGTTTCTTTTTGACGAGAGAAGCAGAATTTTTATAAATTAAAGGAGACAATAAACACTTGAGTGTGTCTTCTGAAAGTTTACATATCAATTCCTGTGAATCAATTGTAATAGGCAAAGCCCTCGAAACTATAGTCCTCGTTATATTTTTTTCTCTTTTTTTTCTGCCTTTCCCTACTTGGGTTTAAGGCTTACATGTACATATAAAATTCTTTTTCTTCCCCCATTTAAATCCCCTTTAATATATTTCAAATTATAAGCTTTTTTCTTCCTTCCCTCTTCATTTCTTCTTCAGACTTCCCATTCTTCCTCTTCTGACTTCGGTTCTATGTCCTGGTCCCCCCCGTCCATGTTCCAATCGTCTCCAAATTTTGCACCAGGTCTTAAGAGGCTTCCCTCTCAACAATCTCAACCACCCGCTGTCTTCCTCTTCCCCCTCTCCCATCCCTCCCAGTCTCTCCCTCTTTCATTCAGTCCACTCCCGCAAGTCCTGCACGTCTCGTTATAAATAAATTAAAAAATTTATTATTCCAGCAGACGACACAAGTTTTTATTGTCTCCTTTAATTTATTATTAATTAACCAGCTGCAAAGCCCGCCTTGGGGGATGAAATTCTAGGCTCTTGTACAAAACTCAACCAAATATTGTATACATAATCAGTGGGCCCGCAGAAGTCTAAAAATGCAAAAACTAACCCTCCCCTACATGATTATAAATAATTTTATTAAATATTAAATATAGGTGAGGGGCCAGGTTATATAGTAAAGTCAAGTGGATGGCCACATCAGAACTTGTCAGTTCCCGTATACCAGAGAGACCAAAATAAAACCCAAATGCAACTTTTTTGATTGGTTGAATTATAGTCTTTACTTATATAGTTTTAATTAGGTTGAATTACGGTTTCTAAACGGTAGTTATGTCTCGTTTTTTTCCGTTTTGCAACGGTTATTAGTCGCAAAAATTATAATGCAAACCGTTACAAAAAGGTTTTTGACACCGATTTTGCAACTGTTTATTTATAATTAAATATTTCTTTGGTTTGATTAACATAATGAATAATTACACAATTCTTTAATAAAGAACAATAATCAACATTATATATATACACATAATGTTGATTATTGTATATTATTAAAGAATTGTGTAATTATTCATTATGTTAATCAAATCAAAGAAATATAAAATTATAAATAAACAGTTGCAAATCGGTGACAAAAATGTTTGCGACAACCTGTTTGAAACGGTTGCATTATAATCTTTGCGACTATAATTTAACGATAATACAACACAGTTGCAAAACGGAAAACGAGGTGTCAACTACCGTTTTGAAACCGTAATTCAACCTAAATAAAACTATATAATGACTATAATTCAACCAGTCAAAAAAAGTTGCATTTGGGTTTTATTTTGGTCTCTGTGCTATACGGGTTTATATATGTTCATTTGAGGATTCTACGAGGTGACTGTGGGTCAGTGGCTAGAGTGTCGGGTCGCTGACTCGGAGATCGCTGGTTCGAGACCGAGCCTCGGCAGATAGATATTTGCAGTCGCCTCCTCTTGGAAAGTAATGGCAACCTACCAAGAGTATAATTGCCTAGTCACCTCTCCAAATTAGCCGTTCGAACCGGCGTTAAAAAGTAGGTCCCGTATAACCGTGTAAAAACAACTAAAACGCACTCAGCACAGGTATATGTGGAGAGGCGCCGACACCCGTTTCGGGTATGGCACTCGAAGAAGAAGAAGGTGATTCTATGGTAACTGTGGCGCCGCGATCTGACAATGAATTCTTATAGTACTCGCCAAAATAAGACGAAAATGAAGAATACCATTTTTCGAGATTTCGCTTAGTTGTCGAGATAACGAATTTAAAAAAATACTGTTTGATTTTATTTTATTTTTCATTTGTTTTTTATAGAAACCATGGAAACCATAGTGTCACGGGCCGTGAAGGGATTAATGTAATTTTTTCCAAAAAAGAAATAGCTTGAATTTCACTATCAATTAATTTTTTAAAAGAAGTAAAAATATTGAAATTATCTAAATCAGGGTGTAAAAGAGGATGTTTAAGTGACATTTTGTAAAATATTGAATAAAATATAAATAAATAATATAAAGATAAAGCAACGAAGTTTGGTTAAAATCAAAAAATGGATATTAATTAAAAAATAATTAGTAAATGCCCAAAAAAATTCGAATATGTAAAAGTCGTTGCCGGTTCGGTTAAGATATATTCAGGTCGGTTCGGCTCGTATATCTTCATTTGTCTAACGCCAACCTAATCGCCTAAAACCAGCCCGAAATGAATCTTAACCAAATCTTTCAAAGTTTGTTCGGGAACCCATTTTTTTTATATAAATGAACCGAGTTGATGAATAGAACGAAACCTATGAGAAGTTCTAAAAATGAAAATTGCCAACGCCCACTGGCGCTTGAGACAATTTGTGACATCACAGTCCATAAACTTAATTTCGGTTCGAATTCGTAGTTTAAAATTTTATTTTTACTTTCCAGCTTATTTTGTCTAGTTCTAAAAGAATCCGTCGTCAGATAGCGGCGCCACAAGGAAGTCGTGATACTACGGTTTCTATAAGAAACAATTGAAAAATAAAAGAAAATAAATAAAAAAACACTATTTTTTAAACTCGATATCTCGAAAAATGGTATTCTTCATTTTCGTGTTATTTTGGTGAGTAGGTAATATAATAATGCATCGTCAGATCGCGGAGCCACAGTTACCGTAGAATCCCCTCATTTTGATAGGAAAAGGGAGTTTTTAATAATTATATAAAACTTTTTCCCTTTTCTTTTACTTACTATATAGGCTTTATGGGAGAAATATTCCCTGACTGCCCGTCTCACTCGGGATGGATAAGAATCTGGTGAATGAGACCTTAAAGAAAAGTTAGGCTGTTGAAACGGTTCAAGTAGCAATTCAATCGAATCTGGAGGAACCTGAAAAAAAAAATGGTGTAAATTTTAATATTCCACATAATATTATAAATAGACTATGTAGTACACATATTAGAACGAAGAACATGTTAATTTATTTTCTATATCAATAATAATAATTACATTTGTTGTTGTCATGGCAACCTAATAAGAATCAATTGATTAATATAGGTTTACATAAAAAAAAAATAATCTCTCGGAACTTTTCAAGAATTGTATTTATTAGAGAAAAGAAAACAATCAATAAATAATTTCACTATATGGTAGGTATATATACTAGATAGATAGATAATATGTATATATTTACCTTTGCAAAAGCTTGTTTGGCAGCTAAAAGTTTGCCCCCTGCGAGAAAATGTCGTATAAGTGCGTTAGTTTGCCAGAGAGCTTCTGCTCTTTGAGATGGATAAAAGACAACCCAATCAAGGGTGGAAATCTTAGCGGCATCGGAGTCAGATACAATGTCAGCCAACTCATTGGTCTGGATTTGCTCAGGGGAAGATCTGCAAAAATTTATTTATAACATCAACATCAATAAAATAGTCCAAGAGCTGGTGACACATTTTTGAGTACGGATTTGACCCAACTAGAAATAATGCGTAATAGTACCGTCTATGATAGTTGTACAAGGAATGGCCAGTCTGGCTGGTCTAAGCAGGTGGACCAGGTACTGGCGCATGGTGTGAGTGCGGTAAAAAATACATGTGTTAAAAAATATTTTTGACCCACAATGAAATTATAAAAATTATAATTTATAGTCAATTATAAACATAATATATTCACCCCAGACCATTTGAGTGGTGGGACGTGGAACCAGACCACCCAAAGTGTATTTTTACAACATGCAAAAAAATAGCATGATGATCACACCATGCGCAGTACCTGGTCCACCTGCTTAGACCAGCCAGACAGGCCATTCCTTGTACAACTATCATAGACGGTACTATTACGCATTATTTCTAGTTGGGTCAAATCCGTACTCAAAAATGTGTCACCAGCTCTTGGACTAAAATAATTTTTTCTTTAAATAAACTGATGTGGCCATCTACATGGCTTTACCATAAACCTGAACCCTCTCTTATACCGGGTGAGTTTTTTATTTTGAGACAGTCTTATAACTCAAAAACAGTGCATTATATGAAAACAAATTTCAAATAAAAGTTTATTTATATCGAAGGGGAAATTGAATTACGCTATTGTTTGTCGATCTAGAACAAGCTTTCAAGGGTATTTCGAGGTCAAGTTCTGTTTTTTAAATGGAAACCTATATATTTCTTTTAATATTCATAATCTACAAAAAAATTGAGCAACTTTCATTAGAACTATTTTTTCATACGACATCAAATAAAAAAAAATATTAAATCAATTAGATCTACAAAAATTTTTTAATGATTATTTTTAAAAATCATTCAACTTAAGAATCGAATAATAATGATCAAATATTTAATTATTAAATAAATTATCTAATAATAATTAATAATTTTACGATACTGTTCTGAGACATTCCAGAGTGTATTTTCTTCTGAATAAATTCCAGTTCCAATTTCTTTTGTTTTATAACAGATTTACAAGACGAGAAAATGGAAGCTTGGGAGGGTGTATTCTTATCAGGAAAACGCTCGCCCTACAACTCGGAATCCCATAACACTTCTTCCACATTCAGCGCATAAATTAAGACCATTTCAATTCTGTCTTAAAATAAATGCTCCATTTTTATTATGCTAATAAAATATAACTATCTACTGGATTGACACGAGAAATAAACTTTTTTAAACTCAAGAATTTTCAGTAGTTCTATTAAGTAGAAAATAATCTCTTAAATCTGTGTATAACAAAGTTTTCATATCATTATAAACACTTATTTTCATAGTTGTGGCTTTTCGATTTAATAATTAAATATTTGATCATTATTGATTGATAATTAAGTTGAATAATTGTTAAAAATAATTATTATGATTTTTTTGTGATCTAATAATTGATTTAATATTTTGTTTATTTGATGTATAAAAAAATAGTTCTTATAAAAGTTGCTCAGTTTTTTTTTTGTAGATTATGAATATGAAAAGAAATATATAAGTTTCCATTTAAAAAACAGAACGTGACCTTAAAATACCCTTGAAAGCTTGTTCTAGATAGACAAACAATAGCGTAGTTTAGTTTCCCCCCTGATATAAATAAACTTTTATTTGAAACTTTTTTTCATATAATGCACTGTTTTTGAGTTATAAGACTGTCTCAAGATAAAAAAAACTCACCCGGTATAGATAAAATTTGTATAAGATCATTCATTTCTGAATCTCAGGGTGTTCCGCCTCCTGGGTGCAAAAGCATGTTGCCGCCTTGGATACGCACACTTGCACACTAGATAAATCGAAAAAATTTAATATTGACATCCTCGAAAAAATCTGAAATATATACAAAGAGTCCCCACTGTGGTCTAAATTTTTGATTTTCATAGAAAAATAAACTATTAATTCTCAAGATATTTTTATCAATTCTAATACAAGAGTATTTAGAGACCAAATACGGTATTTGTTTTGAGTTATGTACTTTTACTTGGCGCCATGGAAAAATTTTAATTGAAAAAAGGCGCCGCGACTCGGAAAAGTTTGGGAACCCCTGACTTTGAGATAATAGGGCCTCCACATCTCCCCTGATAGCCCTCCGATCCTCCCACTCAGGATCCGGTTGAGTGGCTCAGGGTGTGGCCACAGCAGAACGGTGTGAAACCTTAGTATGCTGCGACCAAGAATAAAATAATAATAATAATAAAAATAAAAAAGGGAATACCGCACGTCGTCCAAACAATAAAAATAAATAAATAAATACACTGGGAAGAATAAATAAACAAATAATCAATTAAATAAAACAAAAAATAAATAGAATATGTCACTGGGTTTAAAGAAATGTTTAAAAATAAATAATTTAAAAAACATTCAAATAAATAAGTAGACAGGAAGTTGCCGTAGTCAATGAATAAATAAATAAATAGGCAGAAAACCGCCATGGTCAAGAAAAATAAAATAATTTCTAATAATTAATTATTAATCTATAAATTTTACCCGTTAAACGTTGGCTAAAATAAAAATTTAAGCAGTGAGTCCAAGTTTTCCCTTTTGGCTCCAATCATTTAATTTCTCCTTTGCGCTTGTTTTGTTCTCACCTGACATTTTCGACCAGTTGTCTTGTGATTGCATGGACATCCAGACCAGCCTCCTCGGCAGCGGTGAGGCATTGACGTCGCTCGCCCTCTTTGGAAACACTGAGCATGCGCGTCTGAAGAAAATGGGCGAAAGATTGGGTTTGCATTTCTGCTGGAAGGGCGGCCACATAATGCGCCACCAGGTTCGGGTCACCCATTTCCATTAAGATCTGAAAATAATAATTAAGAATTAAATTTTTTCCAAGATTCTCCCAAAACTTAAGAGGTGACTTATGCAGAAGCAACTGCGAAGCCCTCCTTCGGCAGGCACCTTGCTGGCCAGGAGGCTAAGCCCTCTGGACTTTGGTATCCCCCCCCCCGATACGTCATCAAAAAATTTTAATGAAAAAAATTATTTTTCTTAAATATTTTTTATTTTTATTTATGAAAATCTCAACTTCAAGACAATATGTATCTGTATTGTCTATTTTCAAAATATTTATAAATTTTAAATAAAGTAACTATTTTGCCAAATTTCCATTAATAAAGAGAGAATTTTTCCTGGAACGTTTTGATATTATTTTTATAAATGAATTGTATTTTTTTTTATATACGATATATATATTCCCTTGTAAATAAATACAAATCTTAAAAAAAATATTGACACGTTTGTTAAAATACCAAACGTTTCGGAAGATTTTCTCCCTTGTCAATGGAATTTAAATAAAAAAAAAAAGTATTTATTTTATACAAAAAAACAATAAAATATTTATATGGTTATAGTTGCTTTATAAATCTTCTATAAAGGAACTATTTAATAAATTTTCTATTAATAAAGAAGAATTTCGAATGAAACGCATTTAATTTTTTTTTATTTAACGTTTTGAGATTCATTTTATTTATATATACATAAGATTTTGTTTATTTGTATTCAATTTCGTTGATTTCTCTTTATATATTATACTAGCTGCGACGCCCGCCTTCGGCGGCCCACTTGCTAGCCAAGGTGCTACACCCCCTGCCCCCCTCGAATCCCCACCCCAACCCCATTCCATCTCCGCTCCCCACCCTCCACCATAATACGCACCCTTTCCACCTCGGGCCCCCTGCACCCAGTCCAGTTTTTGTATTTCTAGGTCCCTAGAGGCCCACAGATTATGTATACAACATTTGGTTGAGTTTTGTCCAAGGGCAAGTATTTTCATTGTTTGACTCCCCCCCCCTCCAAATTTTGGGTGGTTAGTTTTTACATTTCTAGCATTCTAGTGGCTATGTATACAAAATTTGGTTGAGTTTGGTCCAAGGGAAAGAAAGATACGAAGCTTTTTGTGTTTTAGGCCACAAAATCAAAAATCCCCCATTTTTCAGTTCAGGGGTCAAATTTCAAAAAAAATAAAAAAACCATCCCGAGATTTAGCATTCATAAACCTATGTACCAAATTTGAATGTTAAAACTTAAAAACTCGAGGAGATAGAGCACTTCAAAAATTTACCCCAAAATGGCTATATCTCCCTTTAGGGGACAAAAAGAGCAAAATACTCAAATTTGTTTTTTTGTATTTCAATGCTTCACCTTTCTAAACTAAACACATATGGATATCTTTTCTGGTTTAAGAGATCTTGCAAAACTCTGAAAACACATTTTGGGGGCCCTTTCCCCTTTAAGGGTTCGAATTTCAAAAAATCCCTTCTTAGCACACCCATAAATCGTTGAAAGAATATACACTCCAA
Organism: Forficula auricularia; assembly: GCA_024734495.1. Classification (NCBI taxonomy): domain Eukaryota; kingdom Metazoa; phylum Arthropoda; class Insecta; order Dermaptera; family Forficulidae; genus Forficula; species Forficula auricularia. The sequence goes on from JALMQS010000267.1 coordinate 22,133, forward strand.
ATTTCATCTTTCTAGGTCAAGCGGTTTAGGCTGTGAGTTGATAGATGAAACATTACCTTCTTTAACCGACTTCAAAAAGGAGGAGGTTCTCTATTCGACTGATTTTTTTTTTTTTTTTTTTTTGTGCCTATGTTACCTCATATCTCCGCCAATTGTCAACCGATTTTGAAAAAAAATTTGCATTCGGTCCAGTCTAGCTACAGATTGGTCCCATTTTTTTTTCGTTTTTTTTTCATAGGTATTAAGACCTTTTTTATTAGGTTTGTTTAGACCTAACCTCTTTGTTTATGAACCGATTTCGATGGTTCTTTTTTTATCCGAAAGGGGTGTCTTAGGGATGGTGTCATATTAATTTGGTCAAGTTCTGATGATATGATCACTATTAATAACATCACTAAAAAGAGAAAAATAAAAATAATTTAAGAAAAATAAAAACTGACTTCAACAAATAAATGCAACAAATAACAATGCACTAAAAGGTATAAAAATAATTATTATCTTATTTTAGTTACAACTAAACGACGAAATATTAACATGAAATTACTTTTTGAAGTCGGTAAAGCCAAACTATATACCTTTTATGAATCGCACTCGACGGATCTTACTTAGTACGTTTGGCGGGTACGCTCGCTTATAGGTATAGTTTGTTTGGTACCGACTTCAAAAAGTAATTTCATGTTAATATTTCGTCGTTTAGTTGTAACTAAATAAGATAATAATTATTTTATACCTTTTAGTATATTTTATTTGTTGCATTTAATTTTTTGAAGTCGGTTTTTATTTTTGTTAAAAATTATTTTTATTAAATATATTATTAAGATAAGATTACGATAATAATAAATACCTGAACATAAGCTTCTAAAATCTTATCTCCGACATGTTCTAATTCCATTCGGCCAATAATGCGCAAAAAGAGGACAAGATGAGCGAGAAATCTTAAAAAATGTGGAGAACAATCTTTATTTCTGACCCATTGCTCAGCCTCAGCCATTAATTCCGCCACCTAAACAACACAAATTAACAAGTTTTATTATACAATATTTTAATAATATCAACTTATATTTGAATTTATTCTAGAGGATATTTTCTTACCTGGTCCATGATAAGAAACTTTTGAACTAGATAAATCGGTTTTGATGCCTGAGAGCTGACTTTTGTATCACGACATGATGATAATTCGTTGAAAATCTCTTCTAAAGATAAACTGTAAAATAAAGACACATTTTTAGAATCTATTCTTTAAATTGTTATCCAAATAGTTTTTTTTTTATTATTATTAGTACCTGGCCACCGAGCGATGCTCGGTAACTTTTTGCTTCAGTTAAAAGCTTTATATTAATCCCCGAACCCCACCCCAATCCCGCCCCCGAAACCATTTTTTTGGTTATGGAATTGATAGTAAAAATACACATGTTTCTTTTAGAAAAAATACAAAAAGTTATTTAAAGTGTTTTATATAGGGGTGATTTTTTGAGTTTGAAAATTTTAATCTTGTTTTTGAAACTATATGTACTTACTCGAGCAACGGAGAGGGATTCAGCCAATGGGTAGCCTCTGCTGAATAAAAACTCCAATTATAGAAAACGTTTCGGCTTTAACCAAATAATGCCATCATCAGTCTCTGCGAAGTCGATGAGTCCTCCGAAGACGAGCGCCATATTTTGTGTATAAGGTGTCCGAGCATGACGCTGGATATTCCTTCTAAATATGGCGCTCGTCTTCAGGGACTCATCAACCTCTTTACCATATCTACTTAACATATTCTTTCGATTTTTTTGATAATTTTTTTATTTTAAACTTCTATTCATTCTACAAATTTTAAGACTGATGCTGATAGTGGTCCTATGATAATTACTATTTTTTTTCTGATTTTCGATTTTTTCTTTTCAACAAACTAAAATACTAATTATTTATTTTAAACACCTGTTAACGATAAAAATCAATTCAAAATAACTAAAAAAAGAGAACTTAATTGATTTTAATAGAAGCGAATAAATTTTTTTCGGAAATTTTTAAAAAATCAAAAAAAATATAATAGTGAATATCATAGGACCACTTGTTTCAAAACCGGTCTTAAAATTTGTACAATGATTAGAAGTTTTAAAATAAAAAAATTATCAAAAAATCGAAGAGTAGTTAAGTACATACAGTTTCAAAACAAGATTAAAATTTTCAAACTCGCAAAAATCAATTAATTGAATTGAATTAAGTTGAATAATTGTTAAAAATAATTATTTTTTTTGAGATCTAATTGATTCATGTATTTTGTTTATTTGATGTCGTATAAAAAAATAGTTCTTATGAAAGTTCTTCAGTTTTTTTTGTAGATTAAGTAGACGTATACAAAAATATATAGAGTTCCATTTAAAAAACAGAACTTGACATGGAAATACCCTTGAAAGCTTGTTCTACGCCGACAAACAATAGCTTAGTTTAGTTTCCCTCTCGATATAAATAAACTTTTATTTGAAACTTTGTTCATATAATGCACTGTTTTTCAGTTATAAGACTGTATCAAGATAAAAACTCACCCTGTATATAGCTTCGTTTGGTAATTTGTATGATTTTAATTATTGTTTATTTAATCAACCACTCGTTTTATTTTGATTCAACCACCTGTTAATAACCACATGTTAATAAATAATTAGTATATACTTGTTGTTCCAATATTCATCGGGCATATTGGCGTAAGAGCGAAGGGCGGTTTCTCTTATCTCGTGTTCCACTCGTATGTCGACGGCGGAGCGTAGATAAGCCCAGAGCATGTCTTCCCAAGATTGGCAGACAGAGAGCATGGCTGGTAGATGACCACAGAAGGCGGCGTAAGCGGCGCGAGAGTAGCCGTCGACACGGTTGTCCCCGCACATACGCCACGCACAGATTTTCCATATATCTCTAAAAATATTGGTGGGTATATATATATATTAAAACACTGTTTAGAAATTAATGAGAAAATTTTAGAATGGGTCGAGGAGTCGAAGTATAGCACTGCAAAAAGGCTGGGTTAATTAAAAATAGTGATACATTGTTGTTAAGTAAACAATTAACAAGAAATAAATTGAAAGTTCCTTTTTGCCGAGAGTAGCAGAATTTTTAATTAACTCCGCCTTTTATATATATAATTTGTTTGTTAGGGACTATAGTTTGACCTTAATCATCAGCCTTTTTAATTATAAATATTTTATTTGTTATAGTTCTCATGGGTTAGGGTCCTCTTTATTTATTTTAAAATCGATGTTAGCAGAACACTTTGTATTTCTTTTAGAAGGACCCCGTTATCCTAAAGAGCCCACGGCCTCCAATAGGTTAAAGAGGGCCCTGCATGGGTTCAAATATCCAATTGGACTTTGATAAATTTGTTTTGTCGTAGTATTAAAAATATCACAGAATAGACGAATCAAATTAACGAATCAAATTAAATCAATAGCCTGGAGTGCGTTGATCTTGAGTGGAGTGGGGAACTTTGCTTCTATATATGTAAAATGAAGACAGGACGAAAGACAGTATTTGAAATTGTTCAGTTGGAATAACTTGTTTTACCAGTGTAATGATTCGTAATGTAAAACGTCTGCTGGAGATAAATTTTGTGTGTTTTTGTAGACTTGTGGTGAGTAGTATATAATCCTCATTTCCACCCTTTAAAAATTTATTATAAATGTTAAAACAAAAAAATTAAAACATGCAATGATCTTTTCCAGTTGACGTGCACTGATGAAGAGCAGCGGTATAGCGCTCGAAACGTTGTTAAAATATCGATTACGTCTGTCCAAAATAAAGTAACAAATAGAAGGTGACTTTTATTTCAACTTTTTATTTTCCCCTTACTGGCCCCTTCAGCTAATTCAATTTAAATAAAATAGGGCTACCAAACACGGTTCTTTTTAAATTAAATTAAATATTTCTAATTAAAAAGACTGATAATGAAGGTTAAATATTCGAAACTATAATCTCTAACAAATAAATTATTTTTATATATATAATAAAAAAAAAATACAAATCTTTGTAAAACAATCTTGGAACGATTTATTTTGAAACTAGACGTTTCTGGGAGAAATTCCCCCTTTATCAATAGAAATTTAAAAAAAAAGTTGTTTTCGCTAATGTTTCAAAAGCAACCCTAAGAAATTAAATATTTTGATAACAGGCTAGAAATTGTTCTTATCTGATAGCTAAAAGGCCAGGGATGAATGAATAAAAAAAAAATTGTCCTGGTGACTGGATTACCTTTAATTCAAACAAAAAATATAAATATTTATGGAAAATTATTTTTCTCTAAAAATTTTGAAAAACATTAGAAAAACAATCCATTTCTGACCTTTTATTGAGGTTAGATAGAATGGTTAGCCAGCATTGTGCATTGGTGGAATTTTTCTTTCTAATTGAATATTCATGCTCGTAAATTCGAGATTTTAAGTATTGTATTGTATTTTTAAAAAATTTCTTCTCTGAAACGTCTAGTTTCAAAATAAATTGTTACAAGATTGTTTTATAAAGATTAGTATTTTTTTTTTAATAAATGTACTTATATCATGTTTTTTTAATTCGCAATATTGTCCATTGTCTTAGATGGGGGCTGGGGGTCCTTTATATTCATGGGGCCCTGGGCTGCACCCCAAAAAGCCCATATATAGATCAGCACCTCGACAATGTTCATTGTTATCAAGTGTTCATCGTTTATTGTGTTCTAGTGTTCTAATTTTAAGTGGTTATTCTTATTATTCACATTTTATATTTATTATTTTTCTTTATTTATTTGTTATATGTTTCATTAAATTGTTTGTAAATAATTTGTAAAATGATTTTCCTTTCACTTTTTGCCGGAAACGGTACCAGATTATAATTAACAAAGAATACAATAGTAAACCTATTTGTACCTGTTGGGATTTCCTTCGATGGGTAAAATTTTGTCCCGTTTTTCTGCTGAGAACCTTTCATAATTAGGATCATGGAAAAGTCGCCAGCCTTCGAAAGTGGCTGCTCGCCAGGGCTGTCCACAGCGCAGACATAGGGTTTGCGCTTGCTCTAAACGTCCGCAACGAACTTCAAGAAACAGTTGCTTCATCAAACGAGCTTCATCTTCCTATTGTATCAAAAAATATTTATTTATTTATATTATTCTTCTTCTCAGAGTGCCATACCCGAAACGGGCGTCGGCGCCTCTCCACATATTTTTATTATAAATATATTCAATTTAATATTATTTTTTGGATAAAAATTTTTTTTTTGAAAAACATGCACTAAAAAAACCGAAAAATAAGTATTTGATATACTAGGCAGATCAAAAAGTGTGGAATAATCCTATGAAACGGGGCTAATATGCACCAATGTGACCCATTCATAACTAACTTCATTCTTCATTAGACATCTGTCAAAATTTCAGCCAGTTATGTTTTTGCATTTACAAGTTACAGCAGTGAGAAGCAACCCAACCTCCGTGTTTTTTTAAAAATGAAAAAATCTGAGTTTCATGTTCTGATTAAACACTATTATTTACGCAAGAAAACAAAAACCGAGACCAAAGCCAAGCTAGATAAGTATTATCCGGACTCTGCACCGTCGATGAAGATGATTCAAAAGTGGTTTTCTGACTTTCGTTGCGGCCGAACAAGCACAAGTGATACTGAACGATCTGGACGCCGAAAAGAGGTCTGACAACAGAAAACGCCCAAAAAATCCATGATATTATGTTGAACGAGCCCAAAGTGAAATTGAGGGAGCTAGCTGAGACCATAAAGATGTCGTATGGCAGTGTGTTCAATATCATACATGATATTTTGGGTATGAAAAAGCTCTACGCGCGATGAGTGCGCGTTTGCTCACAGTGGAGCAAAAACGAATTCGTGTTACGACTTCCCAGCAGAATTTGGCAATGTTTACTCGAAATTCAAAGGAGTTTTTGCCCCGATTCATAACCATGGATGAAACATGGATCTATTTCTACACACCAGAGTCAAAACAATGGGTTTCTCCGGGTGAAAATGCTACGAAGCGTCCAAAAACTCAGCAATGGAACCGAAAGGTTATGGCCTCCCTACTTTGCAGGATGCGGGTGAGAATAATATGTTGAAAAAGGTAAAACCATAACTGGCGAATATTATTCATCATTATTGTATCGTTTGAAAATTGAATTCACAGAAAAACGGCCGCCCGAAGAAGAAAAATCCTCTATCATGACGACAATGCGGCTGCTCATTCATCGTTAGTTTCATAAGCAAAATTGAACGAAATCGGATTTGAACTGGTTCCTCAGCCAGACCTGGCTCCAGAGACTTTTACTGTTTCCAAACCGGTAAGCGATTTCACTCAAATGAGAAGTCCTAGCTGAAACTGGAGAGCTTTCGAAAGATTACTTTTCGGACGGGATAAAAAAGTTAGAAAAACGTTGACCAGTTCTTTTTGACTTAAAAGAATGGATGTTGAAAAATAAACCAAATTTGAACAAAAAAAAATGTTTTCTTGTTTCACTTATTCCAGACTTTTTGATCTCCCTAGTAAAAATACATTTTAAATTAAATTAATAAATAATTTGAATTGTATTGTCATTCGCATATATTAATTGTGGAAAATTACAAGAAAAAACGCTAAGTAGAAGTGTGGAATTATGGGTTTTAATTATTTATGCCAAATGTATAAATCCAAATTCCAACAACTCAGAGAAAATTTTTTCAGAGGGGTGCAAAGCTTAGAGACAAATAATTACATTGTTAAATTTTTAATTTTTTGAGTGTTTTTTCCACAAAAAAAGTGGGTCAAAAATCGATTACAAGATTCTACTAAAAATAAACAGTGAGACTCAAGTTAAATAGAAACCATATAAAAAGAAAAATGAACTAATATGGATCATCATTTCAAAAAAATCGCCAGAGTAAAAGTAAAAGTGGGTCAAAATTCGATTACACGATTCTACCAAGAAATCAATGGGTTAAATAAAAGCATGTAAAAAGAAAAACGAACCTGATCAAGATCATGCAACGGTTTATTTTCCCTCAACGGAGCGTCAGGGTCAATTGCAGAGACAATTGGTCTGGAACTGGCATACGGCACCGATTTATTCTAAAACATATTAGAAAAATAAATAAATAGCTAAAATTATAAATAAATAATATAAAATTATACAAACTGATCCAAACCAATAATTGATGAATCGTGTTCTCCCAAGCGACAGTTTTATCTGTAAAATGTTCAATTTTCGGCTGATCGTTCACTTCATCAAGTTTGCATTGCTCGAGCCAATCGATAACCATTTGAGCCTGAAATACACGAAAAAGTATGATTAAAATTTAATCAAAAAGACATTATATTTTTATTTTAATAGATAACAATTTTTGTAACATATATCTATGATGAATTCCCGAAATTATACAAAAATCGTGGCGGGGGAAAAAGTTCTTTAAAAGATTTAGTTTGAGAAGAGTAGCAGAGTTGTTGATTCTTAAACAGAGAAAGAATGAGATTGTCCTCTGCTTGATACAAATATACATATATGGTACATCTAATATACTGGATTGACACGAGAGATAAACTTTTTTAAACTCAAGAATTTTCAGTAGTTCTATTAAGTAGAAAATAATCTCTTAAATCTGAGTATAATGAAGTTTTAATATCATTATAAACACTTATTTTCATTGTTGTCACCTTTCAATTTAATAAATATTTATTTAATAATTAATTATTTTATCATTATTATTTGATGATTAAGTTAAATAATTGTTAAAAATAATTATTAAGATTTTTTTGAGATTTCTAATTGATTGATGTATTTTGTTTATTTGATGTCGTATAAAAAAATAGTTTTTATGGAAGTTGTTCAGTTTTTATTGTAGAATATGGTAACGTAAAGAAAAATTTAGAGTTCTATTTAAAAAACACAACTTGACCTTAAAATACCCTTGAAAGCTTGTTCTAAGTCGAGAAACAATAGCGTAGTTTAGTCCCCCCCCTCCCCCGATATAAATAAACTTTTATTTAAAACTTTTTTCCATATAACGCGCTGTTTTTGAGTTATAAGACTGTCTCAAGATAAAAAACTCACCCGGTATATATATGAATCTTCTAGTTCATTGTTCAACTAATAACTATAATTATTTAAGTATTGAACAATGAACAAGAAGATTTTTCAACTTGAATTGTGAGTTTATTTTTATAATGTACTATTTTATTTATTAATATTATTTCATTGTTTGTCCCCGTAATAATTGCAACAATAATGATAGTAAATAAATAAATAATTTAATGTTTATTTATTTCATTTTCAAGTATTTAGCCATAATGGCTAGGAATTATTCTGAGAAAAACTTCATAAAATTATTCAACTCATACTATTAGAGGTGATTGCCCCGGGCATTTTTATCTTGATAAACTAATATAATAATAGTAAATATATAAAATACTAGCTGCAAGGCCCGCCTTCTAACCCCAACCCACGAATCCCACCCTCACCCATCACACACCCCAAAACCCAAACAGCACCACCCCCACCCCCCTCCAACCCCGCGCACCACAGCCCCCGCCTAACCCCCTGGACCCATCCCTCCACCCCCGCTACGCCCCCTGGATACCCGCACCACCCCCTTCACCCCCACACTACTCCGACTCACTCCCACAACCCACCCTCATTCCACCCCCGGACCCCATACCTTAACCCACCCCCGCGCCCAGTTTTTGCATTTCTAGCCTTCGAGTGACCCACAGATTATGTATAAAAAATTTGGTTGAGTTTGCTCCAAGGGCGCATTCGCCAATTCATTTATCCCTATGACATCTAGAGACTGGAACTCTCTTCTCCCGACTACTTATAACCTTCAATCTTTCAAGACCAGCATCCACAGATACCTTCGACTGCTACCCAATCCCTAAATCTCCCCTTATCTTCACGTTACAAGGGTCCACCACGGACTTCAGAGGTTGTACCTTCTTGGTGCAACTTCTTCTTGTATCAGTATCATTATAAAAAAAAAAAAAAAAAAAAAAAAAAAAAAGGGGCAAGAATTTACATTTTTTCACCCTCCTCACTTTTTGGGTGGTTTTTTAGGGAATTTTTTAAACAAAAGGTTTCCTTCTTTAAATCAACTATTTTTTCAAATTTCTTAAAATTACATTGATAAAGGGAGAAACTATTCCTAAACGACTAAATTTTAAATTAAAAAAAAAACATAATATTAAATATTTTTTTCGGGACCGAAATTGGGGGGTTCAAAAAATTAGAATTATCAATATAACTCCTAGACCCTTTGATCGATTTGTACGAAATTCCGCATATTCATCCAATAAGACCTTATTTATAGTCTAAGAGCTACTGACCATTTTGAAAGATGATTTTAGAATCCAAATAACATATCCCATAATGTGGTGTGATCAGCACACACCCCGAAAGTCAAATTCTTAGTCGCCAAATCGAAGAATGAAGATGTCAAAAAATAGTGTAAAATCACCTCTTGATTATGACTCCTAAACTGTTTTACTGTACGGTAAATTGCATTAGAAGCAAAATTGTAGAGGATGTATTTTTGTTTAAAAAAAAAATTGAAAATAACCACCTAAAATGAGGGGGAGGGTCAAAAATAAAAATTCTATCCCTTCCGACCAAACTCAAGCAAATTTTGTAAACATAATAGGTGGGCCCCCAGAAGGCTAGAAATACAAAAACTAAACACCAAAAATGGGGGGGGTCAAAAAAGAAAATCTAGGCCCTTGTATCAAACTTAACTTAGTTTTTGCATTTCTAGCCTTCTGGGGGCCCACAGAATATGTATAAGAAATTTGGTTGAGTTTGGTCAAAAAGGTTAGAATTTTCTTTTTTGACCCTCCCCCATTTTGGGTGGTTATTTTCAAATGTTTTTTAAACAAAAATGTCAAAAATTACATCCTCTACAATTTTGCTTCTAATGGAATATGTCATAGAGTAAACAGTTTAGGAGTTATATGTAATCATTGTGATTAAAATGAGATATTATTAATTGCTAATGGGCCCAAAATTAAAAAGGGTGGGGTTCTTTCTTAAAAATAATTATAAATTATTCTATTAAATCTTAAATATAAGAGCGGCCAGGTGTGAGTAAAGTCAAATTGTTATTGAAACATAATTAAAAGTTACTCGTGCTTTTACTTACTTCTCTTATGGATGAATCAATTTTAAAAAAATAATTGACAATTTTTTTTTCGCTCATTCTCTCTTTTGGTACGGTTGTTTCAATTTGCATGTCCGTTTCCATATCATCTTCTTTGTTAAGACGATTTTGATAGAGGCAGTAGAGCAATCGCCAAGTGTTTCTCTCGTTTATTAATTCACTTTTGAGCTAAATTAGAAAAAAAAAAATTAAATGATTTTAATTTCAATTTGAAGATATGTAGAATAGGAAAATATTGTAATCGTGAAGCAACAAAATGAGATTTTCGTAACCCTTTTTAAACGCTTTATACGAGGGGTGAACCGCGACCTAATATTGTGTACACCTACTTCAACTTTCATTTCCAAGTAGAAGACAATAAATGAAGGGGCATTGTCTAATGAATTCCAAAATAATTCTAACTAATTCCAAAGATGGTGTACACCTAATTCCAATCGCGGTTCACTCCTCGGCTTTATATTAGCTTCACTTATGATCAAAATTACATTTCAATAAATTAGGCTTTATTAAACAGAATTCTACATTAATAAAAAAAGATTTATAAAACAAGAAAACAACAATATAAATAAATAACAATAACAATATAAATAAACGATAAGAACAATATAAAAACTAAAGATTTGAGCATCGTTTTTTTGAAAATAGTTGGAATTAAGCGCGGATAATCGATGAGGCAGTCCAAAGAAGAAGATAATCTGCACACACTATCCTTTTTTATTCGAGAAACCGACGCTCCGGAGGTTCCTTGCTTCAGGTTTTGCAGAGGCAGTGAGCGATAATACCAAGATGTCTTGGCATTACTGCCACCGCCGTCTGCGAGAGGAGACAGAGGGGAATGCTCGCATTGGATTTCCTTCAACTGACTTTTCAAAAACCCTGAAGAAGGAGGGAATAGCCTCCGAAACGTCGGTTTTATGAATAAAAAGATAGTGTAAATTATCTTCTTCTTTTTTGGACTGCCTCATCGATATCCACTTAATTCACTTATCAGTCCGTCTCCAAAAATTACTCCAATCTTATATAGATAGTTGGAATGTTTTTCAAAAAAATCACCCCAGGTTAAAATTAACCAATGTTTATTAAAAGAGAAAGAATTTATTATTTATATATATATATATATATATATAGATATTGGTTTTATTCTTTTTTGTTTTTTATATATATATATATAAAAATAAATAAGAAAGAATTTAATTTTTAGGACAAATTCTAAGATTTTAGTATGGAAATATTATTAAATTGCGATAAAAGAGGGGATTCATCCCCTCAGGAGTCGAACCTGAGAACTAACATGCTGTCCGGGCAGTCAGCTCACACCCTCGAGACAAAAAAGCATGTTAGTTCTCAGGTTCGACTCCTGAGGGGATGAATCCACTCTGATATCACAATTTAATAATATTTCTACTAAAATCTTAGAATTTGTCCTAAAAATTAAATTCTTCTCTTTTGATAAGAACAATATTTTAGATTAAGCTTTCCTATCGCATTCTTCCCCTCTAGGTTTTTAGTTGGTGCCCGACCATCCCTATCTATTGAATATCCTGAAGGCCCACATCACGAACAAGATAATTATCCATCAAGTTCGAATCTTCGCCGAAGCTCCAGAGTTCGAAAACCACCTGCCTATCTCAGGGACTTCCAACTAAAATCCTAGGGGGAAGAATGAGATAGGAAAGTTTAATCTAAAATATTGTTCTTATTATTTATTTATATTGTTGTTTTGTTGTTTATAAATCTTTTATCATTGGATGCGGCGCCCAGGAGTTATGAAGAACAACATATTTATCAGAATTTTGTAGGCTTAGATCGGGGTCCCTTCCTTCAGCCGTAAGAACCAGCAGGGGAAGACGGCCGGAGGGGCCCCTGATGTGCCGGGCTGGGTGCAGACGAACTGAGACAACCGCGCACATCATCCAATGTTGTGATAGGACCGCGGATGGGCGGGTTAAGAGGCATGACGCTGTGGTACGATGTCTGGCCGACGATTTGATCAAAAAGGGAATGCGTGTCGAGTTGGAGTACTTGTACTCCAGCTCGGCGGGCAATAGAAAGCCAGACATCGTGGCAAAGGATGCGGCGGGGGTGGTGTGGGTTTTGGACGTCCAGATCGTCTCCGCGCTTGCAGGACTGGGTGTTGCCCACCGAAACAAAATAGAAAAATATAGGGGCAACTCCAGTCTGGTAGATAATATTGCGGAGCGATTTGGCGTCGGGGCGGGCTCGGTCAGGGTCGAGGCCATCACACTCTCGTGGAAGGGAGTGTGGTGGCATAAAGCGGTGGAGTCCCTCATCGCCCTGGGTATATCCCAAAAAACAATAAACGATTTGACATATAGGGCGATGAGGGGATCTCTTCTTAATTTTTACACTTTCGGCAGAAGAACATGGAGAGCGGGTGGCGTATGATTATTTTTTGTGAATAAAAAAAAAAAAAAAAGAAATGTGAAATGTGAGCCAGGATTAATCCTGGCTCTCTCAGCCACCCGCTCTGAATCTGAATTAATTTGTTCTGAAGCCGAAAGTGTGAAAGATTTGTGGGTAAATTTGTGTAATAATCTTGAATTTTCTTGTAAGAGGCGGCCCGCTCCTCGGAGGCCCAATAAGTAGAATTCTGTTTAATAAATTGAACAAGATGATACTTCAATAAATTAGGCTTTATTAAACAGAATTCTATATTAATGATAAAAGATTTATAAACAACAAAACAACAATATAAATAAACAATATTTTACGGATTAAACTTTCCTATCTCATTCTTCCCCTTAGGCTTTTAGTTGGTGCCCGACTTATCCCGATCTATTGAAAATCCTGAAGGCCCAAATCCCGAACAAGATAATTATCTATCAAGTTCGAATCTTCGCCGCAGTTCCAGAGTTCGAAAACCACCCAGTTTTTGCATTTCTAGCTCTCTAGAGGCCCAGAGATTATGTATACAAAATTTGGTTGAGTTTGCTCCAAGGGCAAGAATTTACATATTTTTCACCCTCCCCCCTTTTTGGGTGGTTTTTGGGGAAATTTTTTAAAACAAAAGTTGTCAGAAATCACATCCCCTACAACTTTGTTTATAATAAAATTTGCCGTAGAGTTAATAGTTTAGGAGTTATTTGATCATTTTCATTCGTGCGCCCCTCCAAACCCCCTTTTGGGGTCAAAAAATCAGAACCTTATATAACTATAAACGTAAGTTAGAAGACATCTGATGCAAATATGAAATTTCATAATAATCCCTTCAGCCGTTTTTACGTGAATCGTGAGCAACTTTTTCCGGAAACAACGCAATCATACAGACAGACAGGAATTTTATTGAGGGTGTTTTCGTTCATAACTTTGCTTGAAACGTGTGCAACCAAAATTTGGCGTGATTTGGACCAATGTACAGACAAAACCTTAATTTTATATATATTAGGTCATTCAATAAGTCCGTAGGATGACACATAGATGGCGTTACTAGAATTTTTTCCATATGATTTTTATTTAGTACTAACCTTCAAACGATACGTGTATAAATTTGACAGCAATCTGACTATTGATTCGTGAGTTATAGCATTTTGTGTGAAGCAACTTTTGTTATTGAAAAAAAATGGAAAAAAGTGAATTTCGAGTTTTAATAAAGCATTGCTTTTTGATGAAAAAAAATACAGTGGAAACCAAACAATGGCTTGATAAACATTATCCGAACTCTGCTCCATCGAGACAAATGGTAGAGAAGTGGATTGCTGAATTTAAACGTGGTCGTACCAGCACAAATGATGCAGAGCGCAGTGAACGCCCAAAAGAGGCTGTTATTCCAGAAAACATAAAAAAATCCACAAATTGGTTATGAACGATCGCAAATTGAAGGTGCACGAGCTAGCTGACATTGTAAAGATATCAGATGGTAGTGTTTTTACCATTTTACACGAACATTTGGGTATGCGAAAGCTCTGTGCAAAGTGGGTGCCGCGTGAGCTCACAGTCGACCAAAAACAACAACGAATCGATGCTTCAGAGGAGTGTTTGGCGCTGTTAAACCGCAATAAAATGGAATTCTATCGTCGATATGTGACAATGGATGAGACATGGCTTCACTATTACACACCAGAATCCAAAAGACAGTCAGCTGAGTGGACAGCAGTCGACGAACCGAATCCAAAGCGAGCAAAGACGCAACAGTCGGCCGGTAAGGTGATGGAGTCTGTATTTTGGGATGCGAACGGAATAATATTCATTGACTATCTCCAAAAAGGAACCACCATCAACAGCGACTATTACTGTGCACTTTTGGATCGATTGAAGGCTGAAATCGCAAAGAAACGGCCACAGTTGTTTCACCAAGAAATGCACCGTGTCACAGATCGATGAAAACGATGGCAAAATTGAATGAATTGGGCTTCAAATTGCTTACCCACCCACCATATTCTCCAGATTTAGCCCCCAGCGACTTTTTCCTGTTTTCAGATCTCAAGAGAATGCTTGCTGGAAAGAAATTTAAGTCCAATGATGAAGTAATCGCTGAAACTGAGGCCTATTTTGACGAGAAAGAGAAATCGTACTATAAAAGTGGTATCGAAAAGTTGGAAAATCGCTATACTCGTTGTATCGCCCTCGAAGGCAACTATGTTGAACAATAAAATCGAGTTTTGTCAAAATTTTGTTTTTTTCTTACTTATCCTACGGACTTATTGAATGACCTGTTTGTTAAAGATAACAAAACCAATAACAACCAAACCATAGCTATCTTAATTTCTACACACAAAAGAAACAATTTGTCGCCTTAGAGTGTAAACCTGCTAACTTCATTTTTTATCAAATATGACATATTAATACCGTTCGAAAGAAAAAAATGCAGCATCATCCAAGTAAAATTGCTAGTTAAAATTACGATCGTAAGTTGTAGAAAAAAAAATGTGAAAAATAGTTTCTTTCCATAACAACAATATTAAATTTTGTTTGTTTTTTCTCGCCCCTGTAAAATTTCCTTGTTGTCAGTTAGCAGGTTTACTAGGTTTGGCGGTTAATAATGTCCTTTTTTTCTAACAGATGTATTTTTCCACCAAACTCATCCAAATATTTTTTTGGTTTTATAGTGTTGGTAATCACCTTTCAAACGGCATATAACATGTCAACATTCGGTTCATTTGTGTATGAGATATTGGCTTGTAAACATGGCGGATTTTGTGCCGAAAAAAGAGCATTTGCGGGAGGTGATGTTGCACTATTTTTTAATGAAGAAATCGGCTGCGGAAACGGCTTGTATTCTCGGGGGAGTTTATGGGGACCATGCTCCATCTGAAAAAATCTGCCAACGTTGGTTTGGACGGTTTCGAAGTGGTGATTTTGATGTGAACGACAAGGAGCGGCCTGGACAGCCGAAAAAGTTTGAGGATGCTGACCTAGAGGACTTGCTGGCAGAAGATCCGCGCCAATCGCAAGGAATGCTTGCAGAGAGACTCGGAGTAGGCCGCAGAACAGTTGGTGACCGGCTGAAAGCATTGGGAAAGATCCACAAGGAAGGCAGATGGGTGCCACATGACTTGAACGACCGGCAAATGGAGAAGCGAAAAATGATGGCTGAAATGTTGCTGGTTCGTCAAGAAAGGATCGTATCGTCACGGGAGATGAAAAGTGGATCTATTTCGACAATCCCAAGCGGCTTTCACCTGGAGAAGCGGCACCATCGACCCCACGGCAGAATCGGTTCGGAAAGAAAACAATGCTGTGTATCTGGTGGGACCAAAAAGGTTTGCTGTATTATGAGCTGCTAAAACCGGGCGAAACTGTTGATGCGGGCCGCTACAGACAACAATTGATCAATTTGAATCATGCATTGATCGAAAAACGGCCGCAATGGGCTCCAAGACATGGACGTGTCATTTTGCTCCAGGACAACGCTTCGTCGCACACCGCCAAATCGACGAAAGAAACCATCAAAGCGCTCGAATGGGAGGCCCTACCCCACCCGCCCTACTCTCCAGACCTCGCTCCATCGGATTACCACCTCTTTAGGTCAATGGCACACGGATTGGCTGACCAGCACTTCGCTAGTGGCAAAATGGCTGGAATCTTGGCTCGCCTCGAAAGGGGAGAAATTCTACTGGGAGGGATTACACAATTTGCCGGATCGTTGGTCAAAATGTGTAGAATCCGATGGTGCATACTTTGAATAAACCACTTTAGCCAGTGCTGAAAAAATTTGTGTTTTCCTCATGCCGAAAAAGGACACACCTAGTACACTCTAAGGCGACGAATTTTAATTATAAACTCTTTCAATTATAAGTTAACGTACCCTGGCTATTGATCCTAAAGACAAAACTTTTTGTTCCAATTGATATAAAGCATCGAGGGTATCAGAACAGCTTTCAACAAAATCGGTAATTACTTCAAAAATATGTTGCTGCGAGCCATGTAATTTAAATGTTTCCAAAAAGTCAGAAAACAATTGTTTAGTTGCTAAAAATAAAAAAAATTGAAATTAATAATAAATTTTAGAGGACCGTTTGTTTGGTGCTTGTTCTAGGGCTGACCAAATGTGCATCACTTACTATCTTCAGGAATATCTGGATTTTTTAATAGAATACTTGTAGTAGTCTCTTCATGTTGTAAAGTTCTTTTAAGTTCGCTTGTATTTAATGACATATGTAAAAGATTTGATTTTGATGATTGATTCAAATTGGGCGAAAAGCTGCTAGTGAGATCTGAAACAAACAACAAGAATTATAATAATAATAAGTATGTATTATACTGTAAATCACTATTAGTTTTTGAATTAATAAATAAATCATTTTCTTCTGGGTTCCAATTAATTATAATATTTCCATTAATTAGAAGTGCCATATAGAGGTATTCCTCGACTTACGACCGAGACAGGTTTAAGGGAGTGCTCAGGATTTGAGCTAGGGGTGCACTTGCCCCCCTGTCATGAAAGAAAAAGATTAAGAATTGATTCGAATTTGACATTAACTTAAATGACATAACATAAATGTCTAATACAGGGTGGCGCAGATGGATCGGGTGGTTTTAAAATACTTGTCAAACTGTCAATTTTAAAGGTATTGGATTGAAATAAAGTGCAAAACGTGTAGTTACAATGGAAGTTTATTAACAAAAAATTAGCAAAGTTAGTTTTTAAAAATTCCATCCATCAAATGCCCTCCTTCTCGAGCGACGCATTCTTGGAGTCGGTCCTTAACGTTCCGCATTGCCCGCTCAAGCACATCACCAGGAATTAATGTGATTTCGTTGGAATTGCTGCCTTCAACTCCTGAATGGTCCGGGTTCGTTCATGTACACCCTTGCTTTTAAATAGCCCCATTAGAAGAAGTCACATACCGTGAGGTCCGGTGAGCGAGGGGGCCAATGAAAATCTCCATTACGAGAAATCAAACGGCCAGGGAACAGAGCGCGTACAGCTTGCATTGATATCCTAGCGGTATGTGCAGTTGCCCCGTCTTGTTGGAACCACATATTGTCCATGTCGTAATTGTTCTCTTCAAGTTGTGGGAGCAGGCGGTTACTGTTAATTCGCAGCGTTATGTGAACATGCATTGAAGAACTTCTTCTCCCACAACTTGAAGAGAACAATTACGACATGGACAATATGTGGTTCCAACAAGACTGGGCAAGGACCGACTCCAAGAATGCGTCGCTCGAGAAGGAGGGCATTTGATGGATGTAATTTTTAAAAACTAACTTTACTAATTTTTTGTTAATAAACTTCCATTGTAACTACACGTTTTGCACTTTATTTCAATCCAATACCTTTAAAATTGACAGTTTGACAAGTATTTTAAAACCACCCGACACAGTTTGACAAGTATTTTAAAACCACCCGATCCATCTGCGCCACCTTGTATTATAATATATGCCTACCTATCATTATAAGGATGCACATATTTTAGTAGTTAATAGTATAGTGTGTAGTTGCAGATCCACCCCCCCCCCTCTTTTTTTAATGAAATTGATGTGAAAAGGAGTTACACCAAAAGGTGCATCCCCTGGGTTGGCCCATCCATCGGGAAAAGAGGATTTTATGGGCTGGGTAGGGGTCGAAGGTATCTCTGGATGTGGGTCTTTAAAAGCTGAAGGTTATAAGTCGCGGGGTCCGGGAAGATGATGGCGTGGGGGGTGAGGGAGTAAGACGAAGTAGGGTGAAGGGGGTGGAGTCCGGGTGGCATAGTGGGTGTGGGGTCCAGGGGGATAGGCGAGGGTGTGGTGCGTGGAGGTGGAGGGCATGGGGTGGGGTCCGGGTTAGGTAGGGTACGGGAGTGGTGGAGCAGGGGGTTGAGGTGAGGGCCCAAAGACGGTGGCGTGGGGCTGAGTGGAGGGACTGGGGGAGGGCGGAGGGTTTTTTTTTTTTTTTTTTTTGTGGGGGGGGGGGTTCGGAGTGTGTGGTGCGGGGGTACAGGGGGCGTGCCCGCTGGCTAGCAAGAGGGCCGCCGAAGTCGTCGGGCCTTGCAGCTAGTGTTTTAATAAAAAAAAATTCCCACTAAATATTTGGCTGTGAATTGAGCCCCCCCCCCTATGAAAATTTTCTGGCTACTCCACTGATTTCAACATTGAATGAAATCTTTATCTTCACCATTGAATTGAATTCCTGTTTCTCTCAGTTACCTCGCCAAGTTAGAAGAAAATTAAATTATTAGATTCTAAAATTTTGAGTGTGGAAATAAAAAAACCAACCTTGATGATGGTCCATTTGAATTTTCCGTTGATGCATTTTAGTTTTTTTGATAGCCGAGGCTGATTTATTTAAAGGACTAAAAGCATCGTCGAGTAATTGAATAGATCTGTCCACCTCGAGATTAAGCGACGAGTTGAAATCCATTTTATTTCTATTACTATTACTCATTAGCAGCAAATGTCAAATTTATTATTATTTTTATTTGATTAACAAAAGAAATTCTAAAAATTGACAATTTTACTTAAACTATTAATGTGTGTGAATCAATAAATTATTCATTTATTCAAAACGTCAAAACAAATCAAAATTAATATACATTAATCAAAATACACATGTATACAAAATAGAATGGCGCGATTAATTCGAGAATTGGCCTTGTGAAGTTAGCAACAATTTTAGCAGATTCAAAATCAAGAAGGAAAACATTAAATATTTAAATACCATAATATTAATGTAGGTGAATCAATAGATTATTCATTTATTCAAAAAGTCAAAACAAATTGAAATTAATGTACATTAATCAAAATACACATGTATACAAAATAGAATGGCGCAATTACAATTGAGTCGAAAATAGCCGTGTGAAGTTAGCAACAATTCTAGAAGATTCAAAATCAAGAAGGAAAATACTTAATAAAAAAATGTGGGGCGCAGAAACATTTACTTTTAATTAATTTCGACAAAGTGCCCCACGCTTTATGATCAAGTGATAATTATTATGCATAAAAAAAGCTTTAGAATAGAAAACATATTAGGATAGGTTCTCACTCTAATACGAAAATTCATATTTTAAATTTATTTATAATATTTAAATGTAATTGTTTTATTTATTTTTGTTTTACAATTAATTGGGGGATTGAACCCCAATAATATTATCAATTAGCGTGTCGGGTTAACTAAATCAATATTATCTTTCTTGATAGTCATGGCGGGTGTTTGGTGAAGATGAAATAAGTTGAAGAAATATTCGCTAGATGGCAGGATCACTGAAGTCGATAGTTAATTTTTTTTAATAATTAATGTTTTTTACTAAAATTACAAAGACAAATAACAAAATCTAAAGTGTTTAAACTATTAATAAATTTTATCTTATTATAGTGGTTATAATTTTATTATTAAAAAATTACAGAATAAATTTGTAAATAATTATTGAATAAATTAGAAGGCTTGGAGTGTAAATGATTTACAAATTAATACATAAATGGGGAGAAGATGCCTAATAAGCATACTTACCTGGCGCAGGGCTAACCATGATCATGAAGGTGGTTGCCTCATGGCGAGACCTGTCCATTGCACTAAGGACGGGTTGACCCGTGCGATTGCCCCAAATGTGGGCAACTCGGGCGCGTAATTTTTGGTAGTCGGGTCTGCGTTCGCGCTAACCCGGACATATAATTAAACAAGCATATTTCTATATATATATATATATATATATATTACTCTATTTCTCTCTTTTGGTTTAGTGTTTATTTCTATTTATTATCTACAATAACACCTCCTCGGCAAAAATTAAACAAAAATTTGTAACCGTAAACCTAACAATGGATTTCAGTAGAGTTTTATACGCTGATTATCATGGAATTTTCAGATTTTTACAACACGTCAGAGTTTTGAGATATAGGCCAAAACGACGAAAAAGTCTATTGTGGCCTTATATTTACGAGTCCCATTAGATATTAAAAAGCGTTATTTGAAATCAAAATATTTTGTTGACGTAATAGAAAACAGTTTCCTCTTTGATTTTCAAATTACCACTTCCTGTTAGCTCAATTAGAACTCGAGTTATCAGTAAAAAACTAAGACCATATGTTTTTATCTATGTTATTATCGTTTATAATCACGTAGTTTTAGTTTTTTTAATTATAACTCGAGTTCTAATTGAGCTACAAACAAGGGGTAATTTGAAAATCAAAGAGGAAGCTGTTTTCTATTATGTCAACAAAATATTGTGATTTCAAATATTGCTGTTTAATATAATATTTAATGGGACTCGAAAATAGGTCAAAATGGCCTTTTCCGTCATTTTGACCGATAATATCTCAAAACTCTGACGTGTTGTAAAAAATCGGGAAATTGTATAATAATCAGCGTAGAAAACTCTACTGGAATCCATTGTTAGGTTTAAGGGGAAAATTTTTTGTTGATCATTATAATTATAGACTTGTTAATTAGCAATTCAAATTTTTAGAGTAATAAATCGTCCACATAACGAATAATCATGTTCTTGTGTCATTGGATGTGATATCCTTATTCACCAACATCTGGTGATTAATATTATCAATGTAGCATGGGATCAAATATCTGAATTAATGAATGTCTCCAAAACAACACTCATCGAAATAATATGTTACTGTTTTGAGACAAGCTACTCCACTTTTCAGAATAAAATCTATTTTCAGGTAAATGGAACTAGTATGAGCAAGCCCAACTATAGCAAGTTTAGTCATGAATTATGTGATAAGAAAAGCAATAGGATCTCTTGAATTTGAGTTACCATTAATGGTTCTTTATGTGGACTATTTATCTATCTACTCTTATTAAACGAGCAAAAATTGTATATATATTTGTATCTTTTACTCTAGAGCTGAGGTGGCCAAAACGTGGCTCGCAAGCCGCATGCGGCTCTTCAGTTAATCTCGTGCGGCTCTTGTACCTTCTTGAATAATACTTCTTCTTCTTCATCTTCTCTATAGGCTTTCGCCTGTTCTTCCAATAAGAAAAAAAGAATAAAGACGTTAGTTTCTTGCTGCGACATCTTTCCATCTTTTTTCGGCCGCCCTCTGCTCCGTGTGCCACGTGGGCGATTTTCCTTCACGATTTTTGCAAGGCGGTCATCCGTCATTCGTTCCACATGTTCCCCCATCCTCTCTTTCTCACATCGATCCATTCCACTATATCCTGGATTTCGCTTAGTTCTCTTAGATCTTTGCTGCGAATTCTATCCCTTAATGTTTTCCCATGTATAGCCCTTATTATTCTCATCTCTGTTGTTCGGAGTAGTTGTTGGGTGGTAATTGTTGATGCTCTGGTTCGCTGCTGCTGACGTACGCAGGTCTTATAAATTCGTACTTTGCTTTTTGCTGACATATATTTGTTTTTCCAGACCAAACCATATAGACATCCAGCTATCTTAGCACCTTTTGTTACTTGGGTTTTAACCTTCTTGGCTCAGATCTCTGTGCGCCGAAATCTCGACTCCCAAATAGTTAAATTTTTCAACTTGATCTAATGTATTTTTAATTTTAATTTCACAGTTAAGGTGTTCTTTCGCTATCACAAGACATTTTGTTTTTCCAATAGATATTTCCATATTTAATCTTTCTGTCATTTGATCGAATTGAGATAAGAGAGTTTGCAGATTTTGCTCGCTGTCCGACACCAAAACCACGTCATCAGCATAACACACAGCCTGTATGGAGTTTTCTCCCATTTTGTATCCAAGATGGGTCGTCAAATATGCTAAAATTTTATCCATAATGAAATTGAAGAGCAAAAGGACTTAACGAATCGCCCTGCCTCACTCCACTTGTTATTGAAATAGATCCCGATATCTGGTTATTCGATTTTATTTTTGCTCTTGTATGTGTTTAGATCTTTTATTATCCTAATTAATCTTTCTGGAACCTCTTTTCTCTGAGACAACCTATTATATCTTCTTCTTTTTTTTTTTTGAATAATACTGATTTTAAAAAATTATAATAATAATAAAGCGGTTTGTTCTACAGCATGCGCCGTTTTCCGCATCCAACACGTCAATTCTCTCTATCCAGAATGTCTTCTTCTTGTACCATAGTTGCCTCATCTACTCCCTGCTTCCACGTTCGTCTCGGTCTTCCTCTTCTCCTCCGTCTTTCCGTGGGCATCCAGGTCCATATTTTATGAGGCCACCTATCTTCCGGCATTCTTTTGAGGTGTCCATACCATATTAATCTCTTCCTTTCTATTCTATCTATTATCTCGTTTTCCATTTTCATTTTGTCACTTATACCGTCTTTTTCCGAAAATAAGACACTGTCTTACATTCTTTTTTGGTCCAAAATACGCGCTAGGGCTTATTTTCGGGGAGGGCAAAAAATAAAAGTATATTTATATATTTTTATTTAATATTTATTTTACACAGAATACAGAAATTTAAATTTATTCAATTACAGTCATGTCATCTTCTTCTGGAACATCGTCATAAATAAAATTCTGAATTATATTCTGATTTTCTTCCAAATCCATTTCCTGTTGAATCATTGGTCCGAATCTCTCATGTCTTGCGATATAGCTATCGTTAAATGAATACTTCTTGACTAAGTAGTTTGTTCGTAGTGCATTGGAAACATCACTATCAGTTATTTTGTCCCACGAATTTTCTTACCCAATTCACAACTTCTTGTAAGCCTGGTTTTACAAAATTAGGTAGTTGTATTTGGGATATGCTCCAATCTCGACACTCGCAACTCCTTCTCATCGCATCCATTTCGAGCAATTATAATTTTTTTTCGTTTTTCTTATTCATGTCCCATGTTTCTGAATTGTATAGGGCTATGCCTTCCACTATGGACCGATATATATATTTTTTGTGTCCTGTTGGATCCCTTTGCTCCACCAGACCCCATTCAGTTGCCCAATAGCTCTTCGACCTTGACAGATTTTATTTTTAATATCCCTCTCACAGTTTGGCTCCTCGCTAAAGACAGATCCCAAATATCTAAATTCCTTACAGTTTTTAATCACTTTTCCATTGATATCCAGATTTTCCCCCTCTGTCCCGACCGTCAGGTATTCTGTTTTTTCAAAGTTTATTTCCAGTCCCCATCTATTATATTCCTCTTCCAGTTTACGGGTCATGTAGCTTACGTCATCTATATCTGCTGCAATAACAACTTGGTCATCCGCAAATAATAATGTGTAGAGGTACGACTCGTCAATTTGTAGTCCCATTGATCCACATTTTTTTGTCCATTCTTGCAGGGCATATGAGACATATATTCGAAATAGAGTAGGGGACAGACAACATCCTTGCAGTAGACCTTTATTTGTTTGAAACTCATCTGATATCTCATTCATTATTTTAACTGCTGATCTATTTTTGATATATACGTAGATGTTTAACCGCGTCGATATAGCGCCTATTGATTGTTGTTGTCTCCAGTACTTTTATCATATTTTGTCTATCGTAGGCTTTCTGTAGATCAACAATCAAGTATAATAATTAAATTTAAAAAATTATACAAAAATTAAATTAATTTGCAATTTGTAATTGAACACTAATGTTATAAGTAGGTAAGTAGAGCAAAAATAAATGTTATTTCATTTATATTTTATAAAATAAAAAATGTGTCTTTTTTGATAAACTTGCTTAAGTAAGAGAGGATAGGCTTCTCTCTGTGAAATGCTAAAAATTTGGGAGGAAATTTTATAAGTAACCATAACAACTGCGTTGTTTTCTTATCCGTTACCTTTGCTGAAGACATAGAGGAATCGAGTTAAAATCAAAAATAGCGATTGATTCTCAACTAATACTAGGGGAATAAACTTATTGCATTCCACTTTCGATGTTTTGACTATTAATAGCAATCTCTATTGGAAACGTGGAAGAATCGACTTAAAATCAAAAAGACTAAATTCTTTTTGGTAAACAACTCAAGCTTGGGCCTCGCTGGGTGTTCCAGGTACTTATATTATTAAATGGGCAGTGGTTTTCTCAGGATGCGGATGGAACGGAATTATTATTTATTGGTCATCAACTATTTATTCAATTCATGTTAGACTAGATACAAAATAGAAAGAAAACCTTAAACATATAGAATTCCTTTACCTGTGAATAATAATTACTTTAAGAAAAAAACAATCAAATTAAAGTTACTCGAAGATGAGACCCTGATGGATCGATTTATCGTCCCAAAAACCGCCTAAAACGTGATTTACATCTAAATCAATAGAGGCCGTCCATGAATTACGTCACACTGGAAGGGGAGAGGGGCATCTCAGATTTGTGACAAAATTTGACAGGGCCTGGCCCGGGGATCTTAAAAATTGTGATGTCACAAAAGTCGTTATTATCTTAATCTTATTATACCGGGTGAGTTTTTTTATCTTGAGACAGTCTTATAACTCAAAAACAGTGGTATGATAAAAATTATTATTTTTCTGTTTTTAGTAATGTTATTAATAATACCTTGCATGCATCTCGTAAGAGAAAGCGTCGGGCTAATGAATCAGAAAATGATAATAATAATAATTCAATTCATAAATAGAGAAATTATCTTGAAACGTTAGCGGATTTTAAATAAATGTTTTTAAGATTTTTTTTATAAAAGATTTTATTTATTATAATTTCGATTATTTCCTCATAAGAATTGGAGATTTAAGTTATTTCGTCATTGATCATATCATCAGAACTTGACCAAATTAATATGGGACCACCCCTAAGGTACCCCTTTTCCAATAAACAAAAAGAATCATCGAAATCGATCCACGTGGCAAAAAGTTCTCGCTGAACATACATAAAATAAATAGTTAGGTATTTTGACTAGCTTGGAGCTAAAATGATCCAAAAGCAGAAAGAATGATTAAAATCGGTTCATAAACAAAGAAATTATGCCTGAACAAACATAACAAAAAAGGTCCAATACCAATGAAATTTATATTTTTACCAATCGGAAACTAGACTGAACCCAATAAAAAAAAAAAAAAATCGGTTCACAATTGGCAAAGATATCAGGTAACATAGACACAAAAAAAAATAAGCTGACGTGTTCTAATGTGGCCATCCACTTGACTTTACCAAACAACCTGGAACACCTAGAACAAGCTTTCAAGGGTATTTTAAGGTCAAGTTCTGTTTTTTAAATGGAAACCTATATATATTTTTACAAAACCTTAATTTAAAAAAAAAACTGAACAACTTTCATAAGAACTATTTTTTTATTCGATATCAAATAAACAAAATATTAAATCAATTAGATCTCAAAAAAAAAAAAAATACTGATAATTATTTTTAACAATTATTCAACTTAATTATCAAATAATAATGATTAAATAATTAATTATTAAATAATAAAAAATATATATATATTGAACACTCTGGTTGTTAAAAATTAATTTTTTTCCGCCGCCCCCTAAAAAGATTCCTTTTGATGAAAAAACGTAGGTAAATTTTTTTTTATTTTTTTATTAAAAACAACACGTGTGCCGCAAGACGATCTAAGTTCATTTCTTGGTGCACAAATAAATATAATAAATGATCATTAACTGAACTTGAAAAAATTTAAATAATATATCCAATTATCAAAAAATTATTATTAATGCATATTTAATGAGAAATTTTCAAAAAAACATGATTTTACCAAAAAATGAACTTAGATCGTGTTGCGGCATGGGTTGTTTTCCAGAAAAAAAATTTACCTCTCATTTTTTCATCAAAAGGAAGAATTTTAGGGCGCGTTGGAAAAAATTTAATTTTTAACGAGCACTCTTAAGACAGGGTGTTCAAAAAAATAGAGGTCACGGATTTAAAGGTGGATAATACTATGAAAACAATAAAAAAAAGTTTATAAAAACACAATATGTCCGTAAATGCCTAGTTTCAGACCTAAAGCGATTTTAATATTTTATTTCTATGATATATAGTACAACTCATACTTTTAACATTACAATAAAATCATAGTGGCTATGCACAATGGAAAACAGTCAATTATAAATTATAAAAAATGTTCAAAATGTCTACCTTGAACTTCATTACAACATTCCTCTCATGGACTGACGAATACGTTCGAAAATTCCGGATTTATTGCGAATTGTATTGCAGCTAATTATAATTCCTTCGTGATATAATATTGTGTTTGAAACAAACAATACCAATAATTATGACAAATAATGAAAAACAAACTTCAATTGTTTTCCATTGTTTTTTTAATTATAATTGACTGTTTTCCATTGTACACGGCCACTATGATTTTATTGTAATGTTAAAAATAACAACTAGGGAAAGCGGTGTAGGTTTATAGTGAAAAAACATATTTAAATCAACTGGTGTGTTCACCACACAACTTTCACATTTTCATTTATTTGAAGTCAACGCGTCACTACCAATTTACACCTCCTTCCTTTATTTCGTTTTTTTCGATTTTCTCAAAAACGGCTGAAACGATTTTTTTAAAAATTTTACACAACTAATAACTCACGACACTTGATAAATACACTAATTAAAAAAAAAATAGTCTCCAGTGTGCGCCCGGCCTTATGGTTGCGAAACGCAGGGGGGTACATACGTACATACGCAGTGGCCAATGGATTTTTGGCCCCTGGGGACCCCAATTTCTGATTTGATGTCCTAAATCCGGTTTGCAACTATTAAGCTCATCGATTCCTTCCATCTAGAAGTTACAAAATTAAATTAACTTTTTTCATCTCTGAGATACAAGCTCTCAAAGAGTCAGGATCCAAACAGGCCATCGCAATACTTCCACATTATATTCTATGAATAGAAATGTGAAAGTAAAAATTACAAAGGGTTGGAATTAATGGTGTTTCACAAAATAAAATAATAAATTGAAAGTTTTTGCCGAGAGTAGCAGAATTTTTATATAATGAAGGAGACAATAAAAGAGTGTGTCTTCTGCTGGAATTATAAATTTTATTTATTTATAACGTTTATTTATATTTATAATCCAGCAGAAGACACACTCTTTTATTGTCTCCTTCAAATAAAATAATGTTAAAAGTATGAGTTGTAGGTACTATGACAGAAATAAAATATTAAAATCGCTATAGGTCTGACAAAATAGGCATTTCCGAATATATACCATGTTTATATGAACTTGTTTTATTGTTTTGAGATGGATTATCCACTTTTAAATTCGTGACCTCTATTTTTTGAACATCCTGTAAATGTGCATATTTTTGCTCATACGTACCGTATTTTATGGACTTATAACACGCACAAATTGCCTCCAAAATTCAGGTCGTCTTATACTCGAAATCAATATAAATGGTAAAAATGTTTTTTGTTTTTAAATTGATTAAAAGATTAAGGTGCATCTTATAGTCCGCAAAAATACGGTAATCACTTTTCCCAGCACTGAGGAGTAAAACTAAATTAATAAGCCGTTATTATCTTTAAAAACAGCACGATTAATGATATTGATGTGCCTGTATCCAATCTCCGGACAAAGTTGCAGCGGAAATCTCTCGCTATCCGTAGAATTCATTATTTGAAATCAGTTTATATACATGGAACAAGTACTAGCGGTCATTTTTATATAAAAACTTCCTAGCAATTGATTTATATAAAAGTGGGGAGGTATTTTTTTGCAAAGTCAAAATATTATACCAGACATCCTCTTTCTTTTTCTTGACATGTGTTTCGCTCGTATGCTGTTTCAGATGAGAATATTGACTGAACGTTTTATCACAATGAATGCACTTGAACGGCTTCTCCCCTGTATGAATCCGTAAGTGATTAGTATAAAAGTAAAACCGGGTGAATTTCTTTTTACAAAAGCCACACTGGAATGGACTTAGGCCTTTATGGGTGGCCAGATGTTTGATTAACAAACTCTGACTGGTGCACCTGCTATTACACTCGGTACACACGTAAGGGCTTTTCCCTGTATGGGTGGCTGCATGTTCAGCCATATCTTCACCTTTCTCAAACGGTTTGAAACAATATTCACAATGGGTAAATAGCTGTTTCGAATGATTTTTCATATGATCTTTATATGATGATATATCTTGAAAAGATTCTTCACAAATAAAACAGGAAATTTTTTCTTGATTCATATGAATAGTTTTATGTTTTTTATATTTGAAAAGTTTGACGAATTTTTTATCACAGAATTCACAAGTATAAGTATGATCCTTGTGGGTTTTGTAATGACGAAACAAACAAGTTTGATTATGACAATCTTTTTGACAAATTTCACAAACAAACGGAGACCTTTTTTCTCTTTGTTTAAATGTTTGAAAATTATATAACGGGGATTCTGAAAAAAAAACTTGATATTAAAATTTTTTAAGGATGGGAGTGTTTTACAATTAAAAAAAAACAAGCTGACGTGTTCTGATGTGGCCATCCACTTGACTCTACCATACAACCTGGCCCCTCTCTTATATTTAATATTTAATAAAATTATTTATAATCATGTAGGGGAGGGAGATTTTTAGATTACTGTGGGCCCACTGATTATGTATACAAAATTGGATTGAGTTTGGTAGAAGGGCCTAGAATTTCATTTTTTGACCCTCTTCCCCCTCCCATTTTGGGCTGTAGTTTTTGCATTTTTAGACTTCTAGGTCCCACTGATTATGTATACAAAATTTGTTTGAGTTTGCTCAAACGGCCTAGATTTTTAATTTTTAACCCCCATCCTCCTTAATTTTGGGTCGATATGTACCAAAATCTAATAAGCTCTTGATCTCAATGGACCAAAACTACGTATGAAATTTGGTTTTGATATTCAGACTAGTTATTGAGCTAGCTCGTCCACAAAATTTGGTAACGCACAGCAACTATAACAGACATTTTGACAAAACAATTATTATATCGAAAAATATAATTTTTTCGATTTTCACTTATTGGAGCTTTTTTGTAAAGCGAAATGCCATGGTTTCGTCTCAATTTTTACTTTACCATACAGGATATGGTCAAGTATAGTAATCGTGCATGAAAAAAGTGTTTTTTTTTTGCTTCTTTTTTTCAAAATATCTCAAAAACGGCTGAAACTATTTTGATTAAAAAAATTGAGCGAAACCATGGCTTTTCGCTCTACAAAAAAGCACTAATAAGTGAACATCGAAAAAATTATATTTTTCGAGATAAAAATTGTTTTGTCAAAATGTCTGTTAGTCTGGTTATTCTGTGCGTTGCGTTACCAAATTTTGTGGACGAGCTAGCTCAAAAACTAGTCGGAATATCAAAACCAAATTTCACACGTCGTTTTGGTGCATTGAGATTAAGAGCTGATTAGATTTTGGTGCATATCGATTCAAAATTAAGGGGGGTTAAATATTAAAAATCTAGGCATTTGAGCAAACTCAACCAAATTTTGTATACATAATCAGTGGGACCCCAGAAGTCTAAAAATGCAAAAACTAACCGCCCAAAATGGGAGGGGGGGGGGAAGGGGGTCAAAAAATGAAATCCTAGGCCCTTCTACCAAACTCAATCCAATTTTGTATACATAATCGGTGGGCCCACAGTAATCTAAAAATCTCCCTCCCCTACATGATTATAAATAATTTTATTAAATATAAGTGAGGGGCCAGGTTGTATGGTAAAGTCAAGTGGATGGCCACATCAGAATTACCCTGTAAAGTAAAAATAATGTAAACGAGTGAAATAGTATTTAATAATAAATTACCTTCTAGTTTTATTTTTTCCCTCATTTGTAATTTCACTTTTAAAATAGTGAATAATTTTTTATTAATACATTTGGATTTGTGTCTATTCAAAAAGACCATATTAATAAAACACATTGAACAATAATTACACGGGTAGACAGGACCTGTTGGAAAAACAATAAAGCAAAATTAAAATATTATTCATTTTTGAGAATCGATTTTTTTTTAATGAAAATGATAAGAAAAGGAGTTACACCTTTTAAAGAGAAATTTTTTACTTCTTTTTAAAATATTTACTGTTTATTTAATGAGAGAATTTCTCTTTGAAACGTCTGGATTTTTAATAAACGTTTCGGGATTTTGTTCTATATAAAAGATTTGTATTTATTGAGATATATAAATTATTTTGTCAAAATATGGACAGTAATAGAGACACTATAGAATTGAACAGGGAATTGGATAAAACCAATGAAAACATCAAGAAAGAAGCAAATCGTCGGCTTATAGGGCCAGTTGTATGTCGGTTGGTAAACTCTTTTTAAACGTTGACAAAGGGTAAAACATTAGAATTCACCTTGTCTCGGTGGGATGGCCAATCAGATGACAGGCACTTTCATCTGATTGGCCATCCCATCGGGCACAAGGTGAATTCTAATGTTTTACCCTTTGTCAACGTTTAAAAAGAGTTTACCAACCGACATACAACTGGCCCTTAGAGTGTAAAGCTGCGAACTCCATATTTTATCAAATATGAAATATTAGTACCGTTTGAAAGAAAAAGAGATGCAGCACCGTCCAAGTAAAACTGCTACTTAAAATTACGATCGTAAGTTGTAGAAAAAAAATATGAAAAACAGTTTTTTCCATAACAACAATATTAAATTTTGTTTGATTTTTCTCTCTCCTGTAAAATGTCCTTGTTGTGAGTTAGCAGGTTTACACTTACTCTAAGGCGACGATATACTATTAAATGTTAAAAAGATGTGGCCTGTTTACCAATAGTTACGTCGAAACGACTTGACTTAAATTATTTTTCTTCTGATATTAATAATCTAAACAAAATTCGGAAGGCGAGGAAAACTTTCTCCGCTGTATGGTTTAATTAATCAACTGGTGTGTTCAACAGACGACTTTCACATTTTCATTTATTTGAAGTCAGCGTGATAGTACTAATTTACATCCTCTTTCTTTTTTCGTTTTTTTTTATTTTTCTCAAAAACGGCTCTATCGATTTTTTTAAAAATTAGTACATTTATCAAATGTGTTGAGTTATTAGTTGTGTCAAATTTTTAATCCGATTGAATTAAAAGAAGGGGTTGTAAATTAGGAGTGTCAAAAAATAAACATTTTAATCATTTTTACTTAGGGAAAGAGGTGTAGGTTTGAGATGAAACATGATATTAATTAATAAAGTAAAGGGAGTGTAGTTTTTAATCTGTAAACTCCTGATGATGGACTAATAACCCGAAATATATTGAGTTTGTATAAACCTCTTTGAGTTTTATTTCATTTACTGTGAAACTACACACCCTTTACTTTATTAATTAATATCATGTTTCAACTCAAACATACACCACTTTCCCTAAGTAAAATTGATAATGATTGTGAAGCTGACCTAGTGGTGCCATACAGAAGACTTCTAATGAAGATTGAACGATTCCACAGCCATCTTTGGTTTTTAACCACATGCAAAAATCTTAATATCTTGCCCAAATTCATACACATCACATGCACATCCAAATCACCGATTCCACAACAATCTATCACCTTAACGAAGAATTCTTGGATCAGAGGAGAAATTCAACACTGGTATGGACGACGCTACTTCACTTAACCTCCATTTAAAAAAGTACAGTTTTTAATCTGTAAACTCCTGATGATGGGCTAATAATCCGAAATATATTGAGTTTGTATAAACCTCTTTGAGTTTTATTTCATTCATTGTGAAACTACACTCCCTTTACTTTATTAATTAATTTTAATCATTCATATCTCGTCTTCGGTAAGTCCCAGTCTTGAAATTTGAAACTTAAGCTATTTAGAGGCAAAAAGTTACCGAACATCACTCGATGCTCCAGGGACTTATAATTATGTGTGTGATTTAAACAAAATTTCAACCCCTAATAAATTTAATTACAAAAATACAAGCTCCAACTTAAATATATATATATATATAATATTGTTTTTGTGTTTAATAAATAGTACCTGGCCACCGAGCGATGCTCGGTAACTTTTTGCTTCAGTTAAAAGCTATATATTAATCCCCGAACCCCCCTTAGCCCCACCACCACTTCACCCCTCCAACACTGCACCCCACATCACCCACTCACCCATTTTTTTTTGCATTTCAAGCCTTGTAGTGGCCCACAGATTATGTGTATATATGTATAGGTATATAAATAAATACCGAATAATAATTTTTTTTAATTAAATAACAATTTTTGAGTTCATCAATTAAATTCCCAAATTCTAATTTAGAAAAAATACGTTTGTGGAATTTAAAACTCGATTTTTAATCAATTAAATTGTCTAACTTTTAATATATATATATATATAGGTATATATATAATAATATTTGTAATGATCTATTAGTGGAATTTATATAATTAAAAGGAAATTGAATAAAAATGTAAATATATATTTTTATCGTGACAACCACCTGTGAATAATTATTTCAATTAACAAAAAACCCATCAAAAACAACTTAGCCGAAGATGAGACCGTGACAGATCGAATCGCCAAAACAAACCCCCACCCCCTTGACCTGTGAATTTCATCCAAATCGTTAGTGACTGGACAAGGGATTGAGATATGGAATTTGAATAATTATCGGAAAAGAGGTTTTTTTCTTTAATTAGTTTTTTCCTCTTATTAAAAACAAGGACTAGAAAGATGATCAAGGACAGTCGATGGTGGAGAAGTAATCTCCGGAGTCGAAGCTAAAATACAATGTATACATTAATTCATGTAAAATAATTGGTTCAATAAAATTTATAAAAATTTCATCCAAATCGTTAGAGCCGTTTTCGAGAACCCGATTGGATATATATAATAAGATTATAATTAATTATGCGTGATTTAAACAAAATTTCAATCCCTTTTATTTTTAATAAAACGGTATCGTAGAGAAAGTTCTTCTGGCCCTTAAATTGTTCAGAATTTATTAATTTCAAAAGAATCATAATAATTTTAAGTCAACTCGTTACGACATCCCTCTAGATGTAATCAGGTCTTTGACGCTTAAATTATGAAAAAGAATATAAATTCGGAAGAGATGGATGCAGATTTTTTTTATCTAAAACTAAAAATAAATAATTGTTTATGTCAAATAATATTTTGCTAAATAAAGCGATTATAAGGATTAATATTCTGATATTTATACCTTTTGCCGTTTCCATGGAGATATATGTAAATATATTGTTGATAATAATTTAGTTTTTCCTTAAATGAATATAAGGTTTTGTATTTTTAAATAAATAAATACCTACCTATGTGAATATGCACCGTTGGGCTGGCAGGTTTCGTTATTTCTTTATTATTTGAATCCATTTTAGTATATATTTCTCCGATATACTGATATAATAAATAGTAATTTCTTTTTTTTTTTTTTATTTCAATATTAGATTAGAAAATAATAATTAATAAATATTATAAAGAAAAGAAAAATATTAAATTTGTCATGAGGTTAAGTTAGGGAAAATAAACATGACAATTATTGTCCGCTTAAAGTGCAATGCGCATGCGTAGAACCAAGAATTGCCAGAGCGGAATTTTCAAAATTAAAACTGACAAAATCAAGTCGCAACTTTTTTACATGCTTTATTATATTATAGTCCAGTCAACGAACGCTCAAAAAGGGGGTATAGAAAACATTGAGGAGGAGAGAATTTTTTTCTTACGGAATGTGTTTGGGGTAGTTAGGAGATAAAAACTCTAAGGGCCTGTTGTATATCGCAAAGTAAAGGCTTTTTACAACTAACAAAGGGTAGATGGTAAATGGAGGGACTGGGATGGCCAATCAGATGACAGGCACTGATCAAAGTGCCTGTCATCTGATTGGCCAGCCCAGTCCCTCCATTTACCATCTACCCTTTGTTAGTTGTAAAAAGCATTTACTTTGCGACATACAACCGGCCCTAAAAGTCCCCAGCATTGGCGTAGTTAGGGAATTTTCCTAGGGGGGCAGCCGCAGTGGCGGCGCCAGGGTTGAGCGAGGTGTGGCGACCGCCCAACCAAATTTTTGTTGAAAAACTGCAATTTTTTGCAAAAAATCGCAGTTTTTCCTTCATAAAATGAAAATTACTGATCCTACGAACTTGATTCTTATCTCATTCTGTAGGAAATCTTAATGACTTGAACGTTTACTTGGACCACTCTTTTTATAAAACTCTTGGATTTATAGATATCCAGCATTTTCCATGACGCTTTTGAGGATTCGGATCATATCCTGTCCGAAAAATGTAAGATATCTATAAATCAAAGAGTTTTAACAAAAAAGTGGTCCAATTAAACGTTCAAGTCAACAAAATTTTCTAGAGAATGAGATAGAAATCAAGTTTCTAGGATAAGTGGTTTTCATTTTATGAAGGAAAACTGAGATTTTATTTCTTTTTTTAATCAACGCGAAAATTTGTCCTCTTTCATTTACTATAGAACGGTTATTTATAAAATATGAACTGTTTTCGAGTTATAAGCGAAAAACTGGAAAACGTCCGAAAATTTCGAGGTTTCAAAAGTTATCCTCCAGACTTTCGAGATCGCAAACTTAGATTCGGCATACTCACACCATACCAAACGACCCTAAAATTTTTTTTGCCGCAATTATTATAAGCTGAAACCACCCTCTATTTATTGGGCTAAATGTGAAGATAATTTTTTTTGAGATTACATTTTTCAATCTGTATTGATTTTTTAAAAATAAAATTAATCTCATAGCATAAATAATTATTGACTCGATTTTTTAGGAGGGGGGAGCAAGGAGTGCCCCCCCCCCTTAAGTACGCGCATGGTCCCCAGTCCTAGCTAGCGGGCTTAGGGATGGAAATGTCCTCGTTTTTTGATTTTTTGCTTATATCTCAAAAACAGTGTGTCATAAGGAAAAAGTTACTCTTAGCAAAATAAAAGCTTATAAAATTTACTACACGATTGCTTCTATTTAATTTTTCTCTTTATGTTTTTTGAGATATTCGCTCGCGGATATCGTTTATGTATGAAAAAAATAAAATTTCCTATATTTTTCGTCAAACTTTTGTCTCTAGCACCTCACCCATTCGATTTACAGTAAAGGTCCTCAGAAAAGAAGTTTTAGAGGATTCAATTTCTTTTAAAATGATATATACATTTACGATTTTATCATCAAATCGTCTGGAGTTGAAGCAATTTAAAAATTTCAGGTCGATTTATACATTTCGTTAGAAAACCCCGTAATAGACCAGTATATAGGGGGGGTTTCAGCTTTCATTAATTGGGGGAAAAGATTTTTTCTAGGATCGTTTGGTATGGTGTGGGTATCCCAAATCTAAGTTTGCGACATGATGGAGCACGTTTTCGACAAAGACCATACTATACATTTTTAAACTAGATTAAATTTGTTACAATTCAAATAAAGTTTCATCTTAATTGGAAAATGGTAACCCGTGCCGTAATTAGGTTGAAGTTTTGAAAAACTGCAATTTTTTGCAAAAAATCTCAGTTTTTCCTTGATAAAATGAAAAGCACTCATCTTAGAAACTTGATTTCTATCTCATTCTCTAGGAAATTTTATTGACTTGAACTGTTACTTGGACCACTTTTTTGATAAAACTCTTAGATTTATAGATATCCAGAATTTTCCGGATAGGAAATTATCCATTTTTTCAAAAAATCTCAGTATTTCCTTCATAAAATGAAAACGACTCATCCCAGAAACTTGATTTCTGTCTCATTTTCTAGATTTTGTTGACTTGTACGTTTACTTGGACCACTTTTTTGATAAAATGCTTAGATTTAAAGATATCCGGCATTTTGCATGACACTTTTGAGGATTCGGAATGGATCCTGTCCGAAAAATTCTGGATATCTATAAATCTAAGAGTTTTATCAAAAAACAAGGTCCAAGTAAACGTTCTAGTCAAGAAAATCTCCTAGAGAATGAGACAGAAATGAAGTTTCTAGGATGAGTGGTTTTAATTTTATGAAGGAAAAACTGAGATTTTTTGAAAAAATGGATCATTTCCTGGCACCTGCCCCCCCCCCCCCTTGCCCATAGCTTTGCACGCCCATGAATATAGCCTGAAATTGGACAATATGGATATCAACGACATGTGGTTCCAACAAGACAGAGCACGTGCCAAACAGCGCATAGAACAATGTATCTCCTACACGACAAATTCGACGTGATGGTTATCTCCCGTTTCAACCGACATCAACTGGCCATAGAGATCGTGTGATTTAAGGTCTTTTTCTTGTGGGGGGGGGGGGGGTATATCAAATCACGAGTCTATGCTAATAAGCCGCAGACGATTAATGCTTTAAAAGTCAATATATCAAATTCCATCAATGATATCGGGCCCGATTTATACGAATGGGTCATCAAAAATTAGATCTCTCGGATATATGCGCACCCCATCGAAATGGCCGCCGATATTATATTCAATCAAATTTAGGGAACTCGGGGTTAGTTTATAGTGAAACATTGTTAAAATTAAATTAGGTTGGAGTTGGTGGTGCTTCACAAGGAGAAAAAAAATTAAAATACAAAGATTTTTTTAAGTTTACTCTATATATTTCGAGCTCTTAACTCATCATCAGGAGAACATTGACTGAAGATAAAATAAAATGATGAACAGAATTTATTTAATATGATGGACAGTTATTATGACTTAGTGTAGGTATGAATGAATTATCAGAGAATGGAATAATCACAAAGTGGGAAAACCGAATAAACAGGTGAAGCGAACAAGCCCTAAGCTGGGAATAAAGAAAGGGAATTTATACTTGGAAGGTGCAGTTATTATGTAAGTATATATACCGTAAAGGGAGCAGTGAACAATACAATCTGATGTGCAAGTGATAGTGAAATTTTTTTTAATTCAAATTAAATATCTTTGATTAAAATATCAATTATTGGTAAAGTTTTGATGTCTGTTTGATTGTTTAAAATATTTTGAATAAGGTGTAATGGCTTTTTTAATTTCAGCTGATTCTAACATGTCTAATTTCGGGCTTTTTGAAATGAAATATCATGGAAGGGGGTTGGTCGATGAAGGTGAATAGTTGTGGTCAAATAAATGATCCGCAAATGCCGAGATGTAATTTAATGGGGGGGGGGGGCATTTGATGGGTTCAAACTATTCACCTATAGCTTGCGAAGTGATATGCACAAAATGACGCTGATTGAAAGATCTGCCTGTCTGCCCAATATAAAACGCTTCGCATTCATCACAATGCAATTTATATACTCCGCTATTTTTTTAGGTTTAATGATTATATCATATTAGATTATATTCCGTACATAATGTAAGCATATACTCTTTCAAATAAAACAAAATTTTAACGATGTTTCATACACGTTTTTTATTTAAATTTAAAGTTCGAGCGTGCTTAATGGAAAACCCTATTTAAGTACAAGTAGATATTATTATTTGGGAAAATAAAATAAATATTTTTTTTTTGTGTATATCAATCAATTTTATTCACCATTCCATCAATTGATATTCGTACATTTTTTTTAAATTACATTTTTTTTCTACTCATTAAACACAAAAGTTATAAGAAATGAACTTCTCAAGATGAGGTATTAATGAAATTATATGTATAATTATTTATCAAAAAAAAAAAATCAAGGTATATTTATATATTTTTTTTAGAATTTCAAATATTTCAGCATAAAAATTGGTTTCAATTGGAAATATAAGTATTTGAATTAGAATATTTTTTTATATGATATAAAAGTACATTCAATTAAAAAAAAAAAGAAGCATTTAGATTTTTTTTAGTAAATTGTTTTTAATGAAAATTCACATTAAAAAAAAATCAGAGCGCTCTTAGAGAGTATGAATTTTCAATAAAACAATTTAAGTTATAAAAAAAAAATAAACAAATTTGGTTATAATATAAAAGCACCTTTAGGATAGATAATTCTGCAACCAAGGACAAATTCAGCTTTCCGGTTTTGAAACAAGACCATTAACATTGCCTATTTTATTCAAGTTATTATATAAACATTGCCAGTTTTTATTTTTAGCATATAATGCTAATCTTGGAACCATTTTCAAATCCCCCCCACTGGATAAAGAATTATTTTAATTATGGTTTCAAGAAATTTAATATAGGTATTGGCGATGATCTGCCTTTGTCTGTGGCAATCGCATTTAATTCCAAAATAGAGAAATCAAGTGTCACAAATCACAAAAATAGTTTAATATATAAATAAAACTTAATTAAAATAGTAGGTAGGTTCTACATAAATATTTATATATATAATATACCTACCTATGGGCGTCCGTAGAAGAGGGCAAGAAGGGGTACATGCATCCCCCAGCCCGTGGGATCGAATAAAAATTTTGTACAGCCCTGAATTACGGCCCGGCCACATTAAAATATGTTCAATATACCGTATGTTTTTGAATTTAAGCATAACTGTATTAGTAAATTGGATGAAAGGCAGAAATAAATAACAGACTATTTTCAATAAAATAGTATTTATTGAAAAATGTTCACTTTATATTTTGAGACAGACTTTTTGGAATATTTTCTTTCCTTCTTCAGGGTTCAATGAAGGAAGCAGCATATAGTACTCTTCCTTCTTGTCTACTTGTTGGTATATAAAGAATACTTTTATCAAAATGTCTATCACTAGAACAGGATGTATTCAAAATATTAAAATAGAAATTTAATATAGGTAACCCTCCTATAACACGATATATAGGTTCCTAGAAAATGCCATTTTGTATGAAACCGGGTTATGTGAGACCCAGAGCCAGACTTCTGGTTTGGGGGGGGGGGGGTGCACCATCACGTTATCAAGTTTTACCAGATGTTTTCATTAATGTAAATTGAAGAAAATACTATTCTAATTTTTTTTTATTTTAGTAGTTGCCAGCTTCCCCCGCTCCAAATATCTAGCTCAATAGTTTTAAATAAACATATAATTTAGTTCTCCAATGCTTTGGGGGAGGGGGAAGGGGGTCGCCCCCACTTCTCTGAACCCGCGCATGGAGCCAGTACAAAAAGGAGAGTTACGTTCCGAAAACTTATTAAAGTCAAACATTTTTTTTTTTAATTCCAAATAAGGAACTTAATTTTTATTAAAAATATAAAAATGTATTTCTGACACAAAAAAAAAAAATAATTATGCGACCTTAATTTAATAAAAAATTTTTTTTTAACCTTTTAGCTGGTTTATTCACAATTGAAAGGTCTAGTACAGTAGAACCTCGATAATCCGGCATGCGTTAGAAATCGATTTTTTAACGAAATTCGAAAGATTTCATGCTTGCTCAGTGCACAGTTGGTTGGCCTCATTTGAAGTGAAATACACATTTAATGTTTATATCTTATGTTAGTTTGTAAATAAAGTACTTTTTTGCTCTTTAAATTGTTATTACTGACAGATTTCCTTGTTCAAGTAAGTTTTTATTTTTTAAAGACCTCAATAATCCTGCATTGGCACATCCCCAAGTGTGACGGATTATCGAGGTTCTACTATATTAGTGGTAATTTATTCACCAACGTCAAGCATTTAATTAGGGTTGCCCACGGAGGGGTTAAGACCCAATCATGTTATCTAGTGCTGTAGAAGTACAGTGTTTTGTAGAAAGGTTTTCGTAATTTTTTATCGTCTTAGAGCGAAACCGTGTTGTAAGAGGTTGCAAGATTGCTGTAGGAGAGCTACCTGTAATGTAATTATTTGTCTCCAAGCTTTAAGCACTTCACCCCCCCCCCCACCCCCGTGAAATTTTTTCTGCGGGCGCCCCTCTACCTAAATTTATTTTAAAAATGTTCACCTATAATCGACAATCAAATGGCTTAAAAATTATTGAATAAATATTTTGAGATTTATGAGAATTCAAGTTAACAAAAACACAAAAAGAAATCGAGCAACTAGACAATTTGTTTCTCGAAATTTGCAATAACAAGATGTTGTATTTTTATCCTAAAGGTGCTATTATACAAAAATAAATGTGTAGAAAAGCTAAACAAAATATTTTGCAAGAATTATTAATAGATAAATTTAATAAAAATAATAAATTAAGTATATTAGCAGGTATTTGGACAAGAAAGCAAAAATCAAACAATTTTCATCGATTTGGGCAACGTTTCGCAAATTTTTATTTCAGTTTCATCAGGCGTCTAAACAATAAGAGAAATTACTTAGATAATAATTATATAAGTTACATCGTTGTTTTTTTTCATCTCTTTCACATTCAATTAACAAAGGATATTACATACAACATACCTCAATGATTATTTATAATTTAATTATAAGATATAAGCTGATGTGCACATATTTAGACGCCTGATAAGCCGAAATAAAATAAATTGACATGTTCTGATGTGGCCATCTACTTGACTTTACCATACACTTCTGATTGAGATTGGTCTAAAGGGTCTAGGTTTTCAATTTTTGATCCCCCCCCCTTTTTTGGGGGTTTGTTTTTGCATTTTTAGTGTTCTGGGGGACCAGTGATTATGTATACAAAATTTGGTCTAGTTTGCTCAAACGGCCTATATTTTTATTTTTTTACCCCCCCCCCCTAATTTTGGGGCCAGAAAAAAAAACATTTTCGTTATTATCGGTTCATTTTATAGTATATTTCATTTTTCTTGTTTTTTTTTAATTTGAAAATATCATAATTTTAAATTTTAAACCCCCCCCCCCCCCTCCCCCTTAATTTTGGGTCGATATCCACCAAAATCTAATCAGCTCTTAATCTCAATGCACCAAAACTACGTGTGGAATTTGGCTTTGATATTCACACTAGTTTTTGAGATAGCTCGTCCACAAAATTTGGTAACGCACAGAATAACAGATTAACTAACAGACATTTTGACAAAACAATTATTATCTCGAAAAATATCATCTTTTCGATGTTCACTTATTAGAGCTTTTTTGTAGACAGAAATGCCATGGTTTCGCCAAATTTTTTTTAATCAAAATAGTTTGTGCTGTTTTTTAGATATTTCGAAAAAAAGAAGCAAAAAAAAACAACACTTTTTTCATGCACGATTACAATACTTGACCATACCATATGACCCATACGATGAAAATTGTTGGATTTTTACTTTCCTGCCCAAATACCTGCTAATATACTTAATTTATTATTAAATAATATGGATGCGAATGAATCTAATAATACAAATAATATTTTGTAAATTCATATTGAATTAATTTATGATTTTTTCTTTTCTTTTTATTTATTAAGTACATTTATTGAGTATTTAAAAAAACAGAAAAAAAAACAATTCAGATTTTATTTTATTTTTAAAATGGTTGTCTATTTATTTAATCTCCTCCTCTCTTAAGAAGTTCTAAAGATTGATTGATATTTTTTAAATTTTTTTTTTTTTTATTTTTTCATTTCTTTTTTTCCTCATATAATTAATTTTTTTTTTATTATTTTTTAAGATTTATGTACAAAAGAAGCTTGAATCAATTTTTAAACTTCATTTTATCGTTATTAATTTTTTTTCTAGTTTTATCGTTTATAATTATAGCTCTCCTTGATGTATATGTATATTTTTTTTTACATCTGATTGATCTGTGGCCCCGCGATGGCTTGATTTTTTTATTATTTTTATTTTTTTTTATTAAAAATTATTTAAATTATTAAATATCCTATATACAGGGTGATTATAAATATAGCAGTTTGAATAGGTTATAATATCAATTAGATGAGATGCACGTAGTTGTCTCTATGCTAGAATTGAAGAGAATGTTTTCCAGTTTTACTGAGAGCTGATATTGAATTCAAGAAGGGGTGCACCATAGAGTAATATAGAGTGGAAGGCTACCGAATATCGAAAATCGCTCTCTAGCGGCTCGGAGAACATTATTCTTAGTCCTTAAGAGCTATTCAAAGATCATAGTCATAGGACATTCAAAGCCTTTGTCATAGATAAAAGATTCATACAGGCTTTGTGTTAAACGTTCATTTAGAAAATTTTCCAACTAACAAATTTATAGATTAAAATATTATTAAATATGCCTAGTTCTCGACGTCAATGTTTTGTGAAAGGCTGCTTTTGCGACACAAAATCAGATAAAGAACATACTTTTTTTTAAAAGACCTAAAAATCATGAAATGTAAGTACCCTATATAAAATTAACTAGTAATTTATTTCTTTGATTTTTATATGTTAATTCTTTAATAATTTAATTATATAGCTAAAGAGAGCGGTTCCCGCCATTTTATTGCCCATTCCGAACCACCAGAGAGCTCTGTAACTCGTATACGCTAAAATACATTGGCTCCTTATGGAGCCTTCCACTTTATATTACTCTAATGGGGTGCACCAGGAAG
Organism: Forficula auricularia; assembly: GCA_024734495.1. Classification (NCBI taxonomy): domain Eukaryota; kingdom Metazoa; phylum Arthropoda; class Insecta; order Dermaptera; family Forficulidae; genus Forficula; species Forficula auricularia. The sequence continues at coordinate 64,753 of JALMQS010000267.1, forward strand.
ATGCAGCCCTTATGGATCTCGAAAGACCCTTGCAATACCGAAGAGAAGAGGAAATTGATCAATCGAAAGGGTGGAGGCGTAGGTTTTTGTGCACCAGAGTTTTGAAGGTTTGCATGTTATAAGTGTCGGGAAAGACGGAGGCCGGGAGAGTTCCAGTTCCTTAAAGTCATGGGGACAAACGTATTGGCGAATCAAGTGGACCGGCACTTTTCCCACGAAAAAAAAATAAACTGACACGTTCTGATGTGGCCATCCACTTGACTTTACCATACACCCAATTTTTTGGATGTTCACTTTTTTGTAGATCGAAACACCATGGTTTCGCCCAATTTTTTAATCAAAATAGTTTCAGCCGTTTTTGAGATATTTCGAAAAAAAGAAGCAAAAAAACACTTTTTTCATGCACGATTACAATACTTGATCATACATACCCTGTATGGTAAAGTAAAAAAACTATATGTACGCTCTAAAAGTGAAAAACATTCTCTTCAATTCCAGCATAGAAACAACTAAGCACACCGTCATCTAATTGATATTATAACGCATTCAAACTGCTATATTCTTTTAAGTACACCCTGTATATTATCTTAAATTTTAAAAGCTGACATACGTGTAACAAATTACTTTTTTTTTAAATACATCTGAGATGAGAAATGCGTCCAAATAAATGTATTAAAAAAAAAGTTTGTTTTTACAATATAATATTATTATTATAGGATATGTTTTAATAAAGTTTAATAAATTTTAAATTTATGAAAACAAATAGAGAGTGTATATATATATATGGGGGAAGGGAGGCGAATTATTTATTTCATTTACAAATACATTAAAAACACTTGAGTTCACTGCTCAAAATGAGTTTCATAAAGATAAATCAATGAGGTTGTCCTCTGCCTGATGCAAATAAATATATACATATTTTTTTTTTATTGTTATGTATAATTAGAATAAATATAAATCTTTTAAAAAAATAATCATCAAAAGTTTAATTAAAACAAGACGTTTCGGGAGAATTTCTCACTTTATCGATGAAATTTGATAATTTGCAAAAAAGTAAAAAAAAATTGCTTTTTTTCTAAGAGATAAAAAGCAACACTAATGAATGATTGTTTTTTTAAATGATTTATATTTATTTTACATATACATAGGTAAAAAACACACGACAAATCTTTTTTTACACGTTAGAAAATTCCTCAAATATTCGTGTAGAAAAAAAAACGTGTAAAATAAGATTTCTAAATTTAAAAATCTCCTTATAAAACAACGAAAATTTGTGTTAAAAAAGAGTTGGATGAATAGGTATATGTATAATTTATTTTTTGATCAAATAAATAAATTATATTTATACATACTTATTTTTTATATATTTATATAGTTTATATGCACCAAGCAGAGGACAGCCTCATTGATTTCTCTTTATGAATCAACAACTCTGCTACTCTCGACATATCAAAATCTTTTCAAACTATAGAATTAATAAATTAAAAAAAAAATCAAACTTCCAGCCTGTAAATTGAATCTTTTATACGTTTCGGCAACATTTCTGCCATTCTCAGCCTTGAATTGAGCCAACAATAGTTTTTTATCAGTAAATACATCCAATTCAATTATAAATAAAAAATAATAAAAAAAAATTGTTGGCTCAATCAAAAGCTGAGCGTGACAGAAATATTGTCGAAATATGCTCAAGATTTCAATTGTTTTTTTATTGATTTTATGGCCGGAATTTTTATTAAAAACCCCATTTTTTCATCTTTTTTAAATATATATTTATTAACTAAATTAAATTAGGGAACGAAGAAAAGATTTTTATATTATAGACAAAAGGATCAGCCGGGATTCGAACCCGGGATCTTCGCATGTGCGCTGCGACGCCTTAATAAGAACCTTAGCTCTTATCCTCTCGGCCACTGATCCCTGAGGCAAAGAGAAAAAGTTATTTTCGACATTTGGGTTTGTGATCGATTGGGAGGCGTTTGAGAATATTTATTAACATACTAATAAAATTTATTTAAACATATCAAACACGACGTTTTGATCACTGTAATCGAAACGACGTGTTTGATAATTTATGTGCTTTATTAGTATTTTAATAAATATATATTTAAAAAATATGAAAAAATGGGGTTTTAAATAAAAAATTTTAATAACTTGATTTTTTTCTCCTTTTGTAAAACAAACGTGTCTTTCTTTTGAAAATGAAACAATGAATTAGTACAGTATATAAAACAATGAGGAAGGGTTTTAGTATTTAATTTAACATGTCCGGAAATTTCTAAGAGCGAACAATTTTATTCAAATTAAAGTATTTAAATCCAAGTCCAGAAGATTTTTTTAAAAAAGCTGAATCTATTCCCGAAGTCAGGCCCTTACTTAAAAGGATATAATAATTTATAGTCGAGAGGAAATGGGGGCTAAATGGGAACCTATTGATTAAGGGGAGTGTTTGTTGTACCTTGGAATGTTTGCTTTTTTTTTTTAAGCAAACTATTGACAATTAATTATTATAATTACCAATAATAGGTAATCGAGGGCTGAACTTGAGGGGGGCACGTGCCCCGGGCGGCAAGCTTAGGGGGGCGCTAAAATGAGTCTTGTACTATTTTGACAATAGCCACCACGAATGAGCGCACTAGAACAATATTTGTTATCTGGTAGTTGCTAATGATTTTTTTTTATTTTATCAAACATCCATAAATAAAAAAAAATTCTTACTTATTAAAAAAAATTTTGGGGTAGAGGAATTTTTAGAAGCAATGTTTTATTAAAGATAGAGATGAAAATATATATAAAATGTAAAATGAAAAAAATTGTTGTTTTGCCTAGAGTAACAACCTTGTTGTTTCATTAAGAGAAATCAATGAGGCCGTCCTCTGCTTGATGCAAATAAATAAATATAAATATAATTAAATTAATAATTTGTTGTAGGGAAACAAGGACAATAGCTTATGCAAGTATTTTCTATTTTATGCCAACGTTTCGTCAACCTTGTTGACCTCCTCAGGGCTCAAACAAATCAATCTCCTTGCATATTTGTCATTTTATAAATATTCAAATATTTAAATGGGAAATATGTTCAATCTGTGCCTATATGTGTTTGCTAAAAATGAATATTTATAAAATGACAAATATGCAAAGAGATCAATTTGTTTGAGCCCTGAGGAAGTCAACAAAGTTGACGAAACGTTGGCATAAAATAAAAAAATACTTGCATAAGCCAGTCCTTATTTCCCTACAACAAATTATTAATTTAATCGATGGACATAAATAATCAAAAAAAATATATAAATATAATATATGTTAATTTGCATCAAGCAGAGGACAACCTCATTGATTTCTCTTTATAGGAAAAAATTGTATTCTGTATTAAGCATGGATATTTTGTTTTAGATTTTTCAAAAATTATAGTGAATTTTTTTTTAAACTGAAGATGGGCTAAATTAAGCCCGAAACATGTTGTATTGGATAAAATAATTTTTTTTTTAAGTACGAAGTTGGTTTTTTTAATTATGGAGATTGGATAAAAGAATAAAAAATTATACATAAGTATTTTAAGTTGAAATTTTTATAATTATAATTATTAATGTGTGATTTTAACAAAATTTAAACTCGAAATCAAATCAATCACAAAAATAAAAACTTCAACTGCTTCATTACTTTATACATATAAGTATTTTTAAACAATCAAGAATATTTGAGTTAACAATTTATAAATAAATAATTTACATTGATTATGTGTATTAGAACTATAATAAATATACATAGAACTAATTATATGTGTGTTTTTTATGGTTTACATATTGGAGGTAAAATAATTTTGATTGGTTAAGACGAAAATACAAAAAAATCTAGTCTTGCGGCCGCCCGGTGAGACACGCTCTCAGTTTCAGCCCTGATCCTAATACAAGTCACTTAGGCTACTTATTGTGGGTGGGTGGTGTAGTGTGTGTGTTCAGTAAATCATATCATATTTTTGGTGCATAGAAAGTATTTTTATTAAAACATAGACAACATAAATAAATTGTGGGACTGGCTGCTTGAAAATGTTCCAACTGGTGGATTGAGTCTAAAGTTACTATTTTTAAATATATAATCAGTAGCATTAGAATTTAACTAGCTAATAGGCAGCGTGTCTTTTTTGTTGTGTTGTGTACCTCGGAACACCATCTCCAAGAATTCCAAGGTTCAAGAGGAACTTTAATTGCAAAAAAAAAAAACAAAAAAAAAAAAAACTATCTGAGAGAACTTCCGAAACAAAGTTCAAAGACGAGTTTTTTTTATACAATTGCAAAAATTGGGTCTATTCTTTAATTAATTAATATTTATTTTGATTTATAAATATATCTAATAGAAACTACAGTGAAACTTCGATTAACCGTCAAAAAATCATCCTCGGTTTACTGCTGAAAGCATCGTATCCATATTTATAATTGTTAGTTGGAATGGTAGGAAAATGGAAAATTAAAAACAAAGGAATTGTAGGGAGTTGGACATAACCTTAAATTAAATACAAGTTTTTATTTAAATACGCCAAACGTTTCGTTGCTGGATTGCAACCTCTTCAGTGGCTCATTTATTAAACTTATTTGTCTGGAGTTTTAACTAAGAGAAAAACCATTTTCAAACAGTATCCTTACAATTCACTCAACTTTATCAAATAATATAAAACATAAACTTTTTAAAACAATGTAATTGTTTCCTGTCAAAATAATTAAAAGAATCAAATTGAACAAAGAAATTTTACTTAGATATGGTACTATAATGTTTTAAATTTATAAATTGTGGTGTTTTTGAGGCTCTTGAAAACCTTGAAAACAGATGTAATGTATTCGTTAGGAAAAAGGAAACAAAATTTCTTTATATTCTAACAATTCATTTTCATGAAAAACTTATGAGACGCTTCGGCGAATATTCTCACACCATCATCTTCCTTGAAGGACTGATGATGGTGAGAGAATATCCGCCGAAACGTCTCATAAGTCTTTCATGAAAACAAATTGTTAGAATATAAAGAAATTTTATTTCCCTTTTCCTAACGAAGACATTACATCTGTTTTCAAGGTTTTCAAGAGCCTCAAAAAACACCACAATTTATAATATAAAAGAAATTTTTATTTATTATATACTATCTATTTATCTGTCGAGATAAAAAAAAATGAAATGTTAATTTTTAATCTTTATACACTAGAAGAATTTTTGGAGTAATTTATAATTTATAAGCTTAAGATATATTTGTCTATTTGTGTGCTTTTGATGTTTGTTCTTTGATATATCTCTAATGCATGAGAATCACAATTTTGTGATTCTAAAAACTTTTTGTATACTGTATTTGTATTGACAGTCTATTCAAAGTAAATAAATATTATTACTAACAGATATCTTATTAATAAGTTTAATAAATGAGCCACTGAAGAAGTTGCAAACCAGCAACGAAACGTTTGGCGTATTTAAATAAAAACTTGTATTTAATTTAAGGTCATGTCCAACTCCCTACGATTCCTTTAATTATTAATCATGGACACGAATAATGAAATATTAAAAACAAAATTTTACCCTTAATGAGTCGGGCGTTTCGTCGTTTATTTTTCCGACTTCCTCAGCGGCTGTAATATTAAATACAATACAATGACAATTAGAACAATGATCTTTATATAAATTGGGTTAACTCAATTGTACCACACTAACATATGTAACTCATTATTACAACAGCTGAGGAAGTCGAAAAATAAACGACGAAACGTCCGACTCATTAAAAGTCAAACTCTGTTTTTAAATTTAATTTTTCAGTTTCCTACGATTACAACTAACAAACTTAGAGACTATTTTAAAATTTGAATATGTAAATATGTAGCTCATCTAGAGGGTAAGTTCATGTATGTAACAATGTGTACATTATTAGGGTGGTCCCTATTATGGGTATTTTCGAATTTTTACGCTGGCAGAGGCTCATATGGTTCGAAATAAATAAAAAAAAAAATTTTCCCCAAGTTTCAAGTCTCTTACTGCCATATCTTAATGGTAGTAAGTTATAGACTCCAAAATTATAATAGCTACAAATCTGTAAAAGTTCTGAAGGGTAGCTACTATTATAAGGATAAAATCTACAGTTTTAAATTTTTTTAAAGCATTGCTTTGGGCCGAATAAAAAATTGATCGTTCAATGCCAAAAACCCCATGTTATTTAGATGGGAATCTTAGATCGCTCTAAGGCACAGGATAAAATTGAGATAGGGCTTGGAACTTAGGGAATATTTTTTTTATTTATTTCGAACCATATGAGCCTATGCCAGCGTAAAAATTCGAAAATACCCAAAATAAGAACCATCCTAATAATGTACATATGTATGAACTATATTGTAAAGTGTATATTGTTTGTTTCAGTAAAATAAAATACAGTGTATTTACAGTTCATAAAAGTGAATTTTTATCATTCGTTCATATGTGCAATGAATGGAGTGGCTTGTTGTTTAACGTTTTCTCTAATCCGCCACGGTCCTGACTCGGACGGTTAATCCGAAGTTTCACTGTAATTTCAAATCGCACATTTGTTCAAAAGGTCCAGACTACAAGATCAATATTTTACAATTGAATCGGTGATTGTTGAAAGTTTATAATTTGACATTTTGCATTTTAAGATGGATGGTATCCATCAACAGAAAAGTAATGAAAAAAGCAAATGTTAAATTTGTTAATTTATAAACCTAAATTTTTTTAAATCACGGAAACCATCTTAAAATGAGAAATATCCAAACGAGTTTATTCTTTTCATCAATCAACAGATTCAATTATCATCTAGATGTGTAGAAAATAAATTATCCATCGCAACTATTGCAAAACGTGTGTATATATCATAATACAATGTTTTTATAAAAATAAACGTAATATTACAAAAAGGAATACAACTAGTTATTATTTTCATAAAAAAAATTGTACAATTTAAACTCAAGTTTTGCAATAGTTGTTGCGATGCATAATTTATCTTCTATATATCTAGATGATAATTGTAAAATCTTGCTGCTATCGTTAAGAGTTTTGAAATGGGGCCAAATTCAAAATTCTAGTTGCTTTTGGGACACCCTATATTACATTTTTCTTTTGTTTTTTTTATTACTTATCTTATTTATTAGCAATAAAAAAAAAAAAAAAAAAAATAATAACAAATCTATGATTTATGTTGTATTCTCGGGGAACAATAATTAGTAATTATTTAGTTATGCTCACAGGTACATGCGTTCTGCGCCTTGAAATATTTTCTTTCACAATATAATAAATAAATATCAATCTTCATTTCGGGAGAATTTGTTGTCTCTTTTTCAATGGAATTTTTAAATTATGAATCATAAAAAAGAAAAAAGTTGCTTGAATATAAAGCAATCTTTGTTTTTTTTTACGATTCATAATTTAAAAATACCATTGATAAAGGGAGAAATTCTTCCGAAATGTTTGGGTTAGTCTAATAAAGGTGTGAAGATAGTTTTTTAAAAGATTTGTATTTATTTATAATAGAAAAACGATCACTATAATAATATATAAAGCAATTTTTAAGACATCACGTATCATAATTAATTTTTAATACTATCTAAAAGTAATATTAAGAGATAACTTAGAAAAAAAAATATTTTCAACCATATGTTCCGAGGTACAACATTCTCCCCTAAGGAATTAATTATACATTAGGTGTGAGGTTTTATTTTATTATAATGTTTACCAATTTGAACGGATTTATTTATTTATATATTAATTCTATATTAAATTTATATTACAAAAAATCAAATGAAAAAGATATTATTATTAATCTTTGATTATTATTATTATAACTATAGTATTTGTATGCCTTTCTTTTTATATTTACTATGTGCAATTTAAAAAAAATAAATAAATAAAAAATAAGTTTGTAAAAGGACACACTCTCTTGTTATCTCGAAATTTCCACTTGAATGTCATTAAATTATTTTTTATTTCAAGGAGAAAACGAAAACAATTCAATTTTTTGTTTTTTATCATTTTAATAAACATTTTATAATAAAAAAAACATCTGGGGCGTATTCATGTTTATTTTTTTTTAATTAATATTAAATATAATAATAATAATAATAATTATTAATAAGAAATATATTTTATATAAATAATGACAAAAATATAGACACGCACACCTTGTACGCACGCATGGGCCTCATATTATCTTTGCGTTCGTTTTTTATTTTATTTTATTTATTTTTTTTTTATTTTTTATTTATTTTTTTTTTTAAGAGAAAAAGATATTCTTGAATGAATGAATGATTTGAAAAAGAGAGAGAGAGAGATGCTTCTAGGGGGTGGTTTTTTTTTTGGAAAGAGGGTAGAGAGATAATTATTATTATTATTATTTCGCTTTGTTGTTTGTTTGTTTGTAGAGTAGAAATGCAAGAAAGAGCCATCTATCCATCCATCCATTATGCACTTAGCTTCGACGTATTTATCAACTTAGTCAACAAAGTAAAATTGAAGTGAAAAACAAAAATAATTATAATAAACTAATAAACATAAACATAAAAAAAAAGAGGCGATACCTTTCGCCTATTTAGTTTTTTCTCTTTATCTTCTTTCTCTTCTTTTTCAAATGAAGGTCTTTTACATATATATATATATAGATATATATATGGTAAATATTTAGAATCATACTAGGAGTCGTCTGACATGAATGAATTTTGAGACTTCAATTGTTCTAGAGTCTTGATTTGTTGGCGAAGAAAAAGAACTCTAAAAAATAAATAAAAATAATTAAGTAAAGGTTAAAACCCATTTTAAAGTACGATATTAATAATAAATACATAAAACAGTTGTGTATACTACCTTGATCAAAAAATTTATTCAGAAAATCAAAAATACAAATTTAAAATAGTGAAGTTAATTTTCTCATTAATATATCAAACAACACATTAATGAGAATTGTTTTTGATCGCGCTTTTTAAACAAGATTTAATATATTCTTTGATATATTAATGAGAAAATCAACTTCACTATTTCAAGTTAGAAATATATAAATTTGGATATTATTTTCACTTAATATTTGACAAAAATCATCTGCATTCGATTCGCGATCGAATCAAATACAGGAAACTTATGATTAATACAAATTTATTCATCAAAATCGATATTGTCCCATTGACTGCAGGGCACTTATTGCCAGCGCTTGAACCAATCCTCGAAACATTTTTTATACTCGGTTTTCGGTATGTACTATCATACACAGAGCCGTTTTACGATTTAAAAAAATAAATTGTCTCTGCATCAACGAGTTTGTATTAAATTTTGAGTTAAAAACGGTGCGAAAATGTTGAAGAAGTCTTAATCTATCGAACACTTTTATGTGTGGCCCAAGTTTTCCTGAGTCTGTCGAGGATGAACGAAGGCAGTCGACATCGAAAACCGACGAAAACATCGATAAAATCAAAGAAAACTGTGAATTGGAGAGATGGGAGCGAACTTCAACATCGCTTATGAATCCATTCAAGAGATTTTGTTTAATGATTTGGCATTGAGGCGCCAAAAAAGAGCGGATTTGTGACAATCACGTAACGCGCGGTCGAACAATAATACTATCGTTATCCGCAACTTTATGACCAACAACGGAACGAATAACATCCAAAAGCCACTGAATTCGATCTGATTTGGCTCCCTGCGAACCCGTTTTAGCAGCCAAATAGACATAATGAAAAAATCGTTGATGGGCAAACCGAAAACAAAAAATGTTTTGAGGATTGGATCAAGCGCTGGCATGAGTGCGTTGCAGTCGATGAGGAGTAAGTACTTTGAAGGAGACAATATCGATTTTGATTAATAAATATGTATTTTTGATTTCCTGAATAAATTTCTGAAACTTTTTGATCAAGGTAGTATTTTAAAATAGATATACAAATTCAAAGGCAAAAGATTGGTATGCTTAGGTTTGGCCTATGACAAATGTCTTTTTAAGGTCCAAAATAAAAGGGATAAAAATTAAAAAAAAATGTCAGTGTTCCATCCGGTGCTGCCGTTACAGTACAAATGTATTATTTACAGTACATGTAATGTATACTATTTCTAAACGTATATTTTTAGAAGAAATGTAATTTCCTGATCAAAATTATTTTGTTGATTCCCAACCCCATGATGTCAAATAATATTAAGTATATATAAATTAATATTAAGCTGTTGAATTTAAAATTATTTAATATGTTAACTATACATTCAAAAATATGTTTTTAAGTAAATTAAATTTACTGTAATCAAACTATATATATATATATATATATATATATATATATATATATATTTCTTTTTTTTTTAAAATTGAAAGTTTTTGCCGAGAGTAGCAGAATTTTTATATATTGAAGGAGACAATAAAAGTGTAATCTTCCGCTGGAATTATAAATTCTATTTATTTATAAAGTTATAAATAAATAAAATTTATAATTCCAGCAGAAGACACTCTTTTTTTTATGAAAATGATGAGAGAAGGAGTTACGCCAAAAAGGTGCATCCTCTAAAGGCCTGGGTTGGCCCCTTCATCGTGAAAAGAAGAAGAAAGAATTTTATGGGCTGGGCGGGAGTCGAAGGTATCTGTGGATACGGGTCTTAAACAGCTGAAGGTTATAAGTCGCGGGAAAGATGGTGGCAGGGAGCAAGTTCCAGTCTCTGGAGGTCATAGGGATCAAAGAGTTGGCGAAAGCGCTTGTTCGATTTTTATCCAATTTGACAGCGAAGGGGTGCTGAGCGTTCGAAAACCGCGTGTTTCTCTTAAAGAGGGCTTTAGGGGGGATAATTGATTTCAGCTCGACTGAACAGACACCGTGATAGTATCTGTAGTACAGGGAAAGGGCAGAAACGGTTCTTCGGTGAGCCAGGGAGTCGAGTGAGTTGGTTAGAGCCGGGTCTCCTATTAGTTTAATTTGTTCGCTTCTGAATCGCATCCAGTGTAGCAAGAGAATGCTTGGAGACACCCCTCACAGATGAGAGCCATATTCGAGACAGGGACGAATTTGAGCCTTATACAGTGTAAGAAGTTGACTGGGAGTATAATAGTGTCTAGACCTAAATAGGAGACCAAGCTTGCGCGCTACAGCTTTAGCAGTAGTTGAGATATGGTCATTCCATGAAAGGTCAGACCCTAGAGTTACGCCTAGCATTGAAATTTTATCCCTAAATTCCAGTGAGTTTGAATGAAATGATATGTTTGGGAGGTTTCTGTCTACGCGCCTAGAAATAAGGCAACACTAAGTTTTCACTGCATTGAAGTTAACTAAGTTTTGGGATCCCCAGTTTTTAAGTCTGCCTAAGTCTAAATTTATTGAGGAGGCAATGTCTGCACGGTTTTTATGCGATGCAGGGGCGTTATATAGGGTGCTGTCATCTGCGTAACAATGTACCGGATTGGAGGGCAAGTTTAGAAGGTCGTTGATATAGATAAGAAAAAGCGTAGGGGAGATAACCGATCCCTGAGGAACTCCAGCGTTGGTGTGGAAGGGGGAAGATGATATTCCATCGATGACAACCTTAATTCTACGGTCTGAAAGAAAACTTTCGAACAACTTGCAGAGTTTCGGTGCAAGGCCGACGGAGATCAATTTGGCAAGAAGATTTTTGTGCCAGACCATATCGAAGGCTTTTGAAATGTCTAAAGCTACCGCGAGTCTCATTCCCGGCCTCCAGGGTTTTATTCCAGATATGAGTTACATATGCTAGGATGCCACCGTCGACCGGGACTGCCTGAAGAATTTATTTTGTCAATTTATTTACTGATTTTATTTTTTCAATAGGTATAATATTTTTCATTATTGTAACTTGTAGTATAATTGTTATTGTATATTTTAAAACAAATTTTTAGCTATTTGTTGTTTAATTTATAATGTGGTACCTATAAAACTCAAGTGTATTAGTAAAAAAAAATAATTTAATTAAAAATATTTTTATACACTGAAGCAAATAAAAGGCCAAGTATTTTGTTGTTTCTTAAAATAGGAAATAAGTTGTAGATTAATTTGAAAAAAAAATTTGCAAGTCATAATATTTGAATTAAATTTATTATGAACGAATTTCTTATTATTTTGACTATCCGTTATATTTCCTGTTTTCCATTTTATATTTTATATAGAAAAATAATAAAGTGGCCCGATTTTTTAACCCATTACAGTACATTTTACTAAGATGAATAGTACATTTCGAATAAAGGCTCGCGGCAGCACTGGTTACATACATCCAAGTCCTCTGTAATTATTAGCCATGGGCCTAATTTCAGACTGTTTACGTTAATTCTTTTTTGTTATGTTGTAAGCATATAAGCTAATGAAAAAGTTTACTTGGTATTATTACTATTTGTAATATTTGTCAGAACAATAATAAAGCAAGTCCGGCTTTTGTTTCTAAAATATTGATGCCTTGCTGACGTGCTAAATATGTAAATGTTGCCCAAACTAGCTAGCTGTCCTTGTTCAAGATCTCAACATCAATATTACTTCCAAGATTAACAGTCAACTTTCTTGCTCCACAACAAAATGGCCCATACAAACTATTAGTAATCGGAAAAGTCATTACACTGCCCTTCGAATTTCAATATAGAAATTCAAAATTCGAAACAACCAACCATCTTTATTTAAATTATATATCATCGCTATGTGTTTAAATTTAGGATCACTAGAGAGCGAAATTTTACGAATGAAGATTTAAATCTTTGAGTTAAGTATTTAGCGCGATACATATGTTAGATGGTTTGTAATCTGTAAACTCCTGATGATGGACTAATAATCCGAAATATATTGAGTTTGTATAAACCTCTTTGAGTTTTATTTCATTCACTGTGAAACTACAATCCCTTTACTTTATTAATTAATATCATGTTTCACCTAAAACCTACACCACTTTCCCTAAGTAAAAAAATATGTTAGATGGGTTCACCCCACAGGGTAGCCTAGCCAATTGGCCCGGATTGCTAATTTCAGCACTCTGGTTCGATTCCCAAGATAATGTTGTTTTCAACCCTTCTGTCATAGAATTAAAAATAATCCATTCCATCTCGGTTCTAATAAATTATAAATTCTTGTGATTCTTAGTCATCGATAGCGTGGTTAGATAGCAAGTGCACAAAAAAAAGCCTAAACCTCTCTCTTGATTGGGTGGACTATAAGAAGTTTGATTCAGTGCTGCATTCATGGCTTCTACGTGTTTATCAAACTCGATGGGGTTTAATTTAAAACAAAAATTTTTATACTTCTTATCTAAAAGTCTAAAAATTAGAAAGATGTTGCTGAATATAAGATTTTCATTATATACAAATTTTAGAATAAAAAAAAAAATGTGTTTAGAAACATGTTGAAATTTGTATGGTTTTTGATTCCGATTTTCGGAAAAAAGGCCGTAAAATTTATACAATTAAAGAGTGTGTCTACTGCTTGATATTATCTTGCACTCATGAGGAAATTCTTTGTTTTATAAAGTATGAAAAGCCGAAAATGGATTTTCATGGTTATGTTTATCTCATTGTGTTCACACGCATACAGTTATCGCTTGAATAAATATTATGTTAAACAAATAAAAATAATACCTTTGCTCTTGTAATGTGGCTTGAATTTCAGTGAGTCTAACTACAGAACGTGCGGATTTAAGTTCGGCAGACACTCTAGTGCATTGTAAACTTCCCATTGCATATCCTTCTTCACTAAGCTTCTGGGCCTAGAAAATCAAAAAATAATAATAGATTAGATTTTAAATTTAAAAAACTGCTTAAATTAATCAAAAAAATTCTATTCTTATTAGATAATTTCACTTTTTAAAAATAATAACTATTTTTAATAGTTATAATAAATTTCTATTTGAAAAATACTAATTTTATAATAATTAATTAAATATAATTAATGTTTTATTTGATGAACTCTGGTTTCCTCAAAAGGAAAGAAAAGCGGGCACCCACTGGTCCAGATTGAAGGATGAAGGTTGTAATTGTGATGAGAAAGTTACAATCAAGAATGCATCAACAGGAGAAAAATCGTTAACCAAATGGTCGAGAGAAAAATAATCACAACAGCTCCATGGAAAGTAAATAAACAAATGAAAAAAATATTAATAAGTAAACAAAACAACAATAGTGATTATCCAAATGGCAGGGGCCAGCAGAGTACTCTAGTGAGCTCTGGCGCGCTTTTTAGATAGATTTGTGAATTACAAAATTTTATGAATCGATTTATGACAAAATATCTAGTATTCGAGACAAACTATGTTTTGGCTCGATCAACCGCCATCATCAGTCTTTTTTTTATGTCTTTGCAGTAACCAATAATATTCTCAATAATAAGGAAGACAGATGTTAAGTGTATTGAATCGTCTCCTTAAAAGAAAATAAGCAAAATCTAAAATCATCATAACGTGTACGAGTAATCAAAATCAAATGCAGAGAACAATTAGTCAAAATCATGTAAACAAATGTCTTCTTCTTCTTCATCTTCTTTTTAGGCTAGGTAGCCTGTTTTCTCCCAAGGAAGAGTTCCGTCCTTCAACTTTCTGCCCATCGTTTCTTCGGTCTTCCTCTGTTTCTCTTGCCGTCAGGACGGTTTCTCGTGACGATTTTCGGCAGCCGGCTTTCGTCCATACGTTCCACATGCGCTGCCCATTCTCTTCTGCGCACCCTGACCCAGTCTACGATGTTCTGAATCCCACATGTTGCTCTAAGGTCTTCGTTTCTCAATTTATCCAACAATGTTTTCCCTTGTATTGCTCTGATGACCCTCATTTCTGCCGTCTGGAGTAGTTGTTGTGTCACTGTTGTGTCCGCTCTCGCTTCAATTCCGTATGTTAAGACAGGTCTCACACACGTCTTGTAGATTTTGGTTTTACTTTCCACGGACATATGTTTATTCTTCCATATGACATTATTAAGGCATCCGGCTATACGCGTCCCTTTTAATATTTGGTGCTTAACTTCTAGATTCAAGTCCCTATTGCTGGATATTTCAACTCCCAGATAATTGAATTTAGGGACTTGCTCAATTAGTGATCCCTGAAGGTTGATATTACTTACAGGTACAACAAATGTATTTATCGTTAATTTATGGTTTAAAGTTATAACTAGAGAACGGATTACTATGCAATTGCATATTTTGTTTACAGCCACATACGACCCAGGAGATCAATTATCTATCCGAATCATGCATCTAGAACACTGTAGGTTAAATTTTATACTGCATATTTTTGCATATTGGAGTAATATTGCATAAAATTGCATATTTGAAGGATATTGCATAAAATTGCATATTACGTGCCAAATACAGAGGTTTTAAAAGTAATTTTTCGGTGAAAGAATGAAAAAAAAAGATTAAAACAACAACCCACTCATTTTTCTTATTATTCAGTTGTACTAGATACTATATTCTACACGAAAATGACGAAAAGTTTGCAATATTTTTCTTCCAAAGTAAAAGTGGAGGGTTTAAGTTCCTTTAAATTCGCCCCCAGTAAGTCTGTGGATGTGGAGCGCTCTTTTTCATCGTATAAATCAATTTTAAGTGACCGTAGACATAATAACCTGAAGATAATTTAGAAAAATACTTGTAAACATAAATTATTCACAATTACAATCAAATTTTAATTATTTTTGAGATCCTTTGTTAATTATTTAATCATTTCTTTATTTTATTTTATTTTTTAATGGCCTTCGGGAACTATAGCCCATTTTGGCCATTGAGTGTTCGTATGTATGTATGGAAGTGTGTAAATTAGTGTAATGATCAGATTATAGACGGTCAAATATTTGCATTAGTTTATTATTTGTACATCAATAAGAAAAGCTTGTTAATATAAAAAAACAAAAGCAATACAATACAATCTGTACCTGTAAAACTACCCCCCCCCCCAGTATTTTTTCGATCACATTTTTGAAACATTATTATATTTATTATGTTGATTTTATTCAAGTGCACCTAATATTTCTTTGAGTTTAAAGATTTTCTAATATATTAAATGAAATTAGAATTTTGTCCCAAGTTTTAAGCAATAAAAAAAAGTACATATTTGACACTTGGTGTCTATAGCTTACTTTATCATTTTATTTATTTCATGGCACTCCTTCAAATAGATAGTCTTTTTCTCTTCAATTTCAATTTTTAGTGCATAAAAATTTATTTTGCTATTTTCCTGCATATTTTTGCATATATCACCGAATTCTGCATATTATTTGCATATTTCAGCATTTTTAACTGCATATTTTGGCAGTTTATAATGGATAAAAATCCGTCTCTAGTTATAACCAAAGATAAAACAAAATTCTCTCAATTTGTAATAAAATTAAGAATCGTATCAAAATAAAATAAAACACCTTGCCAGGGAAAATTATTGAACCTTTTTTATGATTCATAAAATAATTGTAAGGATATGAGTACAAGCGAAAAATCCTTTCAAAATAATCTCAAAGAAGAGGAAAAAGACAAAAATCCTCCAATATCAAAAATATATGTACTTTTTTCTTTTGTATCAAGCTGAAAAGTTTATTTATTACACGTCAAAAGTGTGAATTGATCCTCTTGGAAATCACAGGTTTTGAGTTATGTCGCTATTACAGCAAATGGGCGATATCCAAAAGAAGAAAGAATAAGTAACTTACTTGTTTTTCGAGACCGTCTGCTGGCCAGTTTCGCACGTGATTAACAAGGTCGTCACGGTAGTGGTTAGCGAGACTGGGAGTAAGATGCGGCCCCTGGGGCCGAAGGGCGTGTAACGAGCTGCTGACTGCAGCCACCTGGGTTAGACTCTGCAGGGAGCTGAGGCTGCTGCTCGGAGGGCTGGTCAAACACTTCCTCGCGTCCAAGCAGTCCTGGCTCTCGGAGTGCGTAGGCGTAGGAGGGCCGCCTTCACCCGCGCCGCCTGGCCCCTGGACTGGAACACCCCCAACAGGAGTGTCCACCTTGAGAGGCTGCAAAGAACCGGAACCCGAAGAATCACCTTGAACCGGGGGCGCCAAAATAACGCCTGACGAAACCGCCGACATCTTTTCAAAGAGAACAAACATTTTTATATACAAATTTTAGAATAAAAAAACGTTTGTTTGAAACTTTGATGGCTTTCCAATTTTTGGAAAATAGCCGTAGAATTTATAGAAATTAAAGAGTGTGTCCAGTGCTTGATATATATTATCTTCCACTCATGACGAAAAAGATGACAATGGAATGAATATTAATATAAATAGAAATGATTCATAGATAAAAAAAATTCAACTTTCACAATTGTTATAGTTTAAACAAACACTTCTTGAAGAGAGGATTTGGGTGTGCTTAAATTTCTTGTCAATATTATTCTAAATTATTAAAGTTGGTATTGGGAAATAAGGACTATATTTTTACGCAAATAATTTTTATTTTGTTGCCGAACGTTTCATCAACTTTATTGACTTCTTTCGCTAATTGTAACTAAGCGAGAATTATAAAAATGACAAATATGCAAGGATGATAACTATTTGCTATGTAAAATGAGTTTATTGTGTGTATTAATTTGTTACTTTACCATACAGGGTATGGTCAAGTATTGTAATCGTGCATGAAAAAAGTGGTTTTTTTCCTTCTTTTTTTCGAAATATCTCAAAAACGGCTGAAACTATTTTGATGGCATTTCGCTCTGCAAAAAAGCTCTAATAAGTGAACATCGAAAAAATTATATTTTTCGAGATAATAATTGTTTTGTCGAAATGTCTGTTATTCTGTTAGTTAGTTCATGCGTTACCAAATTTTTGTGGACGATCTAGCTCAAAAACTAGTGTGAATATCGAAACCAAATTTAACACGTAGTTTGGGTCCATTAGATTTTGGTGCATATCGACCCAAAATTAAGGGCAGTGGAGGGGGGGGGGGGTTAAAAATTAAAAATCTAGGCCGTTTGAGCAAACTCAACCAAATTTTGTATACATAATCCAGTGGACCTCCAGAAGTCTAAAAATGCAAAAACTAAGCGCCCAAAATGGGGGAGGGGGTGTAAGGCCAAAAAATGAAAATCTTGGCCATTTACCAAACTCAACCAAATTTTGTATACATAATCAGTGGGACACCTAAAGTATAAAAATGCAAAAACTAACCCCCCCCCCCCACTTACATGATTATAAATAATTTTAGGGTCCATGTTGTATAAGGTAAAGTCAAGTGGATGGCCACATCAGAACACTTTCAGCTTATTTTTTATATGTATTGAAATGGTTTTTGAGATCAATTTTGATTTGAAAATGTTATAATCTGTATTAATTGAGGCCTTATCACTATTTAGAGGTCTGAAGAAGTCAACAAAGTTGATGAAACGTTGGCAACAAGATAAAAATTATTTGCTCAAAAATATAGTCCTTATTTCCCGATATCAACTTTAATAATTTAATGGATGGACATAACTAATCAAAATAAATATTCTAAATGTTTGGGTCGGTTTTATAAGTTGAAATTTGATTGCGCTGTTTTAATGGACTCATTTGAAGCCTTTAGCAAACTTCCTAAGTTTGCGAACATTCAAAGAAGAAACCCAATCTTAAATTGGGCTTTTGCTGTCCGTCACTGAATGAAAGATGAAGCGTCAACGTGTTAAAACAGAGATTCCCGAACTTTTGCGGGTCGCGGCGCCTTTTTTCAATTAGAATTTTTCCATGGCGTCCTAGTTAAAGTAAAAGTACATTGTCACTGTTATATCAAAATGTCATATGTCAAAATTACAAAAAAAATTATTGAAGAAAAACACTTGTATTTGTTAACTACATCTGTTCTTAAATTGTTGTATGTTATCAGGTGTTAGAACTCAAGTTACAGATTAAAAACAAAATAAAGTATTTAGGGTTATTACAAAATGAAAAGATGAAATCAGAAGTTTTTCTAAGCTAGTGAAAAGTGTTGATTTTTACATACGACATTTTGAAATAACAGCTACGGTTTATTAAAACAAATACCGTTTTTGGTCTCTCTAAATGCTCTTGTGTTAGAATCGATAAAAATTCCTTGGAAATTAATAGTTTAATAAGATTGGAGTAATTTTTGGAGAAGGGCTGATAAGTGAAGTTGAGTGGATGTTGATGAGGCAGTCCAAAAAAGAAGATAATTTATACTATCTTTCTATTTTTATTCAAAAACCGACGTTTCGGAGGCTATTACCCTCCTTCCTAAGGGTTTTGAAAAGTCAGTGAAGGAAATCCAATGCGACATTCCCCTCTGTCTCCTCTTTCAGTGGCAGTAACAAGAATATATTGTTTTTCATTCTCAGCAGAATTATAATGTAGTAGTGACTTTTCAAAACCCTGAAGAGGAGGTTTTCGAACAAAAATAAAAAGATAGTATAAATTATCTTTTTTTTTGGACTGCCTCATCAATATCCACTCAAATTAATAGTTTATTTTTCTAAAAAATCAAAAAATCAGACCAGAGGGAGACTCTGTATATATTTCAGGTTTTTCGAGGGTGTTAAATTTTTCGGTTATGTATGTCTAATCGTTAGGGCTCGGATTTCGTCCTATTTGCCTTTTTTTTTTTATTTATGGCTTAAAATTTAGGCCAACATGATATCTATGCGTTTCATGAAATTTCGAATAAAATAAGAAGCATTTGTTAGTGCCTATAATGCCTATTTTTCTCTATTCTGGGTGTTGATGCCTATTTAATCTATAAATGCCTTTTATTAGTGCCTATTTTAGCTAAAAATAGCAATTTCCATTTTTTAAGTTTTTTTGAATTATTAAGAAAATATTCCGAAAAAATTATTTATCGAGCCGGCAGGGTCGACTAGGACACCCAAAAATCGAAACGTGAACAATATTTGATAGCTTGTTCCGAACTTGAAGCAACAAATAGTTCAACAATTGAGGCAACCTGCTAAAAATCTAATTCCTACTTAGAAGACATAATTTAATAATACTATCGTAAATTGGCTGATGACTATAAGGGAGGAAAAGCCAAAAAAAAAATTCAACAATTGCTAGAGCAATTCCCAAAGTATGTATTACCAAAGTTTCAATTTCCTTGTCTTCTAAAAATATTATGTATTGTCCTTTTTTTAATGGGAATTTGCATTATACTTGTATACACATTGTGGCCTGCCTGGAGAAAATAATGATGAAAATTTTTTGGTATTACTGACAGACCGCTTACTCAAGATTTTACTTTTATTTTCAAGTGCCTCATTGTTCTTAAAATGGCTTTTTAAGTGCCTATTTTTACTTAAAATGCCTTTAAAGTGCCTATTTTAGTTATTCTTAATGCTTAGTTGCCTGCCTATTTTAAAGATTTTTAGTGCCTATAAATCCGAGCCCTGCTAATCGAAATTAAGAGATAAAAATGAATAATAAATAAATTTTTACCTTCTTACTTTGTTTTTTGTCTAGTTAGACCAAATGTCTTAAATTATTATGTCAATAAATTATTAAGCTTCGCGGCGCACCAGTGAAGAGGCCACGGCGCACTGTTTGGGAACCTCTGTGTTAAAATCATTATTATACTTAATTACAAAATATTAATCTATTTTCTATTAAGATTTTTTTAGTACTCACAGAGGCATTCATAACTCCAGAATTAAGAGCAACTCCCGCGGATGAGTTGAGTTGAGCATTTGGAGGTGGACTGGACAAATATTGGTTGTTATGGGAGCCAATACGGGGCAATGCATTGGCCAAGAGCACGGGGCCGCCAGGGGACGAAGAGGGGGGTAGACTTCCTCCGGGTGGGTGTGAAGACGAGGTTTCCGAGGTGGGTGTGCTGTCGCCGGGCGAAATGTCCATGTCTTGGGCTTGGGAATCTTGCTGCTGATGCGAGTGTTGCCCGATAGATGACGTCGATGACGACTTGCTGCGGTTTGGACCCTCAACAACGATAAGATTGTTATCGTTCGAATGTTTGCGCCTATCGTGACCGACGGACATGTCATTAACTGCATCGTCCCTTGATGTTGACCAGTAATCCCGCTTTTCTGCACTTGTGCTTGTTCGAGATGAAGAAGATGATGTCGAGCCTGCTGATTTAGAAGATGACATTTGTAGCTCGTTTCGTGAATTATTCATCGATGTTCGGGCCATGGAATGTTTGTCGTGTGCTAAAAAAAATAATATAAACAAAAAAATAATAAGTCTAATCTATTAAACAAAGAAAAAAAATCCCAATTTTAAAGGATTGTAAACTGGGGCTTTTTTTTATTTTTATTCCATTAATCAATTTTTAAAAATAAGCTAATTTATGCCATTAATATGAATTAATGCAAAGTGTTGGAACGAGATCAGGAGGTTGATTTTGTTTCGGAATACCAAGTCTAAAAAAAAGAAACAAGTGTCGAGGGAATATTTTACTTTGGTTTTATTGGAAAACCTTGCAGTTCTAAGTAGAACATTTAAATGACATTCCACATGGAGTAATCATGAGATGGCCGCCGTTTCCACCACGTTTTCCATGACTTTTTAGTAGCACTTTTAGTTTCAATTTGTATAGACTAGTTATTCAAAAAATCAATCCTATCTGATCGCATTTTGACATCTTTTTCAAAGTATATAATATATAAAGAATATTTAAAAATGTATAGATATACAGTGGGTGGCCAAATTATTATACTCATTTGAAAAATTATATCTTTCATACGTTTTTAAGAGTTTAGTTTACTATTAAACTCATAATATCGTTTCAATTGTAATTTTTATAGGTTTATTAGCTTAGGCCAATACAAATTCAATAATACAAATACAATAACAATATTTAGTGAATCCTCCCTTTCGAGCTATCCCATTTTATATGCTAGCAATGCATTTTTTGGCTATTTCTTCAAGTGCAGGTGTATTGTGCCATGCTTTAATAATATTTTCTATCAAGTCCCTTTCGTTAGTAATTATTTTATCATTGCAAATTTCTTTTTTTAGGGCCGCCCATACATTTTCGATCGGGTTGAGGTCTGGCGAGTTTTCAGGCCAGTCCAGAAGTGTTATTTAGATTAGATTACTACTCGGTTTTTTGAAAAGTTTGAATAAAACAAATTTAATATAATATAATATTTCTTTTTGAAGAAGTGGATGGATTTTTTTTCAAAAAAAGAACAACTTCCGGGTTTCATCCCTGTATTTTAATTATATGAGAATTTATATAAGGACAATTTTATCAAAGATCTTAGTAGATTATTATGTATATATTATGTCAGAAGGCTTCGCCCCCTATGACATATAATATATACATAATAATCTACTAAGATCTTTGATAAAATTGTCCTTATATAAATTCTCATATAATTAAAATAAATTTACTTGATTAAAATCATTTGACTATAATAATTTGGCCGCCCACTGTATATATTTGTAATGAAATTAAAAAAATAATACAAATAATAAATTGTTTGGTTAATTATATCATTAATTTAATTAGTTTACAAGATCGTAGGAAATTGGATAAATAAATTAATCACAGATTAACCTTAACCTAAAATGATTTGTATGTAATTGTTATATAGGAATTATTATAATCTTTATAATTGTCTAATTAAATTGAAAGTTTTTTTGCCGAGGGTAGCAGAATTTGTATATATTGAAGAAGACAATAAAAGAGTGTGTCTTCTGCTGGAATTATAAATTGTATTTATAACGAGACTATAGTTTCGAGATCTTTGCCCTCTTCGTCAGTTTATTACAATTGATTCACAATAATTTCCATTCATACATTAATTTCTGTGAATCAATTGTAATAGACTGATGAAGAGGGTAAAGCTCTCGAAACTATAGTCTCGTTATAAATACAATTTATAATTCCAGCAGAAGACACACTCTTTTATTGTCTCCTTCAATTGTCTACTTGTATAAAATGATTAGTATTTGATTTGCAGTCGCTGAAAAAGTCACAAATAAAGTGACGAAACCGTACGTCTTATTTAATATAAAACTCTGTGATTAAATTACTTATTCAATTTCCTACGATCTTGTAAACAAATAATAAAGTACATTAATAAATTATCATAATTCCATTTTATGAGATTCACTTTCAATTAAGTAAAATAAAATAAATAATAGTATTTTCTCTATTAAAATGTAAATATAAAACTATTGTTATACATTATTATTATTCATCACCTCATTTGTAAAAGAAGTCAGCTTTATAAAAACTATTATAATTTTAAAGCAAGCATGTCAAAGTCAAGACTCGAAATGAATACTGGCGGAGGAAAAAATCGACCAACAATAAAAACTTATAAAGTAACATATTCAATAAATATTGTTGATTTTATAAAAAAATAAGTAAAAAAAATTAAATAAAAAGATATAATACAATTACAAATTATTTATCATACTTTCTCAATATCACTTTATATTCAAATAAAAGTTTTAATAAAAGATTAAATTCCATTTGAAATATCAATAAAAATGAATCATTTTGAATTAAGCATCATTGATACAAAGATAAAATATACAAAATCTAGACCAGGGGTGTCAAACATTTTGGCATCCTTGGAGCACATTTGAAAAAAAATTGTCTCGGGCCGCACATAAAATATACGGAATCTAACAATGGTTTTTAAGCAAATAATTTTTATAAAAAAAAATTAACAGACTTCAAAAAAATTAAACACAACAAATAAAATAATAACTCAAAAATAAAATAAAATAACTTTTAAGGAGTTCGGTGTTGGTTCTAGGTGAAACATTTTAATATAATAATAAAACTTGAGTAAAATACGAGGTAGGTTTCACAAAAAAAGAAATATATCGAATTCAAAACTCAATTTTGTTTTCTTTTTTTGTGAAACCTACCTCGTATCTTACTCAAGTTTTATTATTATAAAATAAAATACACTAAAAGGTATAAAATAATTATCAAATTTAGTTACTAACTAAACGACGAAATTTTTACATGAAATCACTTTTTGAAGTCGGTGCCAAAAAGCATATACATTTTATTAATCGAACTCTACGGATCTTAATTAGTATGTTTGGCGTGTACGCTCGCTTATATATTTTGTTTACCATCGACTTCAAAAAGTGATTTCATGTAATAGTTTCATCGTTTAGTTGTAACTAATTATTAGATACCTTTTAGTGTATTTTATTTGATTTTTGAGTTCTTATTATTTTATTTGTTGCATTTAATTTTTTTGAAGTCTGTTTTATTTTTTTTATAATTTTTTTTTTATTTTTCTCTTATTAGTGATGTTATTAATAGTGACTTAATATAATACCTTGCATGCATCTTGTAAGAGAAAGCGTCGGGCGAATGAATCAGAAAATGATAAAAAAATTCAATTAATAAAAATATAGAAATTCTCTCGAAACCTTAGCGGGTTTTAAATGAATGTTTTAAGATTGTTTTTTTTATAAAAGATTTTATTTATTATAATTTCGATTATTTGCTCATAAGAATTGGAGATGTGCGTTATTTCGTCATAGATAATATCATCAGAACTTGACCAAATTAATATGGGATCACCCCTAAGGTACCCTCTTTTCAATAAAAAAAAAGAATCACCAAAATCGGTCCACGTGGAAAAAGGTTCTCGCTGAACATAAATAAAATAAATAAATAGTTAAGTATCCTTCAAATTTAGGGAATGCGGTGTTGGTTTATAGTGAAACATTATTAAAATTATATTAGGTTGGAGTTGGTGGTGTTCTTGTGAAACACCACCAACTCCAACCTAATATAAGTATCCTGACTACCTTGGAGCTATACTGATCCAAACGCAGAAAGAATCATTAAAATCGGTTCATAAACAAAGAAGTTATGCGTGAACAAGTGAACATACATAACAATAAAGATCCAATATCAATGAAATTTATATGGTACCAATCGGAAACTATATTGAACCCAATGCAAAGAAAATCATCAAAATCGGTTCACAATTGGCGAAGAAATCAGGTAACATAGACACAAAAAACAAATTCAGTCGAATTGATAACCTCCTCCTTTTTTGAAGTCGGTTAAGAACTTGGTAAATAATGTACAATAATGATATCAGTTTTGATAAATACCAGAGAATGACTAATATATCATATGTTCATTTGTAAACAAGAGACAAAGAAAATAATAAACCATTCGCATTTTTGAATTGTTATTATTACCTAATCATAGACAGAAAAAAAGATATTATAATAGAATAAAAGAAGGATTTTCAACTTATACATAGAAGAAGCGATAAAATAATTCAAAGACAAAATTGATACAGGTATTGAAATCCAAGGTCAAAAGATCGCTATGTTAAGATTTGCCGATGACATTGCCCTTCTAGGAAGCAACAAAAATGAATTAGAGGACCCCCTGAACGGAATTAACCAAATCCTAATAGAAGAAATCAAAATGAAAATAAACAAGAACAAAACCAAGGTCCTAGTATGTACAAAAAAAGAACAAACGAGACAGGAATGCATGAAAATTAACCAAGAAAACCTAGAAGGAGTTAAGGAATTCCGCTACCTAGGAAGTAAAATAACATGGGGTGGGAGGAGCGAAAACAAAATTAAATCAAGAATTGCCCAAGCAAAAATGGAGTTTAATTCAAAACAAAAACTACTATGCTCCTCCTAAATCAGCTTAGAAAACAGGAAGTTGCTATTGAAGACATACTATATGAATGGAGCATAGCCATGTACGGGAGTCAAATCTGGACAATTATGGAGTAGCGGGGAGAAAGAGATTGGAGGCTTTCGAAATGTCGTGCTATAGAAGAATGATGAATATCAAATGGATGGATAGAATTACAAATGAAGAAGTTCTTGGAAGAATCGGAGAAAGAAGAACCTTATGGAAGAGTCTGAAGAAGAGAAGAGGTCAGATGATGGGGCACACACTGAGATATGGGAGACTGCTTAGGGGGAGGTGGGAAAGAAAAGGGGAAGGGGGACATTAGAATATTTCAACCAAATAATTGGGGATATGGGATGCCAGACATTTAGAGAGGTCTAACAGCTGGCGGGGGACAGAGTCGAGTGGAGACGGATTGTTGCATCAAACCAGTCTTAGGACTGTATACTCAATGATAATGAAAAGGAATGTCTATGTATGAATTTTGAAAACAAATGAAAAATGAGATGTTTATATTGACAATCTCTAGAAACTAATTCGACATTTACTACTGAGAATAGTCTAGTAGTGGTGAGCGAAACTGTATGATAAATTAAAAATAATAAATAATAGTAATATACAAAATTAGAAACCCTGGAAATTTTAGGAATTAAATCTACAGGCTCTAAGTTCTGGAAGAATAAATTGAACAATTAAAACTACTTACAACTCTTCTAAGTAATAATGAAATAATAATATAGGTAATAGTTAAAATATTAATAACAATCACGCACGTTTCACGCCTGCTTCGTATGATAATGTTATTTCGATTATGCTGTATCCATGTATTGACGAAAATGAAGAATAATGAATTTAAATATGAAAACCCACATATAAATTGGATATTTTTAAAGACTTTTTATATGTGTATATCAACGGCATTTTATGACAATTTTTTTAATAAAAAGTATTATTAAAATTTCAAAGTTTTTAATAAGTTTACGATTTTGTGTCGGGCCGCATTCATCAGGCGGCCCGCGGGTTGGACACTCCTGATCTAGACACACGGCAGAGCAAAAAAACGTAGAATATATAATATTTAAATAACTTAAGCTGAATTTTTGATTATTATAGAAAAAGGCAAATCAGCAACATCCAATTTTAGTGAGATGTTTGACATTGTTTTCATCGTTTTTTGATTCATAGGAATTCTCAGTGAGTTCTTAAAATGCTCATCAATCTAGGTTCATTCTTGAAAATAGTTGCTTGAATAAATAAAATTATTTAAGAATAATTTTATGAATACCTCATTGCTAAATAACGTGTTAAATTCAAAAATTAATTACTCATAAATTAGTTGAAATTATTGTACTTTTAGTAATATCACTGGTATTTTTTAAATGCAATCTTATCAAGTTTTCAAGTTTGTGATTTTTTGTCGGGCCACATTGATAGTCGTCTTGGGTGGACAAGCCTGCTTTAAAGAAAACATAAAATAACCTGTAATTTCACTTTTACTGGAATAGCACCTCGAAAAACAATGGTTATTTTTTGAATTTTATGACATGTAAGGTAGTTGTTACGCGACAATACTAGCAAAAAGTTAATGCTAGAGTATATAGAACAGACAATAAGGATTCATAATTTATAAGCCCAAAATTTTTTGCTGTTTATGTACCACTACTAGCAAATTCCGTGCTCGTTTGACAAATCTGGCAACATTGTCGGAGCTTGAATATTTTTATCATAAAAATGACAGATAAAATACATTATAAAGGTCGATTTATTAAACAAAAAGTCCTTAATAAGCGATTGAAAGCTGTTGCGACAATGGCTGAAGCGAAAAAACGTCAAAAAAATTACTAAAGTAAACCCACTTTTTAGATTAAATAAATGCGTTGTTGCCAGCTTGTTTTTAGTGTAAATTTTTAATTTTTTATTCATTATTATCTCAGAAATTGTGTTGTAACCATGAATTAAAATTTTCTTAAAAAATGTATTATTTATTGTTTAATGTTGGTTTAGTTTTTTTATACCAATGGTAAGAATAGTTTCTTAATTATAATTAAATATGTATGTAAACTTTAAGATATCCCGTATAGTGCAATGTATGAGTCTGAAAAACTCTATCTTTGGAATTTAATACTTCTGGAACTATATTGTTCATAAATTTCGTTTTGCCACCAATCGATGCAGAAGTAATTAAATAATAATCTTTGTAAATTTCAAAAAAATCCTAAGAAAACCCATATGGTGAAACAACTACCTTAAACCTTGTTTATATGGTCGGTATTAGCCTTTGATTTTGACATGCTTCTTTTAAAGAATACAAATACAAATTTTATTCACTGTCTTTGATGATAAGTTGTTATTAAAAAAAGAATAATAATAGATATAGATAGAATAGGAATTGTTGAATACATACGCCGCTGATCGAGGTATCTATCTGTAATGGTTTTACAGGATCGTCCGCCACTACTGGAGGTGCCGCCGCCGCCGCCGCCATAGCCTCCGCCTCCTCCTCCGCCAACAGCATTATCCCTCTCGCGGGCCTTCTCGCGATCTCTCTCCCGCTCCCTCTCCCTGTCCCGCTCTCTTTCGCGATCCCGATCACCTCCTCCTCCGCCTCCACCCCCGCCGCCACCCCCACGACTGCCGCGGTCGCGTTCTCTTTCAACCCATTCGCGAGGTTTCTCCCATTGGGACACCTCCGTTTTGCAATTGTAATAGTATTTTTTGCCAGACGAGCTGATATGCTCAGTCCAGTCACCCACACGAGCTACGCGCTCCCGATCCTCGCGTTTGTCCTAAAAAAAAATAGTTAGAAACATGTATGTAAGTTACTGATTGAAATAGATTTAAATTTTCTGAGGAGGGTGTCATCTATTAGATCCGAGATGGAATGGATTATTTTTTATATCTGTCATCTGTCAAATCCATCTAGACTTATTTTATTTCATTGAATATTGTATTGGCGGTTTGTTCCTTTTGAAATTCAACAATTCTGTTGGTTCTTTAATAACCTACGATTGTATCAATCTAAAACGAAATAAATTCTATGTCTCAATTATTTTTATTGTTATCTCAACGAATGTTGCTCTAACCAATTGAGTGCTTGAAAAAGTCTCGAGAGAGACGAAACGTTGTACAAAAATTGAATAAGAGCTTCAATAAAAAACATTGTCCAATGAACTGTGAATTTTTAATCTACTAATTATAATGGACATTAATCAACATAATTTTTTATTATATGTTAGGAAGGTTGTATTTTTACCCCCTCGGGTCAATAATAGGTGCCAATTGGTCCGGTTCGCTATTATTAGTTTTGGATTCTCAAGTTGGTAAAAAACAACTTTTCTGACATATAATTAAAAATAATCCATTCCATCTCGCATCTAAATAGCTGCACTCTCTTGTTATAATCATGAATTAAAATTTGAATGAAAAAGAAAAAATTCACAATAGATTAATATGAAGGGTGAACCACGACCTAATATAATAATAAAACTTGAGTAAGATACGAGGTAGGTTTCACAAAAAACGACCTAATATCTTGTACGCCTACTTACTTCCACTTACAATTCCATTTCCAAGTAGAAGAATAAACAGAAGTAGAGGGCATTATCTAATGAATTCCAAAATAATTCCAATCGCGGTTCACCCCTCGGATTAATATTTGTTCATCCTGTCAATAAATGTATTCAAAGATAGGGAAAAATGTTGAGAGCCCAAAGAGGTTTGTGAATTTCGTTCCGAGTTTAACATTCAAGTGGAAAGGCCTCTTAGCGTCAAATACGTTGCGTACAAAGCTTATAATAAAAAAATTGCATCCCGTATAACCTCAATATAAAATAAATTCTATCAAGCTAAAGAAAATCTTCAACTTATTTGTTATGCTAGTGAACAAAATGTCCATTTTAAATCCAATCAAGTTTTAATTTAAAAATAATTTTGATTTTGGTACTAAAAATACAAGATAAAAAAATTTCGACTTTTAAAAAAAAATCTAATAATAATAAACAAATAAATAATTTTAAACATTGAATTACTTTATAATCGTTTTTAAATTAATATAGATTTTTCAAATAATCAAATAAAAATTTAGGTATATATTTGAATATAAATAAATTTATTTAACCTTTTTACGCCATCGGATATGATATCTAGGAAAAGAATGCATTTTTTTTAAATTTTAAATATTTAAAAAGCCAAATAAAACTATGTAAATATACTAAAATTATTATATATATATATAAATAAAATAAAATATGAAATTCTATGAAATGAATATTAATAAACTAATCAAAAGTTATCTTAAAAAAGGATAAAAAAAAATAAAATTTGAATTTTTATTTAAATCCCACAATTAAAAATAATTATTTATTGAAATAAATAAATACAATATAAATACGAGATTTCGATCGACTTATTCTGCGATCATTCTCAAGTATGAGCACCCACTCCGATTATAGATTAACTGCGGCAATATAATCGGAGTGGGTGTTCATACTTGAGAACGATCGCAGAATAAGTCGATCGAAAACGTCGTATTTATATTGTATTTATTTATTTCAATAAATAATTATTTTTAATTATGTGTGATTTAAATAAAAATTCAAATTTTAATCAAATTAATCACAAAAATAAAAGCTTCATTACTGATAAAAAAAGTAAAAATTGAAAATACAAATAAATAAAAAAAGCAATTTATAAAATAAAAGTATCAGCTCCTGTGACTAATAACTAGAAAGAAATCATATATAAAATAAAAACAAAAAATAAAATAAAATTGGTGCTCTTTACTCCAATAACTATTTTAACTAAGACACAAGTTAATTTAATATATATATATTTTTTTTTTTCATTTTTTTCTAAAAGAAAGATAAAATCTTACTGGACAAGAATTTAATGTTGGTTTTCTCTGTGATGTCTCTCTTGATGAATTTTGAGGTAATTTTATAGGATGTAGGATAATTTTCTGAAAAATTAATAACAATAATGATCAAATGATTTAGAAAATAAATCTTTTCTTTTATTTTTTGTTTTTTTTTCTATTCATCTCCTGAACCTTAATTAATTGACCTAACAATAAATAATTCATGTCTAATGATTACCTCTGTGCTACTCCTATCATGATTGGTCCTATGCTCCGAATCTCGACTTTCGCGGCTTCTCTTATCTTTAGGAGATCTGGAACAATCTGTTAAAAAGAATGTTGTATTATTTAGATTAATTGTGTATATATATGTTTATGGGTTAATACAACGTAATAGGAATAATAGAAGACGAGTCTTTGACCAGAGGATATTTATTTTATGAACCTGCTTGCCAGCAGGCCTTCTGAAATTAGTTTCGAGATAACCTCGGGCTGAGCCCAAGATTACCGTAGGTTGAGTCCATAGAGTAATAAAGAGTGGAAGGCTACCGTTTATCGAGCCCAAGGGCGAAAACCCTTAGTTCTTAAGAGATAACCAAAGATCATAGAACATGCAAAGCCTTTGTCATAGATAAAAGATACATACCCAATATGTTATATATATATATAAGCTCTTTTTTTACTCTTGCTGAGGTCACCAAAATTTGCCCCGAAGAGAGTGGTTTCTGCCATTTTATTGCCCAATGGTTTTGCCCTGGTCTCGCCAGAGCTCTGTAACTCTAAAATACATTGGCTCCTTATGGAGCCTTCCACTCTATATTACTCTATGGTTGAGTCAAACAGAGGACCTTTAGATCCGAACTTGAATCCAACTCTGGCCGATTTCAAGCCAATCCGAGAGGACCAGCATGATCGAACCATAATTTAAACAACTTAGTATATATGTGACATTATTTTTTTTTTTTATGATAATGATGAGAGAAGGAGTTACACCAAAAAGGTGCAACCCCTAAAGGCCTCGGTTGGCCCCTCCATCGTGAAAAGAAGAAGAAAGAAATTTATGGGCTGGGCGGGGGTCGAAGGTATCTGTGGATACGGGTCTTAAATAGCTGAAGGTTATAAGTCGCGGGAAAGATGGTGGCAGGGAGCGAGTTCCAGTCTCTGGTGGTCATAGGGATAAAAGAGTTGGCGAAAGCGCTTGTTCGACTTTTATCCAATTTGACAGCGAAGGGGTGCTGAGCGTTAGAAAACCGCGTGTTTCTCGTAAAGAGGGCATTAGGGGGGATAAGTGATTTCAGCTCGACTGAACAGACACCGTGATAGTATCTGTAATACAGGGAAAGGGCAGAAACGGTTCTTCGGTGAGCCAGGGAGTCGAGTGAGTTGGTTAATTGCTCGCTTCTGAATTGCATCCAGTGTAGCAAGAGAATGCTTGGATGCACCCCTCCACAGATGAGAGCCATATTCGAGACAGGGACGAATTTGAGCCTTATACAGTATAAGAAGTTGACTGGGAGTATAACAGCGTCTAGACCTAAATAGGAGACCAAGCTTGCGCGCTGCAGCTTTAGCAGTGGTTGAGATTTCTAATCGAAAGGAAATTTCATTAAATATTAATTGTTATTAACAGTGACTTGGTGCTTACTGATTATTATTTAAGGTGTCAGAATAAATTAAACTATATATAAGTATAAATAATGAATTTTTTTAATGGTTAATTACAAATATTTCGAAGCCATGTGAACACTTCTTCATCAGTAGAAGCCAGGGCCGGATTCAGGCGCGGATTCACACCTCTGGGGGGGGGGGGGTGAGACGCGCCCCACATAGAACTTTATTTTCTTCAATTTAAAATTTAATGTTATAAAAAAATAAAAAATTAAAATTAAATAAACATATAAAAAATGTTGATCTCCGATGCTTTGGGGGAGGGGGGGTCGCGATCGCCCCCTCCCCCCTGGATCCGCGCATGGCCGGATTAACCCACTTTGGGGCCCTAGAAAATTTTTTCATACCGGGTCTCCTCCCACACATTTTCTTTAGATTTTACAATTGACAATAACCATATAAAAAGCAATATATTTTTGTTTATTATATATAGTTATCCAACAGAAAAATAAACTATCTTATTTACAAATCTTTACAAAATAGACAGTTTGACAGGGCCCTTCAAGAAACCATTGTTCTGATTTTAGTTTTTAATTGATGAATTTTCCCAATTAAGAATGCGTTTTAAATGTTTATTTAATGTGGTTTTAATGGTGTTGAGGAAAAAAAATGCATTTAATAGGTAATAAAATAGAAATAGATTGGCTCCTCCACTTCTCTTGATATATATTTGTTAGTGTTTTGGATAAATATACTTTTAAACATTCGTTTTCAATTTTGATTGAAAAATGTAATTTTCTGTTTCTTAAAGCCAAAATATATACTGAATTTCAATTCAAGTTTTCTTTAAATAAAATATTATTATAGTAGAGGGTTGTTATATTCTAAACAACTTTTTTCGTTTTTTTTTTCAATTTTTACTAAAACGCATGGTTTAAAAATAAACGTTTTCAAGATTGTTTAATAAAAGATTTGTATTTTTTTAATATTTAAAAACAATCAATAAATGTTTTCCTTTTTATGATAGTAAGGTCAGGTGGAGTAAGTGGGGCCGGGGGCAACTGGGCCAGGGTCCTGTAACCCCAGAGCTTTTTAATTTTACCGCATTTTTTTAGCGCAATTCACTTTTTCATATTGGTGGGAAATTTTCAGTGTTCCTGAATTAGAGAAATTTCTTTAAGTTTATTTTATACTTAAGTACTTAGTTAAGTTAATTACTTATTTACCAAGTTATGTGCTTACTTCTTACCTAGTTGCCTTACCCAGTTCCTTGAAAATATTGAGACTTGAGTAAGTACTTAATTAAGGCTTTCTTAAGCATAAGGAACTTATTTAACTTTATTTCAATGGGTAAAATGAAATTATTTTGTTTAGTTGTTTGATTTATGATACTTTTTTTTGAATTTTCTGTAATAAAAATCGATTTTAAAAATTATACTTGGCGTTTAAACTTATCTACCTTAAAAAATTCAATAGAATAAAAAAAAATAGAGGTCTTGGTGCAACTGGGCCAGCCTAGTCAGGGCCCAATTACCCCGAATCGCTTACAACTTTGATTATTTTTAATCCATATACAAATGAGACTAATTCTACCTAGGGGCAGGGCCTTGAGGGATAGGGGAACATGTCCAACTGCTCAAAAGATGTTAAAAATTAAAAAAACAGCAAATAGGCTGGGCTGGTCCAATTACCCCACAACGCGTTTAACTGGGCCAACCGCAAAACTTGACATTCAACTTAAGATAATTCCAAAATTTTGAATAATCAAAAGTCGAAAGTATCATGATTATTTGAAGAAAATTTCATCTTTCAATTAATATAGTCACGAGATCTATAAATTGTGAGGAAGCAAAAATATGGAGTACTATCCTTGGGAAAACAAAAGAAGCTGGCTCTGTTACCCCACCTGACCTTATATTGTATATTTTTTTTGTTCCCTAGAAGTAGACAGAACATCCAATTTGTGGCAAGAAAGAGGCTACTAGCTTTAACTATGTGCCACATTATCTGGAAGATATTTTTTGAGTGAGAATCCTATCCAAATATGTAAGAACAATTAAGGAGATTAATCAAAAATAATATTTTAGCACAAACTAGAATATTGACGGTTTTCTGAAAACATCAAAAATTGGAGTTACCTCCTTTTTGCCACAGACCCATTAATTGTTAAGTCCACTGATGTTACAAAAATTAATAATGTGATTTCCGATCCTCAAGCTGAAAGTGTTGGTGTCCCCCAGGGAATAATTCTTGGGTCTTTGTTGTTTGTAATATTTATTAATGACATTTGTAACTGTATTAATGATGATGTATTTATAAATCTGTTTGCCGATGATACACTAATATCAGTGGAGGATTGTGATGTTGAGAGGGCTTGTCAGAAAATGAATGGAACCCTTAGGAAGTTGGAAGACTGGCTATATATGAATAAACTGTTTATAAATTGTACGAAATCTAAAGTAATGCAATTGGGGGTAGGTGGAGAAGGGTTAAGTCCAATTTATCTGAATGGTGTAAATTTGGAATATGTGGATTCATTTAAATACCTCGGAGTAGTGGTTGATTCGAAGTTGAACTTTAAGAGTCATTATAGTGAGCTCTTGAAGAACGTAAACAGAAAAGTGCAATACTTTGGTAGAGTTAGTAATAATTTGAATATGAACACTAGAATTAAGGTGTATAGAACTATAATTAGTCCTAGTTTCTCTTACTGTCCTACAATATTATATTTTGGTACTCAGGAGAATATTGATAAGCTGCAACTCTTACAAAATAGATGCATGAGATTTATATTAAAATGTGACAGATATACATCAATAAGTAGTATGCTGGAATGTTTAGGACTTATAAATGTGAAGCAATTCTTATTTTTACAGAGAATGTGTTTTGTATATAAATTATATCATAGGCAGCTGCCAGCCTATCTGAATTTCACATTGGTCAACGAGATCCATGACCATGAGACGCGAATTAGAGACGATATATTTATTGAGAGGGCGAGGAAAGCGGGCTAAGAGAAATTCAGGATATTTTAGAGGACTTGAGGAATTTAATTCTTTACCAGCTGAAGTAAGAAATGCATCAAGTCTGATTCAATTTAAGAACCAAGTGAGGATATATCTTAAGAGGGACAGTTGAACATTTCTATTGAGAAATATTATAACTTTAGTATTAAGATTTGTAAATATTGTAATATATATGTATGAAAAATATATTTAATTATAAATAAATAAATAAAAAATGAAGAAGTGTTCATATAGATTCGAAATATGTGGAATTAACAATTAAAAAAATTTCATGATTTATTCTATTAACTTATATTTATATTAATTATTTTCATGTTAGAACAAGAAATATAAAAGTGAACGATTAACGATTTACTTAAGCAAGTCAAGTTTATTATTGTATTTTTTTTTCTAGAACAAATCTATATTTAAATTGTATATATGAATTTGCCTAAAGTTGATCTGCCTGTAGCGCGCCAATGCCGTAACATAAGCACTGTTTTCCTAAAGCAACATCTTTATAAATATCTATTAGTAGTCAGTCCCCTGCTCTAATCAAATCAAATAATAATTCCAAGATGGAATCCATGACCATCTTTTCAAAATAGTATATATATAATATATATATGGGGATTACCAGTATATGGACATGAGAAAAAAATTAATTTATTTGCGACGTTTCATCTCCATTGACTTTTTCCGAGGTCTTATATTAATCCTTGTTTCTTGTTTGGAAAAGGCACATAGTTAAAGGATATAAGTTAATGTGACTCACATTTCATGATGGAAATTTATTATATATTTATAATTTAAATCCAGTAAATAAGAGACCGAAGTTTTGAGTTCAACAAAATTTTTTTATGGTAATTCGTGTTTTGAAACGTCTGAAACATGGAGAAAAATCAGTTTTCAAACATGATTCTTTTTCCTGTCTGTCTGGATGCCGATACCCACGATAACTCGAGAATGAGAGGTCGTAGCAAAATCATTCTGGTGCCAAAATGTTTATATTTCTAAAACGAAGAACTGATTAGAATTTGGACTTTCTAGCTTCACAGCTTCCAGATGCAAAATGCTGAAATTCAGAAAAAAAAATAATCGAATCGTTATAGGAGAGCTCTTGAACGGTTATAGCTAATGAGCTTAGATATTAATTAGCTCCAACCTTGGTGCTAAATTCCAGATTTGTAACTCAAACCGTCCACAGACTCGCTATACAATAACAACGATTGATTTTGAAAAGAGCAAACTGAGCCTTGAAAATGTTTTCTTTTTTAAATTACTTTTAAAAAATCTCAAATAAAAGTGACGAAATGTCGCAAGTGAGTTAATTTTGTTTTGATTTACCTGGAGTTCAATTATCTGCGAATCCATTTATATATAGTATATGTAGAATGAGAAAAGATGGTCACGAATCACATGATTGAACTTAATTTCATGTTAAAGTTACGGAGCGTAAATGCCAATAAACGGGTAATTTATTTAATTAAAATTATGTTTATTTTCAACGTGTCGTACATCAATTTCGTAAGAAATTTTATTCAAACGTTAAATTAAAACTATTTCATCCTTAGGTGTGTTAGTGTTTCAGGCAATTCTACGGTAACTGTGGCGCCAATGGATTCTTATAGTACTCACCAAAATAAGACGAAAATGAAGAATACCATTTTTCGAGATTTCGCTTAGTTTTTGAGATATCCAGTTTAAAAAATACCGTTTTTTTTATTTTATTTTATTTTTCAATTGTTTTTTATAGAAACCACGGAAACCGTAGTATCACGTAGTATTCGCCGCTATCCGATGACGGATTCTTTTAGAAAATGAATATTAATTTAAAAATATTTAGTAAATGCCCAAAAAAATTCGAATATATAAAAGTCGTTGGCGGTTCGGTTCAGATATATTCAGTTCGGCTCGGTTGTCTTCATTTCGGGCTGGTTTTTAGGCGATTAGGTTGGCGTCAGTTATACGACAAGGACCGAGCCGAACTGAATATATCTTAACCGAACCTTTCAAAGTTTGTTCGGGAACCCATTTTTTATCTAAATGAACCGAGATGATGAGTAGAACCGAACCTATGAAAAGTTCTAAAATTGCCAACGCCCACTGGCCCTCACTTGAG
Source organism: Forficula auricularia (assembly GCA_024734495.1). NCBI lineage: Eukaryota > Metazoa > Arthropoda > Insecta > Dermaptera > Forficulidae > Forficula > Forficula auricularia. Next base: position 101,836 of record JALMQS010000267.1, read on the forward strand.
ACATCACAGTCCATAAACTCAATTTCAGTTCAAATTTGTAGTTTAAAATTTTATATTTACTTTCCGACTTATTTTGTCTAGTTCTAAAAGAATCCGTCGTCAATAGCGGCGGGACACGGTACCCCCGTGATACTACGGTTTCGGTGGTTTCTATAAGAAAAAAACAATTGAAAAATAAAATAAAATAAATTAAAAAAAACAGTATTTTTTAAACTCGATATCTCGAAAAATGGTATTCTTCATTCTGTCCTACCTTAGTGAGTACTATAAGAATCCATTGTCAGATCGAGGCGACAGTTAGCGTAGAATCCCCGTGTTTCATTTAATTCACACACACACACCAGGAGAAATGAAAAATTAAGTTAAAAACTGGTCAAAGTCACGGTATATAAAAACACAAAATTAAATGTTTCAATACTTTGTGTGTGAATAATATTGAAAACAAAATGTATTTAGAAAAAAAAAAAACAGAATTGATTGAGAAATGTATTTATATATGAATATAAAATTACCGGGATATTTGTCCCTAGGCTTCTGGTAGTCTCTGTTTTCTCTCTCCTTTTTATGTAGGTACGAGGAGCTCTTGGCGGTGTAGCTTCGATCCCTTGGACTCTGCGAGTGCGAGTCTGGGCTATCGGAACGATACGAGTTGCCATTCGGCGAGTCACGCATTCGTTCATGATTATATCGCCCCTCGAAAGTCCCTCCCTTGCTTGAGGTGCTATACTTTGAATTCTAGAATAACACAAAAAAATTAACATTAATGTATACAAACATGAGATTTAAATAAACAAAGTTATTTGTTTGACAGTAATATATGTAGTGAATATATCTTGAGTGTAAATTTTGCCTTATAAATAAATAATTTGCTAGTTTTAGCGGCCTTTGATATCCAGCGTGGTTTTAGAAGAAAAAAATATATTATATAAGAGCATATTTAATCCCAATTTTTACTATTGTCCTATAATCTTATACTTTGGTACAAAAAATAATATAAATGAGCTACAGTTACTACAAAATAAGTGTATGAGAACTATTTTGAAATGTGATAGATATACACCAATTAGAACCATGAAGGAATGCCTAGGTTTTTTGAATGTAAGTGATTTCCTGTACTTACAAACAATGAGCTTTGTCTACAAATTGTATCACAGGGAATTAGCACAGTATTTAGAATTCACAATAGTAAATGAAATGCATGAACATTATACCAGGTATAATGATAGGATATATGTACATAAGGTAAATAGAGAATTGACGAAAAACTCACTATGTTTTAGAGGGCTTGAGGATTTTAAAATAAAATTAAGGAAACATATTAGTGATAATTGAAAAATGTTACATAGACATTAGATAAGTTAGAAGAACTTAATTGTAATTATGTAGTATAATGTAATATATATGTATGTAAATACATTTAAATTTAAATAAATAAATAAATATATTATATTCTAACACTCTTTATAGATTACTTTTACTTTTAATTGAATGCTTCACTTGCCAAATTGATAAACTCCACTTTCTGAATTTTATTAAATTTTAATGTCAAAGCATTTGATTGACTCCTAACTGTATATATTCAAAACAAATTTCTCTAATAATAAGTATTAACACCATTAAATAACAAAAAAATTTTGGTCATTGAACAATAAATAATGTAATAATATACATGATTTCATCGCATTTCTCCAATTTTTGTTTTATAGAGTTAATCGATTTGGCAAGTGAAGCATTCAATTATACATCTAAGACTTGGACATAAGCGACATCGAAACTGCTATTTTATTTTAATTTAAATTAAAAGAGAATCCTTATTGTGAGTGCGAAGATATTACCGTTGAGATATCAATCACTACTTTCTTGAATGGGAGAAAAACTATATCCAACAATTAGAAAATAAATCCAGCTTCCCATGAAGATGGATCATTTACTAGAATAAACTGCTCACAAATTGAAGTGGACCACTTACAAAAATTCAGATTTTTTAATGGAAATTAATTGTTCAATTTTAAAACCTTAATTATTGAATTGTAATTGGTTTTGTGTTAAAAATATAGTCATCTGAACGAGTGTTTAAAGAAACAATTTATTCTTTACAAATTGCAGTGGCGTAGCGAGGGGGGGGGGGGGTTATGCCCCTGACGCCACTCGCAGAGGGGCGCGCCAAATGGTCTCCAAGACAAACAAGATTATATTAACAGGAATTATTTATCGGATTATAGTGATGTTTCACAAAGTGGAAATAAAATTAAAAAATCTTTTAAATTATTTTGGAGATTTTTTATTTATCTCTATACATATTTCGGGCTATGAACACTTCATCAGGAGGTTTAACAAAAAACGTTTTTATTTCCACTTTGTGAAACACCACTATAATCCGTTAAATAATTCCTGTGGATAATATGTTTCACTATAAGCCAACACCGCTTTCCCTAAACTTTAAAGATTATATTAAATTACTATATGTGTTTCTGGGGGAGTGTGCGCCAATAAAGTGTGGTGCCCTGGCACGCCAGTTATGTTCGCCACGCCACTCAGTCGAACAATTAATTCCATTAAAAAAATCTGAATCTTTGTAAGTGGTCCACTTCAATTTGTGAGTAGTTTACTTTAATTTTAATAATTTTTCGATACAAAAGTGCATTATCAAATTGCTAATATCAACAAGGCTGTTATTATGATTTTTCAATATTAAATATTGTTTAATTTAATTTATTTTCTTAGAAAGAGGGACTGGTAAGAGAAATAAGTAGGTTATAATGAAAGGCGGTCCATAAATTATTTAGAATTTTATTCAAATTCCGACGTTTCGGAGACTTTTTCTTCAGGGTATTGAATAGTTATTGATGGGTGAGTATAACTCGGTTCCCATTTGTTAGAAAACAATATTACAAAATTTATATAAAGTTGAAAAATATTGTAATATTGTTGCTATCACTGAAAGGGGAGACAAATGGGAACCGAGTTATACTCACCCATCACTAACTATTCAATGCCCTGAAGGAGAGAAAAAAGTCTCCGAAACGTCGGAAATTTGAATAAAATTTAAATAATTTATGGACTGGCTTTCATTATAACCTACTTATTAAATATTGTATTTGATGGTAATATATGTGATGTTTCAAGGAAAAGAGCCCATACTTATCATCACCATGGTCAAAATCGAGCTAATGGCGTCTCCTGTTTTTAGAGAATCAACTGAACAAAACGCTTTTTGTCTCGCCCAAAAATTCCAAAAAATGAGTTATGAATTTTTGAATATTTTTAAATATATCATATGTTTATTTATGTTATATTTCACATTTTTGCCCTTTCTGAAAAAACTGGTCGGTGAAGATAAGGGGCCTTTTCCTTTGCACCATCATATATTTTTGTTTATATAGTCCATAGAGTATTACTCTATGATATATTCTCTATCGAGTCTAGTATTAGGTTTTTTTTAATGCAATCGAATGCAAGAAGGGGTGCACCAGTAAAGATGCAGCCCCTATGGATCTCGAAAGAGCCTTGCATTACCGAAATGAAGGGACTGTTGATTAAGTGAGAGGGTGTAGACGTAGGTGTCTATGCACTCGGGTTTTGAAGGTTTGCTGGGAAAGATGGAGGCTGGGAGAGAGTTCCAGTTCCTTGAAGTCATGGGGATATATGTATTGGCGAATGAAGTGGTCCGGCACTTTTCTAATTTGACCGCGAAAGAGTGTTGTGAGTCGGCAAAACGCGTGCTACGTGCAAAGCATGCTTTGGGGGGAATTATTGATTTTATCTCATCAGAGCACCTGCCGTGATAGTATCTATAGAAAAGGGAAAGGGCAGAGACATTTCTTCGGTGAGCCAGCGAGTCGAGGGAGTCGGTGAGGGTAGAATCGTCAATTAGCCTGACGGCTCGTTTCTGAATTACATCCAGGGTAGCAAGTGAATATTTAGATAATTCTTGTTGACGTATCAATTATTCTTTGATATATTAATGAGAAAATTAAAATTTATTGAATATTTAGAGGCTCCTCTCCATAGATGAGAGCCGTATTCGAGACAGGGGCGGATTTGGGCCTTGTAGATGTTGAGAAGATGTGGGGACTTGTAAAATCGCTTGGACCTGAATAAGTAGCCAATCTTCCTTGCTGCAGTTTTCGCCACAGAGGTGATTTTTATTATTGAAAGTCTAAAGAATTGTGTTTCTAACCAAATGGTAATAAGCCGAGGCCATTCAATTAATTAAAAAAAAAAAAAGACTATTTATAAATAGGTTGGCAGAAAATAGTTATCTCACCATTTTTATGTTGAAATATATTCAAATAAACTGCAACAGATCGTTGCTAAACTTTATCCAAATTCATTTGAAATATTAATACGTTTATTCCTTTATTATTAATCAGATATCACTTGCTATTTGCAGTTCATGTTGACTTTAATTCAAAAATAATGATCGATTCTCATTTAACAGTCGAGGAATAACAATTCTACAATGGATTTTTGACATTTCGGTTATTATTGGTAACCATTGCTGAAGACATGGAGGAATCGACTTAAAATCAAAAATAGCAATTGATTCTCATCTATTACTTGAGGAATAATAATTCTACATTATATTTTTGACCCTTCGATTATTATTGGTAACCAATGCTGAAGACATGGAGGAATCGGCTTAAAATCAAAAATAACGATCGATTCTTATCGACTACTAGAGGAATAACCTTATTGCATTTCATTTTTGATGTTTTGACTATTAATGGCAACCTCTACTGAAAACGAGGAAGAATCGACTTAAAATCAAAAAGACTAAATTCTTTTATGGCAAACAACTCAAACTTGAGCTAGTAAAATTCGAAAATACCCAAAATAAGGATCACACTAGTTTTCATATGCCAGAGAGGTTCGGACCTCGCAGGTGTGGCCCGGATTGCTGTTACTGGCACTTGGGTTCGATTCCCGAGGGGATGAAAAACAACCTTTCTGACATATAATTAAAAATAATCCATTCCATCGGATTTAATAGATGACACCATCTTATGATTTTCTAAGAAAATTTGAATCTATTACCATCGGCAAATTGAAATCTTTCAAATTTACTATTGTTTTAATAGATTTTTTCTACATTTAATGATATTTAATTCCTTTTTTCATTTGTTTTAATAGAGAGTTGTACGTGTAAGAATTATAAAAATATTGATGTTTTAAAGATGTTTATGGTTTGTTTTGTGCCCAATTTCAATGGAATTGGCCTATGGTTTTAATCTAGTTAAGCATTTCTATTCGGGATGTTCAAATAATAAAAAAAAAAATTGATGGATTCTTAAAAGACATTCAGGGAAAAAAAGCTCTTGGCAATAATATTTTAAAATGTTTAATTGCTTGAATTCTTAAATGGAAATTGTTGTATATTTGACATGAAGCAAAAATATGTCAAAAGTATATACACTTGTCAAACAAATTAGTAAATAAAATAAAATTAATATAGGAATTTTTAGGTTAATAACCATACCCCAGGAACTCATTTCTGATGAGTACGTGGATTGCGACCACGGGGTTATCCGAGCTAAGTCTGACATTGCTTCCACTCACTTGTGTCAGGCTTCTCTTTTTCTCTTTCCTATACGGCCTCCCTTGACCAACTCTTGTTTTTTTTACCGACCCCGACGCTATTAGATTTTCGAGGGCTAGGAGTTGATTTCCTTTTTCATTTTTCTTCTCTTCAACATGTGGAAGGCAACGGGAAACCACCACAGTACAAATCCCGAGAATATGCATCATGACGATTTCTCTTCGAGTAAAGAATTCCGGAGGTAAACTAGCCCCTCGTTCGGATCTCCGGGAAGGGGCTACCCGAGGAGAGACCATCATAAAGGGAAAAATAAATAATGACTTTCTACGAGTCGGAGCGTGGAATGTTAGGACGCTAAAGGGAATAGATAAACTAATGAATTTAAAGCGGGAAATGGATAGACACAAATTGGACATTATTGGGATTAGTGAAATGAGATATCCAGTAGAGGGAGATTTTTGGTTTGAAAACAGCCATAGAATCATTCATACGGGGGGGCAGAATGGGCAGGCAGGAGTGGGCATTATTATGAATAAAAAAATAGGGCAAAGGGTAAAGAATTATCTTCAGGTAAGCAAAAGGATTGTTATGATCACAGTGGATTCGAAACCGAAAGATACTGTGATAATCCAGGTATACATGCCTACTACATCATATAAGGATGACCAAGATATAGAAGAAATGTACGAACAAATTGAAAACCTGATGAAGCGCGTTAAAGGGGATGAAAATTTAATAATTATGGGGGATTGGAATGCAAGAGTAGGAAAAGGCAAAGAAGGAAAAGTGGTGGGCGAACACGGTCTAGGAGATAGGAATGAAAGGGGCGAAAGATTAATTGAATTTTGCAGTAAGCACAGTTTAGTAGTAGCAAACACACTCTTCCAACACCATCCAAGAAGGATCTACACGTGGAAAATGCCAAAAGACAAGGGGAGATTTCAAATAGATTACATATTAGTCAAACAAAGATTCAGAAATCAAGTAAAGGACTGTAAAAGCTATCCTGGGGCTGATATTTTTAGTGATCACAATCTAATTGCGATGAAATGCCAACTAAAATTTAAAAAACTAATAAAAAAGGGGGGGGGTCGCGAAAAAACTGGGATATATCTAAATTAAAAAATAAGGAAACCCAAAAACTTTTCGAAAACGTAATGAATAAGAAACTGGAAGAAAAAACACCCACAAATAATAAAGAAGAAGAAATCGAACAAGAATGGAATGATATGAAATCAAGCCTGACTGAAACAGCCAACGAAGTCCTTAAATCAAAGAAAAACGAAATTAAAAAGCCATGGGGAACAGACGAAATACTGCAACTGATTGACGAACGAAGAAAATTTAAGAACAGAAAAGACGAAGAAGGGAAAGAAACATATAAAAAATTAAGATGGAAAGTTATAAGAGAATGTAGAAAAGCAAAAGAAAAAATGATTCAAGAAAAATGTAAAGAAGTCAACGAAAATCTAGTATTGGGAAAAGTTGATGTAGCCTATAGGGCAATAAAAAGAAATTTTCAAGAAGACAAGCCAAAAAGCAAGAACATAAGAGATAAAGGAGGCCACATTATTCTAAACGAAAACGAACAGGCAAATAGATGGAAGGAACACCTAGAAGAACTCTATGGAGAAGAAAAAACAATGAACCCAATAGAAGAAGAAGAATCTGTGGACGAAAACGAATTAGGAGACCCCATACTCAGGTCAGAATTCGAGACAGCTTTGAAGGAACTAAAAAATAATAGAGCACCCGGAATAGACAATATACAAGCTGAAATCCTAAAGAACTCTGGGGAAAAGGCACTTGACAAACTCTTTGAACTAATTAGCAAAATCTATAAATTGGGAATCATCCCAAAAGATTTCCAAAAAAACAAAATAGTCACACTTCCCAAAAAGACAGGCGCGGATAAATGTGAAAATTTCAGGACCATTAGCCTAACCTCACATGCCTCCAAAATCCTAACCAAAATAATCCAAAGAAGAATAGAACAAAGAGTTGAAGAAAATCTGGGGGAAGACCAGTTCGGCTTTAGAAGAAACAGAGGCACCCGAGAAGCAATTCTCTCTCTTAGACTAATAATAGAAAGGGCTTTTATCAGGGAAGAATCTGTCTACATCGGATTCATAGACCTAGAAAAAGCATTCGATAACGTCAATTGGGAAATTATGTTTAAAATATTAAAACAGGCGGGAATAAAATTCAGAGAGAGAAGACTAATCTACAATCTATATCAAAACCAGACGGCAATTATAAATATTGGAGATGAGCAAAGAGAAGCCAAAAATAAAAAAAGGTGTAAGACAAGGATGTGTGCTGTCACCCATGATTTTCAACTTATACATAGAAGAAGCGATTAAAGAATTCAAAGACAAAATTGATACAGGTATCGAAATCCAAGGTCAAAAGATCGCTATGTTAAGATTTGCCGATGACATTGCCCTTCTAGGAAGCAATAAAAAAGAATTAGAGGACGCCCTGAATGGAATTAACCAAATCATAATAGAAGAAATCAAAATGAAAATAAACAAGAATAAAACCAAGGTCCTAGTATGTACAAAAAAAGAACAAACGAGACAGGAATGCATCAAAATTAACCAAGAAAACCTAGAAGGAGTTAAGGAATTCCGCTACCTAGGAAGTAAAATAACATGGGATGGGAGGAGCGAAAACGAAATTAAATCAAGAATTGCCCAAGCAAAAATGGGGTTTAATTCAAAACAAAAACTACTATGCTCCTCCTCAATCAGCTTAGAAAACAGGAAGTTGCTATTGAAGACATATGTATGGAGCATAGCCATGTACGGGTGTGAAACCTGGACAATTGGAAAAGCGGAGAGAAAGAGATTGGAGGCTTTCGAAATGTGGTGCTACAGAAGAATGATGAATATCAATTGGATGGATAAAATTACAAATGAAGAAGTTCTTAGAAGAATCGGAGAAAAAAGAACCTTGTGGAGGAGTCTGAGGAAGAGAAGAGGTCAGATGATGGGGCACACACTGAGACATGGGGGACTGCTTAGGGATATCTTGGAGGGGGAGGTGGGAAAGAAAAGGGAAGGGAAGACCCAGATTAGAATATTTCAACCAAATAATTGGGGATATGGGATGCCAGACATTTAGAGAGGTCAAACAGCTGGCGGGGGACAGAGTCGAGTGGAGACGGATTGTTGCATCAAACCAGTCTTAGGACTGTATACTCGATGATGATGAACCATACAAAGATTAGATTTCAAATAGAGTTGGATAAGTAGTTAATTAAAGTTACACATTCTAATAATAATATAAAGAATTTGTAATATAATAATCTAAGTATTTTTTTGGAAACGTCCTGATTAAAATTTAACAGAGGCAATTCAAGGATAATTAAAAGAACTTATTGGAAACTAAAAAAGCTGATCTTCCATCATTCCTCGTGGTTTAAAAGGGTCATAAAGAGAGATTGTTAAGTGACCAGCTTGTTATGACAACAAAAAATGAATTTGCCTATATCCGATCGGCTATTTCAAGCCATGAGAAATAACAAATTAAATATTTCTAATTAAAAAGAATGATGATCAAGGTCCGAACTTCGAAACTAAGTCTAACATATAAATTATGTATATGTTTATTTGCATCAGGCAGAGGGCAACCTTAGTGATTTATTTAATTTATGAATCGGCAATTAAGCTTATTAGTAATAGATTCTTTTAACAGTGCATGTTTTTATTCATATTTCTTTTAAAGTTAATTTACAAATTATTTCTCTCGGTATATCAAGTTTATTTGATCAAACTTTAATCCAAAAATGAACCAACAATTTTGTTCATAAATCTAGAGAATCAATTAAAGTGAAGTAGGGTGGGTTAACAAGAATCTCAAGGACGGAATATTTGAAGACTTAGATAGATTTGTGTTTTTAAAGAGTAAAGATTAATAATAATAAACGATGAAAACTTGACTTTAATAATAAATAATTATGTATATCATTTGTAAATCTAATGTGTAGTATGAGATTAAAATTAAAACAATCACTGTTAAAAGGAGGTGGTTACAAGCTTCTTTTAAGCTCTGAAGAAGGGATGATTTTCCGTAAATTTAGTCCTTAAAAAATTGAAAATGTCCTTCCAATTAATTCTTTTATTTCGAATTTGATTTTTTATTATCCTTGGGGGTGGACTATCATAAAATTTCTAATGTTTTAAATGTTCTTAGAAAATCATAAGATGGTGTCATTTATTAAATCGGATGGAATGGAATATGTTTAATTATATGTCAGAGGGGTTGTTTTTCACCCCCTCGGGACCTTTATTTAAATTATATGGCATGGCTATATGTTTAAATTTAGAATCACTAGATCGCGAAATTTTACAAATAAAAATAACAATCTTTGAGTAAAATATTTAATGAGTTTACATATGTCAGAGAGGTTTGCACCTCGCAGGTGAGCCAGATGGCCCGGATTACTGTTACTGGCACTCGGGTTCGATTCCCGAGGGGGTGAAAAACACCCCTTTCTGACATATAATTAAAAATATTCCATTCCATCGGATTTAATAGATGACACCATCTTATGATTTTCTAAGAAAATTTGAATCTACGGTATTACCATCGGCAAATTGAAATCTTTCATGTTTTAAATATTGAATGTCAAATTATTTTTTCTTTTGACCAGAAACTTAGCAGTCTAGTGTTGTTTACTTGTTTGGCCTTCAACCTTGACAAGCCAAAACGTTCTCCTTCCTATCCCGAGAAATTTATATATTGATTCATAAAGAGAAATCAAACAAGGTTGTCTTTCTTTATACATATATATCAAATATATATAATTTATTTGTTTTTAACTCTGCTATTCTCGGCAAAAGAAATATTTTCAATTATATATTGATTAATAAAAAATAAGTAAAATTTCAAGGTAAGTGTTATATGTATTGATACAATTTTGATGGCTGTATATGTATATAATTAAGAAATGGAGAGGATTCAGCCAATGGGTAGCCTCTGTTGAATAAAAAACTCCCAATTATGGAAAACGTTTCGGCTTTAATTCAATAAAGCCGAAACGTTTTCCATAATTGGGAGTTTTTTATTCAACAGAGGCTACCCATTGGCTGAATCCCTCTCCATTACTTAATTATAGTTATATGTATTGTACCTATGTATTGCCATGACAAGGATGTTATGTTTAGAATATATTTATTTATACAAAACCATAATATCCTTGTCATGGCAATACATACAAATTGTGTAAATTATAGCAACAGAGCTTTTGAATGTTAAAATTATAATAATATTAAAAAAAGAAAGATAATTATCATGGTAAATTAATTGAAAACAAAGAAAGCTATAATTTTAGAAGTGGTAAATTTTGTGGAAATGTTCACAAGTGGGGTAGAGTTAATTGTTCAACGTTTGGGGTCATCTGTAATTTGTGTAATAAAAGAAGAAATCATTTTACTAAGGCATGATATACGTCAAATTGAACAAAATGATGGAACAATTAAAAGTGAAGTTTTTTTACCATGAATGTATTAATTTTAAATAATTTATATACATATTATAATACATATAAGAGTAGGTTTCACAAAAATAAAACAAATATATGTTCTGAGTTTTTATCTCGATATATATATTTCGGGATTTGAGCCCATCATCAGGACCCCGAAATATATATATTGTTAGCGGCAAGTTCGACCGGAAGCTTCACAGGACTCCCGAGACTCCAGGGTCGCCGAGAGGCAGCTGCCCCTTCGACAGCGAAGCTGACACCGGGGGATGAAGGGTCGTCGAAAGGCTTGGTCAACCTTCGTATCTGGAGATCCACCATTTCCTGGAACCAATGCTTCGAGAATGGCTGCCAGATACATCCGGAGACGACTCTCTTCCAAGGTATTCACCCGGCCACGAGATATTCTCCGAGAGACACTCTCAGTCGAACTCTTGACAAAGACACACGTCCCGCTGTATTTCATTGGATTTGAATAAATGCTCCTGCCTCTCATTTTATCACATCACAGCTAACAATATCGAGATAAAAACTCACAACTTATATTTGTTTTTTTTGTGAAACTTACCTTGAAATTTTACTTATTTTTATTAAAATGTTTCACCTTGAAGGGACAACTAACTCTTTAAAAAAATTATATATTGATTGTTTACAGGAGTTTAAATAAATTAGGATGAAAATTTTAAAAATCAAATGGTTGAATTTTTTTTTACGAGTGTCTCGCATTCTACACTATAATATCTGGTCATTTTAGATTAATGTCAAATTATAAAACAAAAACAAGCCCTATTAATTAAAGGAGGTCGTTACAAGCTTCCTTCATTGACCCTTTTAAACACTGAAGAAGGGAAGATTGTCCGAAACATCACATTTTAAAAGATTCAAAATGACTTTGGAATGATTTTTTTAATTTCTAATTTGATCAGAAAGAAAAAATACATGACTATCTATCGATTGTTTTAAATATTGATTTATTTCAATAGTAAATAAAAAGTTGAATTATTTTTTCTTTTGTCCAGCCAGGAAGTAAACCAGCCAATTATTGTCAGATTGTTTGTCCTTCAAACAAACTTCAAATTTATATTTTGTTTACATAAGTATGAAGAAATAAATAAATTGGGATCAAAATTTGAAAAATCAAAGGCTTGATTTTTTAAAACTAATTAACGATTATTTAATATTTTTTGTTAATATTTACCTGGTATGGATGGGTCTGATGTTTGTCAAAATACCTGAAACATATATGCATATATTAAACAAATTTTATTGATTGTTTTATAAATAAATATAAGTAAATATTAAAAAAATTTCATAATGCCAGCATTGAAATTATTAGAAATTGTTATAAAAAAAATCATATTTCGACTCATTAATAAGTCTGATAAAAATTAATAATAATAATAAAGTAAATTTAAGAAACATCTCTTTTCGATAAATAAAAAGATGATTATTTGAATATATATGAAGAAAATATTATTAGTTGATAATTTTTATGTCACTTTTAAACCAATCAATACACTCAGATTGCTTTTTTTTCAAAATTAAGACAGATCCTTTCTTAAATCAAAAATTTGTATTACAGTATTGATTACTTTTAGAATTGTGATGAAAAATATATATACGGTCGCCTTAAAGTGTAAACCTGCTTACTCACAACAAGGTAGAGAGGAAAGAAAAAACAAACAAAATTTAATATTGTTGTTATGGAAAGAAACTATTTTTCACATTTTTTTTTCTACAACTTAGGATCGAAATTTTAAGTAGCAGTTTTACTTGGACGATGCTGCATCTTTTTTTCTTTCAAACGGTATTAATATGTCATATATGATAAAAAATGGATTTAGCAGGTTTACACTCTAAGCCGACGATATGTCAGACAAAAAAATTATTTAAAATCTTGAATTTACAAACATAAATATCTAATTAGAATTAGACGAAATTCAGAATGTACCCCATTAACCCAACTTTAAATTCAATTTTGACATTTCCATTATCTAAATTTTAGATAAAAATGAACGGAATTTCAAATACAAAAGATCAATTTAAGAAATGATCGAAATTTTAACAAAAATAATGTTCAATTAACCAAAAAGTTAAATATGTTTTGTTTTTTAATATTTATCAAAAATTTTCAAGTAAATAATTATTTTTCGAAGAGGTTATTAATTAAAAATATATATATAAATTACGGCCAATATGCAAATTTGGATAGTTTATAAACTAACCAAACCATTGGCTATTTTGACAGAAAACGCAATTTCCACTAAAATAGCAGCTAGTTTGCAAACTAACCTAGTCTTGGCTAATTTACTTGAAATTATTGAGAAAACCAAAATAGCGGGTTAGTTTATAAACTATTCAATGCAGCCTGGCTAATATGAAACCATAATTTCTAGTAACACAAAATAGCCAAACCTTTGGCTGGTTTATAAACTAACTAGGCTTAATGTTCATGGCATTTCTTATTTGATTATAAACCAGCCAAAGGTTTGGCTATTTTGTGTTACTAGAAATTATGGTTTTCATATTAGCCGAGGCTGCATTGGATAGTTTATAAACTAACCCGCTATTTTGGTTTTCTCAATAATTTCAAGTAAATTAGCCAAGACTCTAGGTTAGTTTGCAAACTAGCTGCTATTTTAGTGGAAATTGCGTTCTCTGTCAAAATAGCCAATGGTTTGGTTAGTTTATAAACTATCCAAATTTGCATATTAGCCGTAACATATATATATATATATATACTGTCAAATAAGGGCGTTTCAAACACTTACAAATATTCATTATCAGCATTAGACAATCTTGAGTTTATTTATATCCTTTTGAAATAATATTTTATATGTTCCATGAACACATGTATCAAAGTTTACATATATATGTATATAGAAAAGGAAAAACTGTTATTGATTGTTTATATAAATGAAAAAATACAAATCTTTTATATATAAAAAACAATTCAAAACACGTTCATTCAAAAGTCAAACATTTCGAGAGAATTTCTCCCTTTTTCATCTTTTTTTGAAGAGAAATTCTCCCGAAACGTTTGACTTTTGAATAAACGTGCTTTGGATTGTATTTTATAAAAGATATGAATTTTTTAATATATTTATATAGATATTGAAATTTTTGATACTGTATTCATGGAATATTAAATTCAATTTGATATAAAAATAAATAAAAGATTTCCTAAAATCTTTTATAAAAAACAATTCAAAACATGTTTATTCAAAAGTCAAACGTTTCGGGAGAATTTCTCCCTTTTTCAATGACAAATTTTTATCAAAAAAAAGAAAAAATTTGTGATTGAAAAAGGAGAAATTCTACCAAAACGTTTGACTTTAGAATAAACATGTTTTGGATTAATAATTTTTAAGGATTTAGGTGTCGGTTCTAGGTGAAACATTATAAATAACTTATGAGGAGAATTTTCTAGGTTAAGTTTCACAAAAGGTTTTTGTGAAACTTAACCTAGAAATTTCTCCTCATAAGTTATGTTTTGGATTGTTTTTTATAAAAGATTTGTATTTTTTTAATAAATATATATTGAAATTTTGATACTGTATTCATTGAATATTAAATTCAATTTGATAAAAAAATAAATAAAAGATTTCCTACTGCTGATAATGACACATTCATAAATATTCAAAACGTTCAAAAAATTTTTTTTAAAGATATATAACCTTGTATATTATGTTTTAAAACAAAAGAAAGAAAGAATAATAACCATTTGAAAATAATAATGTAAATAATCTTGTAAATATTTATATATATAATTTTTTTAATTTTTATTCAAGGTAATTTCATCTCTCAAAGACAATCTTGAATTTGTATTGTTTATTTTCGAAATATTTATTTGTTTATTGTTATTTTAAATGTAAATATTTATATATTAACGAATATGATTAATATTAATAATAATAATAATATATATGAAAGTGAATGGTGGATAAATAGACGGGGATAAAAGGTAAGAAGGTTAAGAAAAAGAAGGAAGGAAGGATCGGGGCTGCACGGACGGGACGGGAGGAAGGCAGGAAGGGAGGCGTCTTGGACATGAAAAACCTACCCATCGCTGATCCTGGGAGGTTTCCGAGCATGCATTACCATCAATGCCGGTCTCTGCGCGGCTATTTAACCTAGCCTAACAACGGGCAGGAATGTCATAAAGCCAGCATTAACGTCGATTCAATTGCAAGTTTCCTTTTGAGACGCCATGTCACTGATCTGCTGCTCGTCTCCTGACAATGGCCTAGTGTAAACAAGACGACACAGTGTCACTTCCAACCGCCATTTAATATTTATTTTCCTAAAATATACACCAAACTATATTAAAAATTCATTTTAAAATACAAAAATAAATTAAATTTAACTATATTATATAAAAAACATATATTTCTAATTAAATTTATCAATTATCAAGCTAAATAATCAAATTTTATTAAAAACGGCCAATTAATGAACTAAAATGCACCATCATCAAAAATGTCTCATCTTTTAAATGACTATCGAAATTTCAGGCGGCCATTTTATACGAGAATGGCTTTGTCTTTATAGGAAAAGAAAAATTAAATATTTACATTAAACTCTTCTAATCTAATTTTTAAATTTGAATATGAATATAAAATATTAAAAAAAAAATGTATATATTATATATATTAACTTACCTCTTTCTAAATATATAATATTTGTTTACAATGAAGATAAAAAAAAATCTTCATTAATTTATTTGATCTTTTTCACCTCATTTTTTTATTATTTATGTTTATAACTTTTTTAACTATTTCATTTAATTAAAAATAATCATTTCATATTTCTTTAGTAAGTATTTTAATATTTATTATTATTTGATAAAACTTTTTCTAGAGAATAAATTTTAGTACCAACTATTGGAAATTAAACAAAAATATAATATAAATAAATGAAATTAATTATTTATTTAATTCTACCTTCCATCTTCTTCTAGTATATTTATAATGTAGCATATATTATAAATATCCAAAAAATAGTGACAAATTAGTTGCTTCAATAAAAGTAGGGCAAATGTTACGTAACTTTGGACAAGTTGTGTTTCGATATGTTACCTGATTAATTTATACTGACATAATTCTAAGCAATCGATTACAAAGTTGTTTATAACTCACGCCAATCTAAAATAAAGTAATTTTCTAATATACATTTGCAATTGTTTCTAAATAATTTTTATATATTATATCTCGCATATAAGGTGCTGCCATCTACATTCTGTTTTGCTGGATTACCATGGATTATGAAAATTTTTATCAATTAGGAAAAATATTAATTTATGAATCTTAACATTAAATAAAAAGTACCTGGCCACTGACCGATGCTCGGTAACTTTTTACTTCAGTTAAAAGCTATATATTAATCCCGGGACCCCCACCACTTCACCGCTCCAGCCCACCACTTCACCATCCACCCCCACTCCCGAAACCACTTCTGGAAAATGTGTTATATGCTTCTAAAACTGAAATAAATAAAAATAAAACACAAATACATACCACTATATAGGTTCGAATTGTCCTCTCCCCCACCCTTAACAATCAAATTGCCCCTTGTGAAGCGTGGGCCCCACGTTCGGGAAACACTGGCTCTGGAAGTTTAAGGTAGTTGTTTCGCGACAATACATAGCAAAAATTTAATGCTAGAGTATAGAGAACATACAATGAGGATACATAATTCATAAGCCCGAACAAACGCATTCACCAATTCATTTATCCCTATGACATCTAGAGACTGAACTCTCTTCCCCCGACCGTCTTTCCAGCAACTTATAACCTTCAATCTTTCAAGACCAGCATCCACAGATATATTCGACTCCTACCCAATCCCTAAATCTCTTCTGATCTTCACGATACAAGGGTCCACCGCGGACTACAGAGATTGTACCTTCTTGGTGCAACTTCTTCTTGTATCAATATCATTATAAAAAAAAGCCCAAAAGTTTTTGCTGTTTATGTACCACTACTAGCCAATCCCGTGCTCGTTTGACAAATCTGACAACACTGTCCGAGCTTGAATATTTTGATCATAGAAATGACAGATAAAATGCATTATAAAGGTCCATTTATTAAACAAGAAGTTCTTAATAAACGATTAAAGCTGTTGCTACAATGGCTGAAGCAAAAGAACGTCAAAAAATTACTAAAGTTGACCCACTTTTTAGGTTAAATATATGCGTTGTTGCCAGCTTGTTTTTAGTGTAAATTTTTCATTATTTATTCATTATTATCTCAGAAACTGTGTTGTAACTATCAATTAAATGAAATCTTTTATTCAACTAATATGAATTAAAATTTTCTTAAAAAATGTATTGGTTATTGCTTAATGATGGTTTAGTTTTTTTATAAAAATGGTAAGAAGGGGTTTCTTAATTATAATTAAATATGTATGTAAATTTTCCGATATCCCATGTATAGTGCAATGTATAAGAGTCTGAAAAACTCTATCTTTTGAATTTAATATTTCTGGAACTATATTGTTCATAAATTTCGTTATGACACCAATCGATGCAGAAGTAATTAAATAATGATCTGTCTAAATTTCAAAAAAATCCTAAAAAAATCCATATTGTGAAACAACTACCTTAATCTCCTCCATATTCTCTAATATATTATTATTATATTGAATTTGTTGTTTATTTATATTGAATACAAATAGAGTTTGTTTACAAAATTTCATCTTATATTAAAACATCTCAACATGTACCGTATAAATGTAAACTAATGGCTTTGTTATTTTTAAATTCAGGTCGTAATTTGAGTAAACTCTCATCTTCAAGATTCATTTCCAAATCATGTCAAAAATTTGCCACACCAGAGCCAAAGAAGGAGAATAATAAAGATCAGCTGGATTTAACGTTTAGTGACCATGTCGCTGCATTTAAATCAAAAACAACGTTCGAAGTTTTCCGCGGCTACGTTGTCTACCAACTATGCTCGATCAATTGGATTGTCGACAATAACGCTAAATTGATGAAAATCGGGCAAACAGTTTTCGGTAGATATCTTTTCACACAAATTATGAAGTTGACATTTTACGGGCATTTCGTTGCCGGAGAAAATGAAAAAGAAATTCAGCCGTTACTGAGACGATTACTTAGACATGGTGTTAAACCGATTTTGGATTACAGCGCTGAAGAAGATATTTCGAGTGAGGAAGCGAAGAAACGCGAGGTTTCCGGAAGTGTTTCGGAAGCTGCTCAGGGCAAGGTTCAGGAAGATAAAAGCCCTCCGGTTAAGAAATACCAAGTGAATGAGAAATATGCCGGGTCCAAGGTGAAAAGCGCGAGAACTTATTTCTATTTGAATGAGAAAACCTGCGACCAGCATACGGAAACGTATCAAAATTGTATCCGCACTGTATCGCGTTTGACGCCGCCGGAAGCGGTAAGTGAAGTGGTCGGCCGGGGAATTTCGGCTGTCAAATTGACCGCCCTGGCCAGGCCGCAGCTTCTTCTGCAACTTTCGGAGGTGATCACACGGACCAGGCAATATATGGAAGAAATCACCGGCTATAAGGGCAATGTAATCAAACATAAAATGACTATCAATGAATTAAGAAAAAAATTCGAATCGCATGGCATTAAAGGCGAGCATGTGTCAACGTTTCTCCAAAATACAACTTCCGATAGCCATGGGTAAGTTTTGAGAAATCTCTATATATAAAATTAAGGTTTTGTCTGTACATTGGTCCAAATCACGCCAAATTTTGGTTGCACACGTTTCAAGGAAAGTTATGAACGAAAACACTCTCAACAAAATTTCTGTCTGTCCGTATGTCTGTCTGTTTCCGTGATTTCTGCGAAAAGTTGCTCACGGTTCACATAAACACTGCTGAAGGGATTATTATGAAATTTCATATTTGCATCAGATGTCTTCTAACTTACGTTTATAGCTATCTAACATTTTGATATTTTGACCCCAAAAGGGGGTTTGGGGGGGGGGGGGGGGCATTAATGGACATTATCAAATAACTCCTAAACTATTAACCCTAAGGGCCGGTTGTATGTCGCAAAGTAAATGCTTTTTACCACTAACACAGGGTAGATGGCCATCCCAATCCCTCCATTTACCATCTACCCTGTGTTAGTGGTAAAAAGCATTTACTTTGCGACATACAACCGGCCCTAAAGCAAATTTTATTAAGAGAAAAGTTGTAAGGGATGTGATTTTTGACAACTTAAAAAAATTCCCCCAAAGGGGGGGGGGGGGGGATGGTGAAAAATTGAAATTTCTTGCTCTTGGACCAAACTAAACCATATTTTGTATACTTAATCTATGGGTCACTAGAATGCTAGAAATGCAAAAACTAACCACCCAAAATGGGGGGAGGGGGGTAAAAAATTGAAAATTCTTGCTTTTGGACCAAACTCAACCAAATTTTGTATACATAATCTGTGGGGCACTAGAAATGCAAAAACTGGGTGCGGGGGTGAGCGGGGTGCAGTGGTGGGGTGCGGGGTTTTTGATTAATTGAAATAACTTCACAGGTGGTCGTTTGAATAAAAATTTATAATTACATTTTTTCAATTTTCTTTTAATAAAATTAATTGGTTTTTTTTATTTTAAATTCCACTAATAGAAATAATTTATTAGAATATCAATTTCATTCTCTTAAAAAATCGGACAATTCGAAGGATCGTGCCTCCTTCTTCAGGATTTAAACGGATCAACGAAAGAATCTCCGTATATTATTAATATTATTTTCAATTGTAATTAAATTCAAAACTTTGTGCCCAGTGATAGGTCCTGATGATGGCCATAGCAGGTGTACCTAAACGTTGGCAAAAAAATAAATTAAATTTTATTATTTTGATTATTTATGTCCATCGATTAAATTAATAAAGTTGTAGGGAAATAAGGACAATAGGTATAGCGAGCTTATATGCAAATAATTTTTATTTTTTACCAACGTTTGTTTCGTTAACTTTGTTGAATTTATTTTTGAGCTCCTGAGGATATCAACAAAGTTGACGAAACGTTGGCAAAAAATAAAAATTATTTGCATAAGCTATTGTCCTTTTTTCCATACAACAACTTTATTAATTAATTATGCTGGATATTGGGATCTTGAGAAAATAATTAAAAACTAATTTTCCAAAAGTTGCAACACGTTTCGTCGTATATTTTTCGACTTCTTCAGGCAATCTACAACCAGTGTTAGGCGTGGGCGACGTGGGCCACTGCCTACGGCCTCGCGCAGCGCAAATACGCATAACTCGGATGCAACGTAAAAATTAAAAATGTATTTATTATAAAACGATAAATATATTGACATACCAAATTTGTTTTCTTTAGGCTAGCAACAGCAACATTTTGTAACCAGCTGGACCCAGGACGGAAAGTTTATTGTTTTTTTTTGTTCGCCTTTGTTAAAAAAAAAAGAAATTTCCCAAAACCCCCACCCAAATTTTCTTCTCTCTATGTAAAATTGCGCCACCATGGAAGGGGGGCCTCTCAAAATTTTCTTCGCCCACATAAAATTTTGGTCTTGCGCCGCCACTGTCTACAACAGTTACAAATTATAAGAATATGAAGTCATTAGATAATACAAAACAACAAAACATTTGGAAAATCCAGTCTTAATGGTCTATATTTATCTATCAACGAGAAAGCTGATCCTAAAAGTGAATATATTGTTTGGAGTTAGAAAAATGTTTTGTTGTTTTGTATTATCTATAATGACTTCATTTTCTTATAATTTGTAATTGTTGTAAATTGCCTGAAGAATTCGAAAAATAAACGACGAAACGTGTTGCAACTTTTGGAAAATTAGCTTTTAATTATTTTCTCAAGTCCAAGATCCCAATATCCAGCCTAATTATTTTCAAAGATGGACGATAACAACCCAAATTTATTAATTCAATTTTAATTCAATTTTATTTTATTTTGGCTGCTAATAAAAATCGACCTTTTTATCTGAATTTAAAATTAAAAATAATATTAATATATCTCATTAATGTAAAGATTTAAGCATCTTTCTTGAGTTTCTTTTTTGAAAAAAGATGGAATTTTTTTTAAAAATCAACCTGATATTATTAAGAAGTAAATTTAATTTATTTAGGAACGAATCAAAAATTATAGAGAAAATATTTTTACATTGCACATCAGAGGGTCCCGTCCCTTCGGGAATCGAACCCAAGCGCTAACTAGCTTGCCGGGCCGTTAGCCGAACCCTTAAGAGCCAGTCGTATGTCGGTTGGTAAACTCTTTTTAAATCCTGTGCCCGAAGGTGAATTCTATGGATTTACCCTTTGTCAACGTTTAAAAAGAGTTTACCAACCGACATACTACTGGCTCTAAGACGAATCTCTCTCTGATATGCATATGTATGTTGCAAGGGTTCGGCTAATGACCCGGCAAGCTAGTTAGCGCTTGGGTTCGATTCCCGAGGGGACGGGACCCTCTGATATGCAATGTAAAAATATTTTCTCTATAATCTTTGAATCGTTCCTAAATAAATTAAATTCACTTCTTAATAAATCTCTTTTAACTAAAACAAAAATTTACCGAGCATTGCTCGGTGTTCCAGATACTATTCTGTTAATAATAAGAATTTTTTTCTCTAGTCTTATCCATCTTTTTCCGTGGTCGGGAATTATCGATGAAGATTTTCATTTATCTGAGACGTTTCGTGTTCCGGATTTGAAAAATGGCAAAATGACTCGATTGATAACTCAAATTACCCCTAGGGAAGAGGAAATGTTTAAGAATGCGATCAAGCGAGTGAATACGCTGGCGAAATTGGCCGTCGAGAATGATGTCCGGATAATGATCGACGCCGAGCATTCCTATTTCCAGCCGGCCATCTCGCGTATTACTTTAGAACTAATGAGGAGGTATAATAAAAATAAATCTTATATTCAAAATACGTATCAATGTTATATGAAAGAGGCGTATAATGAATGTATGACAGATTTGGACCAAGCAAAAAGGCAAAATTTTTATTTTGGGGCTAAATTGGTCCGGGGGGCGTATCTCGAATTGGAACGCGCCCGGGCAAAAGCGATGAATTACGAGGACCCCACCTGTGAGAGTTTCGAGGCGACATCTTTGCTAATGAATGAGACGATGGTGGAGATATTGAAACGAATTAAATCGCTTAAAGAGCAAGGGACGGAAAAACGGATTGTGATAATGATGGCCTCGCATAATGAAGAGTCCACGAGATTCACAATTGAAAAGATGAAGGAGCTGGGAATCGGGCCCGGCGAAGAAACGGTGCTTTTTGGACAATTATTAGGCATGTGCGATTATATTACATTCCCTCTAGGACAATCGGGATATTGCGCTTATAAATATGTACCATATGGCCCGGTAATGGATGTTATGCCTTATCTATCAAGGAGGGCTTCGGAAAACAAAGGCGTCCTAGTGAAAATGATAAAAGAAAAACAGATGCTCTTTTCTGAATTAAAAACTCGTGTTAAATCTAAAAAAATATTTTATAAACCTAAAGAATAAAAATAAAATAAACTATTTAATAATTAAAGGCCATTCATTTACAAATAACACTGCTCTACAAAAATTAAACAAAAATTTCTCCCTTAAACCTATTGTATAACAATGGATTCCAGTATATAATAATAAAACTTGATCAAGATGAGAGGTAGCTTTCACAAAAAAAGAAATAAAACAAAATTGAGTTTTGAATTCGATATATTTCGGGGTGAGCCCATCATCAGGAGTCAAAGAAATCTGATTATAAATTGAAAAAATAATTTTACAATTAATTTTTTTTTTAAATGTATGTGGTGAGGGGAAAGTAGGGGGAAGAGGAGAAAGTGTACTAAGAATTAATATTTTCAACAAATGGAACAATTGAATTTTTAAACAGCTGATGGGAAACTATATCTGCTATTATTAGAAGGAATGGGAAAGTACCTGAAAGGGTACAATTACCCTAATATGTATATAAGTGTACAAAGTACCTGAAAGGGTGCAATTACCCTAATATGTATATTAAGGTGCAAACAATTACCCTAATATGTATATAAGTGTACAAAGTACCTGAAAGGGTGCAATTACCCTAATATGTATATTAAGGTGCAAACAATTACCCTAATATGTATATTGGTGAACCTAGAATCAACACCTAGCTCCTTAAAAGTTATTGATCCCAGTATAGTTTTATACGCTGATTATTATGCAATTTCCCGATTTTTTTACAACAGGTCAAAGTTTTGAGATATTATCGGTCAAAATGACGAAAAAGGCCATTTTGACCCATTAGATATTAAACAGCAATATTTGAAATCAAAATATTTTGTGACGTAATAGAAAACACCTTCCTCTTTGATTTTCAAATTATCACTTGATTTTAGCTCAATTAGAACTTGAGTTATAACTAAGACCTTATGTTTTTATCTATGTTTATTATCCTTTATAGTTTTTACTTTATCCAATGCAAAGCATGGGTAAAGTATTGTAATCGGTCTCGTGGCAAGCGTGACTTCAAAGAGTCCTCAAGTAAAGACTACGGAACCCATGGCCTCAAACTAAGTCACAAATTGTAGTATTCATTTAGGTTGAATTTTAGCACGTGAGAGTTTGCCACGTCCAGAGGCCAAAAAGTGCGATTCTTTCATTTAGTGCGTGCGGATGTATGTTATCGTTTTTTTCGTCCACGATTTTTTCCACACCGTTGAAAGGATTGAAATGAAATTGAAAACCTACCATTATCTTAACAAAATGAAGCGCTGATTAGTTTTTGGTACATATCGGTCCACAAACATCAGTATAGGTTCTTTATTTCAGTACTTTTTATTCGAAATATCTTGAAAATGACTAAACCAATTTTGATGAAATTTAATATTCTAATTAAGTACCTCAAGGACCACATAAAAGGTCATGTAAAGTTTTTTGTAAAATTATATTTTAAAGTACTTTATACAAGAATAAGATAGTACATTGGATAAAATTTAGCAACGATCCGTTGCAATTTATTTAGTTATAACTCGAGTTCTAATTGAGCTACAAACAAAAGTAGTAATTTGAAAATCAAGGACCTGGTCTCAAATTTAGAAAAATCATTTCGATAGGTTTTTTTTATTAATTAAATTAATTATATTATCAAGAATAAAACAGATGTGTGAGAAACAAAACAAATCCAGTGATTGGATATATAGTGGATTAAAAAAATAATTTTTAAGAAAAAAATAAAAACCGACTTCAAAAAATTAAATGCAACAAATAAAATACACTAAAAGGTATAAAATGATTATTATCTTATTTAGTTACAACTAAACGACCAAATATTAACATGAAATTACTTTTTGAAGTCGGTGCCAAACAAACTATACCTATAAGCGAGCGTACCCGCCAAACGTACTAAGTAAGATCCGTCGAGTGCGATTCATAAAAGGTATATGTTTGGCACCGACTTCAAAAAGTAATTTCATGTTAATATTTCGTCGTTTAGTTGTAACTAAATAAGATAATAATTATTTTATACCTTTTAGTGTATTTTATTTGTTGCATTTAATTTTTGAAGTCGGTTTTTATTTTTTCTTAAAAATTATTTTTATTTTTCTCTTTTTAGTGATGTCATTAATAGTGATCATATCATCAGAACTTGACCAAATTAATATGACACCATCCCTAAGAGACACCCTTTCGGATAAAAAAAGAACCATCGAAATCGGTTTATAAACAAAGAGGTTAGGTCTAAAACAAACCTAATAAAAAAGATCTAATACCTATGGAAAAAAATCGAAAAAAAAATGGGACCAATCGGAAGCTAGACTGGACCCAATGCAAAAAAAATTTTCAAAATCGGTTGACAATTGGCGGAGATATGAGGTAACATAGGCACAAAAAAAAAAAAAAAAAAAAAAAATTCAATCGAATAGAGAACCTCCTCCTTTTTTTGAAGTCGGTTAAAAATAATATTAATATCCATTTTTAGCTATATATATATATTATATTACAAAAAATGACCTAGAATAGCTTAGTCTTCTGGGTACTCTACTCCATCGATTAAAGATACACCCTCTACTCTAGTTTCTTAAAATAGAGAATGTATTTTACTTTTTTTCACCAAAACAAATTTTTTTGAATTTTAAGCGGGAAAATGTTTAGTTTCTACAATTGGCCTGGAGATGTCGCTGGAAGACGGCTCTTCACGTGGGATCGCTGGTGTCTGTTTGTGAACGCACCCATTTGCTGCCGCCATATTTCTCGAGCATCTTTACTTTTCCAAACGCACATTTGTATTGACAAGCAAATTGCCTTTGGCCTTTAATTTTTAATCAATTTTTTAAGTTTATAGGGTGTATAACTAATAATATTTAATCAAGTGGTGAGTTAAACAAAATCCAATAAATTTGCCTGCTCTCAATGTGGTTCAATTTTAATTGGATTGGAAAACGAAGATGGCCCAAAGGGGGAGTACTCTAAAGAACAAGCGTGGACATAATCACTCGAGCAAGCCTTACGATAAATCCAATGTAAGTAGAAATAAACAATACAACAATTACTTCTAACAATTGAAATGATCTAGTTCGATTATTGGCAAATAGCTAAGTTGGGCTTGGGCTTGGGGGGGCGCAGGTGAGGTGGTCGTCAGTCAAAGGGCCTGTTTGGCGCGTTCTCGACCCCAAAATAGCTCGGCTCGCCAGCAAGACCTCTTGCTAAGCCAAGCTGAGTAATGCGAGCTGGCCACCTTTCCCTTTTCACCTTAATCACTCTTGCCTTCAAAACGAAATTGTTTACACAATTATAACACACATTCCTAAAACTAAAAAATAATTAATTAGCATCACATTTATTTTTAAATTCGAATTTTTATCAAATAATTAAAATTAAAAAAATATATATATATTTCTATTTCTATATTCCATGAAATATTAAAACTCACACATCACCCTTCAATAATAGGTAACCTCAATTTTGGTGATATTTGAAATTTATCAAAATTATTTTTAATAAATCTAAATAATTATTTCAGTTTATTTAAAATTGTTAAAATTAACAATTTAAAACAAAAGCAGAAACCTAAAATTATTTGATTAATTAATTAATTATACATATATATATATATATATATATATATATATATATCTTAGATAAATATTTGTTTAGTTTTCTATTAAATGACTTTATATTTGAGGTTATAATATCTCTGTAAAAAAATATAGATAAAGATATTATGATAAATTTAGGTTAATTAGTAAAAATTTTTCAAACTTGTTTTTCTGATAAATGTCATCTTATTTTGCAGCTCATGTCAATCAATCTTCGATTTATATGGCTTTTTCTCGTTTCAATAAGATAAAATAATTAATTAGATTATATTAAATGACTTTTCTGACCTTATTTCTAGTGAGTTGATATCAAAAGTTGGACATATATATTTACAGAGAACGATTACTTTGTCTGGCCATCACTCGGAGCAATGCAACATCAACTTTGTGAATGTTTCAAAAATAACTTCAATTAATAACCATAAGGATGTAATTGTCGGGTGTTTAAATAAACTGCTCACAAATTGAAATGAACCACTTACAAGAATTCAGATTTTTACTTTCTATAGAAAATAATGTGAAGTATTGCGATTGTCTACCTGGGTCCTGACACTTTGAGAGCTTCTATCTCAGAGATGAAAAAAGTTAATTTCATTTTGTAACTTCTAGATGAAAGGAATCGATTCCATTAATAGTTGGAAACCGGATTTAGGACATAAAATCCGATATTGTGGTCCCCAGAGGCCAAAAATCCATTAGTCAGTGCGTATTTATGTACGCGTTTAGCAACTTTAAGTCTCAGAGCTACGAAATTCGAAACTTAAGCTCGATTAGGCTAGAAAGAGTACATCAAGCTTTTGATTGAAATCGGAACACTGGAACTGGACATTAAAATGAAAGATTTTTCGTTTTTTTGAGTTTTTTCAAAAACGGCACTAATTGGTGTACTTATCAAGTGTCATGAGTTATTAGTCGTGTATTTATTTATTTTATTTATTTATTTCATTTTCAACAGCTAAAAGCCTCAATTTACAAAATTATACATTAACAATACTCATTACATACACAACAATACATTAACAATACTCATTACATACACAACAATACATTAACAATACTCATTACATACACAATAATACATTAACAATACTCATTACATTCATCAACAATACATTAACAATACTCATTACATACACAACAATACATTAACAATACTCATTACATTCATCAACAATACATTAACAATACTCATTACATACATCAACAATACATTAACAATACTCATTACATACACAACAATACATTAACAATACTCATTACATTCATCAACAATACTCATTACATTCATCAACAATACATTAACAATACATTAACAATATTCATTACATACATCAACACATTACATAATTATATATTAGCATTACATTAATTATTCATAAACAAGTGTGAGCTTCTTGAATAAAGCCGCTACCTTATTGATTTCCAAAGAAAATTCCTGAGCGTTAACCAATTTTGATGCCAACTCATTGTAACAATGACAGAGTCTAAAGATTTCAGGATGTCTAGCTGGGACAGGCATGCCGGAGGCTCGCCGGGTACAACTAGTATAATACATATCTTGTTTGTCTTGGAGACTATTTGGCGCGCCACTCGCAGAGGGGCATGATAGACCACCTTGCCCCCACCTCGCTATGCCACTGGAGACTTGTAAAAAATGAATTGTTGCTTTTAACACTCGTTCAGGTGTCCTTATTTTTAACACAAAATCCATTACTATTGAGTAATTAAGATTTTAAAGTCGAACAATTAATTACCATTAAAAAATCTGAATTTTTATAAGTGGTCCACTTCAATTTGTGAGCAGTTTAGTATAATTTTCGTTTTTAATAAATTTTTATCATTTCCGTCCATAATAGTTGTATGGAATCATTGAATGAAACCAATTAATTCAAGTGTCAATGTCGGAATGAGTAAACGATTTAGGGGCCAAGGGAAGGAGATTCAATTTCGTTGAAGAAACTCTGCAAACCCATAGCCCAACGGTTGCTGGTATCATTATTATTCGCCCGTTATGAACCCCTTAGAAATCCTATGGGAGTTCACGAAACGGGAGATCGCCAGAGAAATAATCACCACCATCAAAGTGGCTATTGATAGAAACCGAGGGGTGAACCGCAATTGGAATTAGATGTACACGGTCTTTGGAATTATTTGGAATTACTTTGGAATTCATTAGATAATCTATTCTCTTCTACTTGGAAATGAAAGTGGAAGTAGGTGTACACGATTTTAAATCGCGGGTCACCACTCGACAGAAACCCTTATCAGAGTGTGGCATCACAGCCCCAATCTCCAAAACAACGCAAAATTATCCATAAAAAGCATGCCCCGAAGTAGTCCAGTCAAATTGTGTTTTTATCAGGAAAGATTTGGGGTAGTTCTGATTTTTGCATATATTATGTTTTTGGGGCGCTGAATCCAAATCTGACTTCTCCCACCAAATTTTTGTGACGCAACATTGTAGAAAATGGAAAAAATGTGAAAATTCCCATTTTTTGGCGGTTTTCGTTTATAACTCGGAAACTATCAACTTTTCCTAAATTCTTTTTATTTGCAAAATGAAAATTCATAAAATTTCCTACACATTTAATTATCTATGTATTTTTCTCCGACCAACCGTTCGGGCTCAAGCGCAAAATCCAAGTTTTCGACCCCGGCAGCTCTTCTAGATCACCCAAAAATTCGCACTTTTTCGATATTTTCCAAATTTGACAATGAAGGAGCACGTTTTCTACAAATACCACTCTATACACTTTTAAACTAGATTAAATTTGCTACAATTTAAACAAAGTTTCATCTTAATTGGATAAATGGTAATCGTGACGCAATGAGGTTGAAGTTTTGAAAAACTGTAATTTTTTGCTAATCTCAGTTTTTCCTTAATAAAATGAAAACCACTTTTCTAGAAACTTGATTACTCTCATTCTCTAGTAAATTTTACTTGACTTGAACGTTTACTTGGACTTTTTTTTGACAAAAGTCTTAGATTTATAAATATACAGCATTTTCCATGATCCGAATCCTCAGAAGTGTCCTGGAAAATGCTATATATCTATAAATCTAAGACTTTTGTCAAAAAAAGTCCAAGTAAACGTTCAATAAAATTTTCTAGAGAATGAGAAAGTAATCAAGTTTCTAGAATGAGTGGTTTTCATTTTATTAAGGAAAAGCTGAGATTTTTTGCAAAAAATTGCAGTTTTTTAAAACTTCAACCTCATTGCGGCACGGATTACTATTTATCCAATTAAGATGAAACTTTGTTTAAATTGTAGCAAATTTAATCTAGTTTAAAAATGTATAGAGTGGTCTTTCTCGAAAACGTGCTCCTTCATTGTCAAAATTGGAAAATATCGAAAAAAGTGCGAGTTTTTGGGTGATCCTGGGGGCCCAGCCGAGGTCGAATATTTGGATTTTGCGCTTGAGCTCGAACGGTTGGCTGGAGAAGAAAACCTAAATAATGAAATTTGTAGGAAATTTTATGAACTTTTATTTTGCAAATAAAAAGTATTTACGAAAAGTTGATAGTTTCCGAGTTATAAGCGAAAAACCGCCAAAAAGTGGAAATTTTCACCTTTTTTTTGCATTTTCTACAATGTTGCGTCACGAAATTTTGGTGGGAGACCTCAGATTTGGATTCAGCGCCCCAAAAAACATATATATGCAAAAAATCAGAACTATCCCATAGCTTTCTTCATAGGGGCCCATTTGAGCACAATTTGACTGGACTAAAGACTCGAAGCAAAGGATAGGCATTACAAAATATCAAGATTTTACTTAATTTTTAATATTATTGATATTAATATTTTTATAAAAAATAAATAGATATGAATAAGTAATTATGTGGTTTTATATTCTAAATCAGGGCTTCTTAAACTTTTTGATTGGCGACCCCATTTTGACTGAGAAGTCATTGTTTCGCGACCCCTAGTTTAAGAAGCCCTGCTCTAAATAAAGTATTCTAATGCAGTTGTTCTTAACCTTTTATTAGTCGCGGCCCCCTTAAAATGAGAAAGTATTTTCACGGCCAGTACTCCCCCCCCCTCCACCATTAGGTAACATACTCGTTATTAATCATACAAAAAAACCCACAAATATAACAATAATTAATAAATAAATCGAAAAGCAGAACTTAACATAACATTTATATTACGTATATTTATATATTCGTATGTTTATTAGAGTGGGTCTAAAAAACTGGAATTTTTTTTTCTAAAACATTTTAATTCGGGAAAGTTGACTATTGTATTATAAATAATTTTTAAGAAAAAAATAAAAACAGACTTCAAAAAATTAAATGCAACAAATAAAATACACTAAAAGGTATAAAAATAATTATTATCTTATTTAGTTACAACTAAACTACTGAAATATTAACATGAAATTATTTTTGAAGTCGGTGCCAAACAAACTAAACCTATAAGCGAGCATACCCTCCAAACGTACTAAGTAAGATCCGTCGAGTGCGATTCATAAAAAGGTATAGTGTTTGGCACCGACTTCAAAAAGTAATTTCATGTTAATATTTCGTCGTTTAGTTGTAACTAAATAAGATAATAATAATTTTTTTTTTTTTTTGGCTTTTCGGCCTTTCCTTTTAGTATTAATTCAATATAACTATCTACTGTATTGACACGAGAAATAAACTTTTTTAAACTCAAGACTTTTAAATAGTTCTATTAAGTAGAAAACAATCTTTTAAATCTGTGTAGATTTGTATTACGAAGTTTTAAGATCATTATTAAAAACTTTTTTCAATGTTGTTACTTTTCAATTTAATAATTGATTATGTAATCATTATTATTTGATAATTACGTTGAATGATTGTTAAAAATAATTAATAGATTTTTTATGAGATCTAATTGATTTAATATTTTAGATTATTTGATGTCGTATAAAAAATAGTTCTTATAAAAATTGTTCAGTTTTTTTTTGGAGATTATGAATATGTTCATAAACAAAGACGTTAGTCCTGAACAAACCTAACAAAAAAGGTCTAATACCTATAAAAAAAAAATGGGACCAATCGGAAGGTAGACTGGACCCAATGCAAAATTTTTTTTTCAAAATCGGTTCACAATTGGCTGAGATATGAGGTAACATAGGCACAAAAAAAAATTCAGTCGAATAGAGAACCTCCTCCTTTTTTGAAGTCGGTTAATAAGTAGAAAAACGGCATAAAAAAAAAGAATTTTTCTAAGATGTTGCGCGAACGTAAAAAAATATATATGTATTATTGATCAAAATTTAATTTATTTAGGTTATTTAATTAAACAATAAAACAAGCATAATATACTAGTGGGTTTATTTTAAAAATTTAAACTAATAGAAAAAAATTACAAAGATATCGTGATTTTTGCAATTTTTTCATAAGTTTAAATGAAAATCTTGGCCATTTACCAAACACAACCAAATTTTGTATACATAATCAATGGGACCCCAGGAGTCTAAAAAGGGAAAAACTAACCCCCCTCCCCTACATGATTATAAATAATTTTATTGAATATTAAATAAAAGTTAGGGGCCATGTTGTATGGTAAAGTCAAGTGGATGGCCACATCAGAACACGTCAGCTTATTTAATTTTAAATGGTGTTTTTTTTTAATTTTTCCAAATATACATTTTTTTTTATTTGTAAAGATATAAAAACTTAATATATTCTAATATTTTCACGCCCCCCCTACATACCTTCCGGGGGCCCCCTGTTAAGAATCGCTGTTCTAATGAACAAAAATAACTTAGAGACCCAAAATCATTTATTTTCTCATTAAATTCATTTAAACTTGAAAATTTCCAATTTCCCTAATATAATAATTTGGCCACCCATGTGGTATCTTTATTTGCATCGATTATTTATTCTTATTTTTTTTCTTTTCTCTGTTTTCAGTCTTTTATCAAGAAAGTTACCAATTTTCTTCCCCAAAAAACCTGGCTAAGCAAATGGTTTAATTCGAATCCAGGCGAGGAGGATTCTGGATCAGCAGCAGCAGAGAAGACACCGGCAAGTGTCTTGGTCGCCGCCGCCGCCGCTCACCCACGCCTTCAACATCGTCGGCAACAACAACCCAACGAGCTTGCTTGAATAGCAACAACACCATCAACAACAACAACAATCCTCCCATTGCCGATTTTTCGGAATCCGAAGATGAAAACAATCCAATTGAGGAGGAACTGGCCCCGCCAACGAAACGCGCAAGGCATCATAGTTCGACATTTACATCCAATAGTTTTTCAATTTCTTCAATTGTCAACCCAGATCGTACACGATATCCGAGGCAGAGTGCAGCAGCGACAATAACAACAGGTGGGCAACTATTCTTATCAATCGGGAATTTAAGGATAATTATATTTACATACAGGTGTCCCGTATCACAACGATAAACAGTGAACAGAGGATAGGGCAATTTAAGACGGTCCTGAACATACAAATTTTTTTTAGTATGGTTTTCAAGTTATAGGGATTTTTTTGAAAATTGTGAAAATCTCTACCCGCCCCTAAATATCAAATCAGCAATAATCAATTTTAATTTATAAATTCTAAAAATATTATGAATGTAAAATAATATTTTATTTTTTAATTCGGCACCCCTCAAAATTGGCGCCCCGGGCAGTCGCCCGCCCCTTTACCCAGCCCTGGTTGTCTATGTATACATATCAGAGCTTACGGTGACTTTTCAACCAGGGGATGGTGTCCAAAAAAATAAATTAACTTTTCTTTTATTATTCGCTTTTTTTTTTGGCAAATTTCATCCACTACAGCATCATAGATTTTTCGTTATTTTTCAAATTTAACATTATAATTTTTTATGACAAACGGTATAAAAATATGTACTCTAAATTTTTGGGATGCGCCGCATCCACAGTATCCAGGGACCGCACTTCACTGATACATATGAAATTTAACTTTTGCAAACAATTACTGAAAACAAGCCAGTTAGTTGCTGGGCAATGAAAAAAATTATCTTTATAAAATAATTCAAAACTTCTTACGCATGGATGAACTGAATTTACTGATCCAGCAGTCTTAAGTTCAAATATTTTTACCTACACTTTTAAATCTTTCGCGGCACACAATCCAAGTTTTATTTTTTTTCATTTTGACCACTTGATTATTTATTAATACGTTCTCTTTTTTGTTTATCTTTGACCAGGTGTATCATCTACTATTGGCGATGGCGGCAAGTCGACTTCGACGCCCAGGCCATTGCAAGTACGAAGAGACCATGAAGAAGAGGAAGAAGAAGAGGAGGCTCTTGATTATAGCGATGATGAGCCTGTCGCGGGGCCAAGTGGTCTTCAAAAAGCAATTTCCTCAAACAAAAATATCATAAACACTGTTTCTCGACATAATCCACCTGTTACCATTAACAGCAATAATAATGAAGCGAAATTAAATGGTTTGTTCGAGATTTTTATTTTCATTTATTTATTTTATAGCTTTCGGATACTTGTCAATTTTGGACAGTACAAATTAATGTTCTGTGTAAATTAGCCTGATAATATTTGTAAATAGTGTACGTCGGACTTTAATTCGAACCCTACCCCCTCGACCCCTCATTAGCTTAATGATAGACTCACTACAATAAATAAAATACGGTTGCAATCTTATCTTGTTCACCATGGAGCAAGTTCCTATTAAAGACATTAGTTCAGACAGGCGTTCCCAAATCGTTTAAGATTCGAGACACAAAATGAAACCTCCTGTAATGAAAAACATAAAGAAAAGAAAGATAATACAAACTAAAACTAATTTTCTAAATTTTTTTAATAAAGCAGCTTTTCACCCTCTACAGGGCCTAAATCCGCCCCTGTCTTGAATAAGGCTTGCATCGGTGGAGACCTCCAAGCATTCTCTTGCCACCCCGGTTGCAATATTGCGAGCCATCAGGCTAATTGACGATTCTACCCTCACCGACTCCCCTCAACTCGCTAGACCATCGAGTGAAGTATAATAAAACTTGGAGCAAGATGCGAGGTAGGTTTCAAAAAAAGAAATAAAACAAAATTGGGTTTTGAATATCTACGGGGTGAGCCCATCATCAGGAGACAGAGAAAAAAGAAGTTTTTCTGACTCCTGATGATGGGCTAACCCCCGAAATATATCGAATTCAAAACTCAATTTTGTTTTATTTCTTTTTTATGAAACCTACCGCATCTTGCTCAAGTTTTATTATTATATTAAAATGTTTCACTCCAGAACCAATCCTTAAAAGTTATACATCGAATAAGTGTTTCCGAGCTTTCCCTATTTTACAGATACCCTCTGATGAGTTAAAATCAGTAATTCCCCCAAAGCACGCGTTTTGTCGATTCCCAACACTCTTTGACGGAAAGTGCCGGACCACTTCATTCGCTAATACGTTTGTCCCCATGACTTCAAGGAACTGGAACTCTGTCTTTCCTGACAATTCAAACCTTCAAAACACGGGTTCACAAACCACCCTTTCACTTGATCAATTTTCCTTTCTCTTCGGTAATGCAAGGGTCTTTCGAGATCCTTAGGGGGCTCCATCTTCCTGGTGCGCTCCGCTCCTTCTTGCATTCAATTTCATTAAAAAAATATATATATATATACTTAAAAAGGAATTTCCTCTATCAAAAATATTTTAAACTCTGATTCTCGACATATCCACCTGTTTGTTATCATTAATAAAGAAGGGAAATTAAATGGTTTGATGGAGATTTTTATTTTCATTTATTTATTATATAGCTTTCAACAATTTTTCCCCTCATTGTGTTTAAAAATGTTTGAAACGTGGAGAAAAATCATTTTCAGCTATGATTGTTTTTTTCTGTCTCTGTGGTACAGTTACCCGCGATAACTTAATAACGAAAAGTCGAAGAAAATATTTGTATTTCCAATACGGAGACCTGATTAGATTTTGAGCTTTCTAGCTTTAGAAATTCTGGTTTAAAAATGCAGAAAACCTCAT
Organism: Forficula auricularia; assembly: GCA_024734495.1. NCBI lineage: Eukaryota > Metazoa > Arthropoda > Insecta > Dermaptera > Forficulidae > Forficula > Forficula auricularia. The sequence goes on from JALMQS010000267.1 coordinate 136,833, forward strand.
TTTTTAACCGACTTCAAAAAAGGACGAGGTTCTCCATTCGACTCAATTTTTTTTTTGTCTATGTTACCTCATATCTCCGCCAATTGTGAACCGATTTTTGAAATTTTTTTTTGCATTGGGTTCAGTCTACCTTCCGATTGGTCCCATTTTTTTTTTTATTGCTATTAGACCTTTTTTGTTAGGTTTGTTCAGGCCTAACTTCTTTGTTTATGAACCGATTTCGATGATTCTTTTTTTATTCGAAAGGGGGTATCTTAGGGATGGTGTCATATTAATTTAGTCAAGTTCTGATGATATGATCACTATTAATAACATCACTAAAAAGAGAAAAATAAAAATAATTTTTAAGAAAAAATAAAAACCGACTTCAAAAAATTAAATGCAACAAATAAAATACACTAAAAGGTATAAAATAATTATTATCTTATTTAGTTACAACTAAACGACGAAATATTAACATGAAATTACTTTTTGAAGTCGGTGCCAAACATATACCTTTTATTAATCGCACTCGACGGATCTTACTTAGTACTTTTGGCAGGCACGCTCGCTTATAGGTATAGTTTGTTTGGCACCGACTTCAAAAAGTAATTTCATGTTAATATTTCGTCGTTTAGTTGTAACTAAATGGGATAATAATTGTTTTATACCTTTTAGTGTATTTTATATGTTGCATTTAATTTTTTCTTAAAAATTATTTTTTTGAAATGTTAGATTATTGGAATTTTATTTAATCCGTACGTTTGATAAAAAAATATAAAAATAAACAATCGAACAGGTGTGTTTTGAATTTTTTTTTCATTTATTTAATGTCACCGGGAACAAAGCCCATTTAGACAGCACATAAGTAGAGTGTTAGTAGGGTTAGTGATGGAGCCGAGTTTTCAGCCGGCAGAAATTTTTATTTGCCAGCTAGGATCGAACCCCGGACCTCCACTTCAACATCGTCATAATCGATCGATGCCGAAGCGAAGCCAGTGCGTTAGCTGACTGAGCTACCCGACTCCCCTGTGTTTTGAATTACCATAATATAAAAATCGTTTCTTCGTTCCCTAATTTAATTTAATTTATAATTGTCTTTCGACGCGGGCTAATTGTGGTTGCGCACTGGAGGAAAGAAAAAAAATCATTTTCGACCTTTGGATTCGAGATCCAGTGGGAGGCGTTTGGATATAGATTAATTTTAATTATTTTATTTTTTATTTTTAACTATTAATTATATATTATTCACCATATTTAAAATATTTATTATTTATTTTGTTCATTGTTGTAGAAATTTTAGTAAATAAACATTTATTACATAGATATAATTAATTAAAAATTATTAATTAATCATCATCACTGTTAAAAATTTCAATGTTTTAATAATTATACAAATAATTTAATTTAATACACTGATGATTTAATCCAAAAATAAGTACATTTAAAAAAAAATCTCGAATTTATTTCACATATTACATAATTTCTCTAAATTTGATAAACCATTTATGATCAATTTTTGTTAGCAAAATAAATAATACAATGGGTAAACAGAAAACTAAACCTCTGTCTATTAATGATATACATATATAAATAAGTATTTAAAAAATTAATTTATCTTTAATTTCAGGTGATAATCATTCAGAAAGCAGTGAATCCACTAGCGGTTGTTCTTCTCTTGTTCCACAAACAAATCGTCAAATACAACAACAAAATCTCTCGTCCAATATTTCAAGATCTTCTACAAATGACGAGAAGTTTAATTTTTCTAAGTTCTCCAATTTTTTATTTATTTAATTTTTTTTTTTACTTATCATACAGGGTATGGTCAAATATTTATTGTAATCGAATGAAAAAATTGTTTTTTTTGCTTTTTTTTTTTTTTTTTTTTGAAATATCTCAAAAACGGCTGAAACTATTTTGATTAAAAAAATTGGGAGAAAAAATAACACTTTGGTCTACAAAAAAAAGCCCTAATAAGTGAACATCGAAAAAATGATATTTTTCGAGGGAGATTCTACGGTAAATCAGAAGCGCCGCTATCTGACCATGGATTCTTGTATACTGATTCTTATAGTACTCACCAAAATAAGACGAAAATGAGATTTCGCTTAGTCTTTAAAATATTAGATGGCTAACGCCAACCTAATCGCATAAATGCCAGCCCGAAATGAGGATATACGAGCCGAATCGAATATATCTTAACCGAACCGGCAACGACTTTTACATATTCGAATTTTTTTGGGCATTTACTAATTTTCTAAAAGAATTCGTCGTCAGTAGCGCCACCACACGGAACGCCCGTGATACTACGGGTTTCCGTGGTTTCTATAAAAAATGCAATTGAAAAATAAAATAAAATAAATAAAAAAAAAACAGTAATTTTTAAACTCGATATAAATAAATAAATAAATAAATCTTTATTCCTCCCTTTATATCTTGAAAATCTGCTGTAAATCTCAAAAAATGGTATTCATTTTCGTCTTATTTTGGTGAGTACTATAAGAATCCTTCGTCAGATCTCGGCGCCACAGTTACCGTAGAATTATTGCCTTTTCGAGATAATAATTGTTTTTAGGGATGGGTTATACTTGCTAAATCGCGTACCAGGGCTTAAAAGTACGTCCACCTTCTCATACCAGGTGCAGAAACCAGGTATCAAAATACTTTCAAAGTATTTTCTGTCCAACGCAACGAGTCGAATACTTGCTCCTCTCAGATCTACGCGACCATTAATTGAAAGGGTATTGTGTGTTCAATTAATACATGACATAAAATAGGTATAATACTTCAGTATAATACGCTCGGTAGGTACACAATATTATGTATAAATTAAGAATGTCTAAAAAAAAATTACCAACAGTTTTAATATTTTTTTTGTACAGAAAAGTCAATTATAAGAAACTAATTTCAATATTTTTTCATTTGGTTCACTACTTTTTTCAAAATTAATTATTGAAACTATTTTGCTTGATGACGTCAGATTATAATTGAGGGCTCCCACACGGCTAAATCGTCAGTGCGTACAATAAGGCAACCCCTTTAATTATATTTAGCGTAGTGGTAATACTGTAACTAGTGTCACTTTATTGGCGCTGTCAAGACCAAAACAGACGATGTTCGAGTTCGACGTAGTAGTACTTACTTTGAAGGGACAGTATACTTTAATGGAAAAATACTTTCAAGTCTTGCAAGTATATCGGGTCGGTACCTGGTTGGTATGAAAACCTGGTAACGTAAATACGCACCATCTCTAATTGTTTTATCAAAATGTCTGTTAGTCTGTGCATTACCAAATTTTTGTGGACGTGTTAACTCAAAAACTAGTGTGCATATCGAAACCAAATTTCACACGTAGTTTTGATGCATTGAGATTAAGAGCTGATTAGATGATTTTGGTGCATATCTACCCAAAATTAAGAAGGACAAGGGGGGGGGGATTAAAATTAAAAATTATAATATTTTCAAATTAAAAAACAAGAACAATGAAATATACTATAAAATGAACCTATAATAACGAATTTTTTTTTCCTGGATTCAAAATTAGGGAGGGTAAAAAATCTAGGCCATTTGAGCAAACTCAACCAAATTTTGTATAGATAATCAGTGGGCCCCTAGGTCACTATAGATGCAAAAAACAAACTCCCAAAATGGGGAGGGGAAGGGGTCAAAAAATGAAAATCTAGGCCCTTGGACCAAATTTTGTATACATAATCTGTGGGCTACCAGAAGACTAAAAATGCAAAACCTAACCGCCTGAAATGGGGGGGGGGGAGGAAATCTAGCCCCTTCTATCAAACTCGACCAGAAGTGTATGGTACAGTCAAGTTGATGGCCACATCAGAACGTGTCAATTTATTTTCTCTTATATTCTTTTTTACTACAAAATCTAGTAGCTGGTCTCTTTCTGTCTGTATCTATTGGGAAACAACAAATTCCTCGTTGCTGCTTTCAAATTTTTGCCAAAATAATATTACAAATGATAAATTCAAGTAGATAATTTATGGTTCTATTTCTAGGGAAAATATTTTAAAATATACAAATAAATTTACCTATTACATATTCTTTCTAGCTAATCAACAAGCATCCAAATCTTTATTCAACATTAAAAGTCTTAGAAGTTCCAATCTAAGCTCAAGAACACCAAGGCAAAAACAACAGCCCTCTTTCAATATCTCAGTTTTCACAAACACATCTATGGTAAGTTTTAACATTTTTTTATAAATAAGTATTTTTTAAAGCAATTTTAACCGTGAAAGTTAAATAATAATTTCTTATGTTAATTCTACATATTAGAAAATTATTTTATTATTTTTTGTTTTTTAAAGGAAAAATAAATTGAGCATCCGACGGGATTGAACTCCGTGTTTCTCTCCTTTATGCGAAGAAGGAGAGACACGGGTTTTCGAATCAGGTCGGATGCTCAATTTATTTTTCCTTTCAAAAAAAAATCAAAAATAATAATGAAGTAATAATTGAAAGTATTGAGCAGTAGCCCAGGGTAGTGAGGAAGAAAAATTAACACATATCCAAATAAGGTGTATTATTTGGAATCCTTCCTCCTTTCCTTTCAAACCGACGTTTCGGAGAGATTCTTCCCTCCTTCTTCGGGTTTTCAAGGGGTCAATTGAAGGAAACAAATAAAATACCTCCTACCTCTCTCCACAGCAGTGTTTAAAACTTTTTCTTCCTTAGCATTGATATAATTAAGAAAAGGAGAAAAAAATTGTTTTTCTATGCCTCTGCTAAGGAAGAAGAAAAAGTTTTAAACAGTGCTCTGGAGAGAGGAAGGAAGCATTTTATTTGTTTCCTTCATTGACCCCTTGAAACCCCGAAGAAGGAGGGAAGAATCCTCCGAAACGTCGATTTGAAAGGAAAGGAGGAAGGATTCCAATAAATTACACCTTATTTGGATATGTGTTAATTTTTTCTTTCCTCACTACCCCTGGGCTGCCTTCCATTACTTTCAATTATAAATAAAAACAATTTTATTTTACATTTATTAATTTATAAAATTTATTCATTTCACCAAAACTTTGTCCCATTAAACATGAATAAATTCAGGTATTATGAGGCCCCTAAAATTGTGAGGTCCGGGGCAATCCTCAGATAATAAAAGTATTACGTTAAAAAATTTGGCTGGGATGTAAAAATGCTTATTTAACGATTAGTCAAAATTTGAATTACCAAGGGTGAACTAAAAATGTCTCTACAGGGGGGGGGGGGGGGAGTAAATTTCGGTGTTAATTTTTTCTTTCCTCACTACCCCTGGGCTGCCTTCCATTACATTCAATTAAAAGTTCTACCAGTCCGTCTCTCTCCAGAAAAAATTTCGTTGCAAATAATAAAATAATTTTCTAATATGTAGAATTAAGATAAGAAATTATTGATTATATTATTTAACTTTCGCGGTTCAAATTGCTTTAAGAAAAAATTAAAACTAACGTTTAAAAGTTAATTTGTCTAAAAAAGTTTTTTTTAAATATTTTTATTCTATTTATAGTATGATTAAAGGTTCAATGCACATTAAGTCTTGATAATAAGTGGAAAAATATTAAACTTGATTTGACGACTATTAAGAGATAGAGTTTTATTTCATTTCCTTGACTGTCTGTGTTTCTTTAAACACAAGTTAAACCCACAACAACTATTTTGCGAAAATTTTTGTGTTCGTTGATTTGTTTGTTTTTGCAAAATAGTTTTATTATTTGAATTATAGTTGTAAGTAATTTGTATTCAATAATAGTTTATTATCTAGATATGGTACTATAATGTATATTTTGGTGTCTGTTGTTCTTAGGATTGAAACAATTTCTTTTAATAGATTACATACAGTTAGAAAAACATAAACTTTTTCTCAGATGTCGGTCTCAAAAATATTAAACGAAAACTGATAGTGTTTTCGATCGTTTTATCTCGAGAATGACATGTAATTAGTAATTTACTGTAATTAAGATGATGTTTCTCCTTGTAGCCGATCATGGATGTGGTATCCGCCAAAACGTATAAATTTTTCATGAAATTTGTTAGAATACAAAGGAATCTCATTTCCTATTCCTAACGCAGTTAAATCTGTTTTATAAAGTTTTCAGAGCCTCGGAAAACACTCGCAATTTATAGTTTATTATGTTTAAATGAGGCTTTAAAAACCGACAAATTATATTCATAAGATGATTTAATTAAAAATTATCCTGTTTGTATTAATAACAATATTTTGTATGATATTTATTTTAGAATTCTTCGCGAAATAATTCCCGAGATAGCACGAATTCACCTTTTTATTTTGGCCAGACAACTTATGGCGGGGCTTCTGCATATTCTTCGAGAAAAAATGGAACAATTTTTGGAAATGACAGTTTTTCAAACACTCCTAAAGAGAGTATTCAGGTAATTGAAGTAGTTAGAGAATTAAAATATGTTATCATTTACAGAAACTTTTTTACTTTACTTTAACCCTAGGATGCATGAGTTCCACGGTATACATATTTACATGACATGGGTGAAATATACCCATTGTGAGAAAACACAATAAATATTATTTATAAACCATATTTATTTGACCATTTTAACATTTTGTTATTAACATAACATAAACTAATTATTTTACAACGTTAAGACAATTATTACATTTACAGTGTGTTCCTTACATATTGGTTTATTACAAGAAATACATTGTCTGTCACATTTTCTATCTTTTTTTGTTGGACACATATAACAGCGTGCTTTTATATTTAATTTTATATTAACAGGTTAATCTTGAATATTTTCTCTGTTTATAAATTTTTTAATATTCTCCAAAACAAGCTTTTGGAGATGCTTATTTTTTCCTCGAAACGCAAGCAACTGTTCATCAATAATAACATTTTCTTTCGGCACCATAACAGTTATGCACTGAGTTATAAATAAATTCTAAATATAAGAGATAGGGTGCTAATTTATCTGTTTTCAATCTCTCAGATCGCGTCTTTTTATCATCGAACCTCAAAAATCTTCTTATATCTTCAAATCTGTTCGTAGACATACAAGCAGAATATATAGGATTTGATAATGTGTCTAAGAATAGTTCTCGTATAGGTACATCCCAACTTTTATCAACACCAGCCATAAGTAAAATACCAAAGAATGCATTTATCTCGTCTTTCTCAATAGGTTGCCATATTTTATTTTTCTCGGAGCATACACGCCTAGCTTCTCGATTAGTACAAATGACGATTTCTTCTACAATATTTGGAGTTATAAATTTTTTCCAAGCATCCACATGAGTAAATATTTCTCCTTTTTTAGTAGGTCCGGGTGTAAAACGTATTATATCATATGATCTAAATTTACTTGCGCTCCTTTTAGGATGTCTTGACCATTTCTTTCCACTTGGGGAAGTCAAAAAACCATCGATTGTCTTCATATCCATATTATTCACACTCTCACTGCTACTACTATCACTATCAATTGCATTTCCTGGCAATGAATTATAATTTGGGTCTATATCTTCATCGAGAGCTGCATCTTCAACATCTCTATAATCAGAATCTTCACTTGATTCTGATCCAACATACGAAGTTTCGTCGAGCCATTGCAGCACAGTTTCTTCAAAATCAGGATCGGTATATTTGACAGATTTCCTTTTCCTACCACTTGTCGATGCCATTTCTACAAAAGAAGCTGCATGTAAAGATAAAATAAATATAATATAGAATAGAAACCTACCGAATTACAAATATTTTCTACGATTGAAAACACAACCACAAATCAAAAACACCTTCGGCAGATTACAACTAACTAACGTAGTAAAGGACACAAATTCATGAATGAAAGTGGAAAATCCTTAATAATTAGTATGGAAAATCACTAATAATTAGTATACTAACCAAAATTAAATGAATGCACCAAATTTTAAACTAGAGGAGATGAATTTGAATGTCACAAATTAGTTCGGGTACAAAATACCCATGTCATGGAAATAATGCTAAAAATAATAATATGTAAATATTTAAATAACAATAAATTTACGGTACACGTTAACACTTCTATTTCATTCATAACTAACCAATAGAGGATTACATGACATTTGATTACATTTCTTACACATCTTATCAGTAAAAAACAGAATTGTATTACAACGTGGGTATAAAATACCCATGTTATGCATCCTAGGGTTAAAAATGATTTATTTTGGATGTAAAAGATGTCCAAGAGATATAATATTGGATGATATAAACCAGCGTTTCTTAAAATTTTTCATTCATGACTCCATTTCGACAGAAATTTTTCGCAACTCCAGATCATATAAGATATACAAACATTTTTACTAGTATATCATAAAGAAATTTATTTTAAGTAAATCTTTGTTAAACGTACCTATTTAAATAATTTTATAATTTATTAAAACCACATAATATTATTGAAATAAATGTAGTTGTTTCTTATTAGGAAAAGAAACAAATCTTCGTTGAGTATTTGATTTGATACTATGTGGGAGGACGTAGAGCTTCTTCAAACATTTTCAAATTTGATTTCAAATTCGTTCATGTTGAAAACGTCACTTCGCATAAATATTTAGTACAAAATGGCAAAAGTATAGTATATTTTAGACTAGTGGTTCCCAACCTTTTGTGGCCCATCGTCCCCTTTCTAGAGGTTGACTAACACCTATCGCCCCCTTTTCATTTTCATTGTACGTCTAATTTAATTTGAAGTAATGTGTAAATAATAAATCAGTTTTATTATTTTAAACAATTTTATTACCGTATATAAAAACAACCAAAGCAGTTTTATCCAGTCACTCTTAAATAAAATAAAAAAAAATTAAAATGTACATTTTTTACAGATTTTTTTTAAGAACAAAGAAGTGAAATAATTAACTAAGATCATTGACTTACATTTAAATGAATTATATTTTAAAAAACGAAAAAACACCCTTCTAAAAAGTACAAAATAATGTAATACATAATCAAAAAGTGTGGAGCGCAGAAACTTTTAATTAATTTCGACAAAGTGTCCCACGCTTTTTGATTAAGTACATACATTATTTTGTACTTTTTAGAAGGGTGTTTTTTATTTTTTTTTAAATATAATTTATCTTTTTACTTTTTAGTCTTAATTATTTCTATAGAGAAAAGTTTGCGGAATTTAACAGAATTAAATGTATTTTCTTCTTTATTTTTTTTTTTATATAATTTAATTTAAATTGAGGTAAACAATTATTTTTATAGAGAAATGTTTGCGGGATTTAACAGAACAAAAGTCACATTGATAGATAGATGATAGATACAGGTGAAACTATAAAGCATGTAAAAACAGGAGTACCTGTTTTTATTTTTAAATTGGAATCTGAAAAAATTAAGAAAGTTGACAGTTAAAATTTGAAAAAATAAATGAAACTTTGTTATTGTTTTATTGTACAGTACTATTTTAATTTTTTCCCCTTTTAATACTCATCGCCCCCCTGATAACCCAAATCTTCCACTTGGGGGCGATCGCCCCCCGGGTTGGGAACCACTGTTTTAGACCATTTCAGAAATTGTTGGAAATTTGCCTTAATCCAAAGCCGAAATTAATTCATTGACAGAAATATTTCAAATTAATTAGGCTTTAATTTTTTTAAATTAATTTTTAGTCGCTGCCCATTATAATTATTTCATTGTCATTGTCGTTTTATATTTTGCGACCCCAAAAATTTAGTCAGGCAACCCAAAATGGGCTCGCGACCCACAGTTTAAGAAACACTGATATAATCTATATAAACTGAAATAATTTTTTAGGTTCGGCCTGATCGTGAAACCAGCACTCCTGGAGCTGCTATGAGCCGCACTGCTCAGAGGATTTTAGATGCTCTGGAACATCTATCGACGCCTGTGCTTGATGCCAAAAGAATACCTATAAAATATCCAACAACTCCATCTGCCCAACTTTTATCTAGAAAAAGGAAATTATCTTCTACACCGAGTCATAATAATAGCATTGATACATCCCTCCGAATGCCTACTACGCATGGTTTGAATGTACCAACTGTTCCTGACCTACTTAAACTTCAACAACGTGAACGTTTATTGGGAGCGACTGCCCAAGCGCGAGAGGTAGCTTCTGATAAACTCGCATCATCTTTGATAAATCACCAAACACTCCCAATCCCAACTACCAAAGGTTTAGTTGATATTGGAGCATCGAAAAATAGCCCGAAACAAACGGCATCGCAATTGACTTTTGCTTCTGCATCCAAGAACACTTCTTTGAGTTTCACTAAACCTAATACATTGGGACCGAAAAAGAAATCAGAAAATTCGAATTTGAATCAGGGGCCTTCTTCATATCGATTAAGGTATATATTATATAAATTAAATTTTTTAAATTTGAAAACAGCAAAATTTCAACTTTTTATTTGCATTGAAACTTTATTTTATCCTTAAATCTTAATATTCAGGATTAGAATCTGATTAAGGAATATTCCGAGGGTGAACCGCGATTGGAATTAGGTGTACACGTGTTTGGAATTATGTGGAATTATTTTGGAATTCATTAGATAATTAATTCCCCTTCATCTATTGTCTTCTACTTGGAAATGAAAGTGGAAGTGCAAGTAGGTGTACACGATATTAGGTTGCCGTTCACTCCTCGGTATATTCTATCTATATTCATTTGATTATTTTTATTTTATTTTAATATTAATAAAATTTTGAAAACCACAAAATTTTAACCGCTTTATATTTTCATTTAAACTTGATATTTTTTTATTTTTCTGTTGAAATCTAAATATTTAGGATTAGAAGAGAATCTATGAAATTTTTAAATAATTTTCTCATTAATATTTTAAAGAATAATTAACATATTAAAGAGAATTGTTTGTGATCGCGCTTTTAAACAAGACATATCTATCGCGAGACTACTGCTGGTTGAGGCTATTGTAGTCTGCTGAATCTTAAGTCTGGATGGACCAAGAGAGAATGAAAAAGATGTGATCCATCTAGCTATAATCCAGCATCATTTCGCGATTAGCCCGCATGACGCCTTTATACCAAACACTGATATGGATCACCAAATGGATTTGTAATATGAGATGTTATATATTCAATCCCCCAGTCCAGCGCGCTGTTAACACGTCTAGTCTCGCGATATGTATGGTATATCTTGTTTATAATCGTTAATCATTCTTTAATATATTAATCAGAAAATTATTTAAAAATTCATTATTTCAAACACGGAAATATATAAATTCGGATATAATTTTCACTTAATATTTGACAAAAATCACCTGCATTGGATTCGCGATTGAATCAAATATCGGAAACTTATGAATCTATGAACGGTCGAATATTTATCTTTGATATTTTCTTTTATTTTATTTTCAAAGGCCATAGGGATATAAGCATACTGAATTGGCCTCCGAAAAATAATTTAATGAAAGTTAGGGGATATGTAGGTACTAATAAAATAATAGGATCCTGAAAGTTTCAGATCCCTAACTCAATTGGTTTTTTAGAAAAGGCAAAATATGTAAAAAAACAGAAAAATAAATTTTCTCAGTTGAAAAAATAAAAACCATTTTTTTTTTTAAATAATCAAATGAAAGATTAAAACATATTATAAAAAAAAATGGTTTTATTACTTTATCCAATGCAAAGCATGGGTAAAGTATTGTAATCGCTCTCGTTTTTTCTACTATGGCTTACCTTTTTTCAAAATTTGAAAAGGTACTAGTATTATAGGGAAATAGATAAGGTAATCAGTAGAGATTGTGGTGTTGGTGCAAGGTGAAACATCTTTAATAAAGATAAGAGTAAATAAATATTTTATTTAATATGGATTTACTATGAGTTAAGGATACTGGGTCACTTATTTCACATTAAAATTAAAAAATTAAAAGATATAAAATTTTTTTTCTTTTTCAATATATATATTTCGGGCTATCAACCCATCTTCAGGAAATACAGAAAGTAACTAATTCAACTTATTGAATAACAGGTTATATATGTGTTTATTGAACAGAGGGACAGAATTTATAAAATTATTTTAAAAGGACGCTTTCTCTTAAGCTATTGTTAAGAAAGAATATCAGGTTGACCTTTGTTTACATAGGATTGTTTGGGTGAAAGGAAAGTTAGTAAGTTCGTTGACTTGTGTCTCTGGGTTGGGAATGATTTTTCCGTTTGGATATTAAAAGATCAATTATTATATTTTGTTTTACATCTAGTTGATTGTTGATAATATTTTCATCGTTCGACAAGGCATATTTTATTTCCGTGGATTCAAGAAGATCCAATCTTAATCCTTTTCTTTCGAAATGAATAGGGAAGGGGTTAGAAGGTGAAGGTAAATGGTCTAAAGAATATAGATGATTAGCAAATGCGGAAGTGGAATCTGGATTTATGGGCTGGTTTCTTATTAATTGTCTGTGGGAAGCTAAATGTTCTTTATGCCGTTTTTTAAAAGATCGTCCAGTTTGTCCAATATAAATTGCCTCGCAATCGTTGCAATTTAATTTGTATACACCAGATCTATTTATTTTATCAATTTTGTCAAGTTTATTATTTATTAATTGGGAGGATAAATTATTTATATTATAAAGGGCTGGAGTGAAGAAAATAGATAAGGTTTGGAAAAAAAAGTAAAAAGCAAAGATTTTTAAAATAGTCCCATGGTCTAGCGGTAAAGTGTCTCGCCTCTCATGCAAGAAGTCTCACGTTTTAATCTGACATCCGGCAAGTATCTTTTTTTAAAGAAAATTCTATGAGCGTTGCTGAAAATTAATACCGCTGGCATATGAGTGAGAGAAGGGGAAGCCAGACAGACTGGCGCCGTAACGAAGCGGTTTACCATCCCAAAAGAAGTTATCACTTCAAAAAATAGTTTCTTAATTGTGCCAAAATTGTATCATGGTTAAAAATTGAAATTAAAAGAAAAACAATTTTTTTTTCAAGGATCTAATTAACCTATAAAGCTCATAATTTCTTTCCTAGAAGCTATTATCAGTCCCCAAAACATATTAAAAATTTAGATCAATCGGTTCATAAGATCCTGAGAAAAAAAAAATATTTTCTGTTTTTTACATATTTTTCTTTTAAATTAAATTGAAAGTTTTTGTGCCGAGGGTAGCAGAATTTTTATATATTTGAAGGAGACAATAAAGAGTGTGTCTTCTGCTGGAATTATAAATTTTATTTATAACGGGGCTATAGTTTCGAGGGCTTTGCTCTCTTCATCAGTCTATTACAATTGATTCACAGGAATTAATGTATGAATATGTATATAATAATATATGATATTTATACATTAATTCCTGTGAATCAATTGTAATAGACTGATGAAGAGCAAAGCCTCGAAACTATAGCCTCGTTATAAATAAAATTTATAATTCCAGCAGAAGACACACTCTTTTATTGTCTCCTTCAATATTTTGCTTTTTCTCAAAAATCAATTGAGTTAGAGATCTGAAAATTTCAGGATCTTATTATTTTATTAGTACCTACATCTCCCCTAAGTATTATTAAATTAAATTGAAAGTTTTTTTGCCGAGAGTAGCAGAATTTTTATATATTGAAGGAGACAATAAAAAGTGTGTCTTCTGCTGGAATTATAAATTTTATTTATTTATAACGAGACTGATGAAGAGGGCAAAGCCCTCGAAACTAGTCTCGTTATAAATAAATAAAATTCATAATTCCAGCAGAAGACACACTCTTTTATTGTCTCCTTCAATATTATTAAATTATTTTTCGGGGGCCGATTCAGTATGTTTATACCCCTATGCCCTTTGGTATTTTTACTTTATTTTATTTTCCGTTTAAATCTAAATATTCAGGATTAGAAGAGAGTCCATGAACTCGCAATTATCTTTGTTATATCCAGAGCGTTTTATTTTATTTTTAAAAGGAATATTTACTCAAAATAAAGAATTTAAAGAGACTTTTTTAAAAGAATTTTTTGTATTGTCTATTTAGCAGATGAATGATTTATTTAATTTTTTTTTTAATATTTATCAATCATCTTTTTTCAACCCACTAGAATTATTTCGCGGAGGTATATGACATTCTCTGTACACCTAAAAGCCGATCACTATATATTCATTTAATATTATACTAATTGGAAATATTCCATTATCCTTATGTTTTTTTAATCAATAATCAGATCATGTACATTTCACAAGGATAGATAGGCCTTTAGTCAAAAGAAAATATTCAATTTATTTTTTATCTAACCTCGAGAAACTATATAAATTTATTTAAGTGTAATTAAATGTTTAAGTTTATTAATTTATATATTTTTTTTAATTTTTATAGATCTGAAGAAGATGATTCAAAGTCGCGGAAAATCACTAAGTTCAAAGCAAAGCATAAAGATTATGAAGATCCTCCAACGGAAGAAGTAAATTTACCTGAGGTGAAACTCCCTATTACGTCTCTTCCAAAGTTCGACTTCATGCCTAGCAAACCGGTATCACAGCCACCTACAACGTCTTCATTACTGGGCACAACTCAGATTAATTCAAAAACGTCTATTTCGCAATCAAATCCTCCTAAAGCTACGTCAGTTGTGTCAACATCAGTTCCTGCTAATGCTACCACTACAACGAGTCTCTCACTCCCGATTATTAATTTCAAATCTTCGGTACCAAATCTCGCTCCTAAACCTAAAAGTCAAAACGCTGCAATTACTTTTGCGCCACCTACCATTATCGAAACAAATCATCTCAAGATTGACGCAACTTATAATTATAAATTTAGTGATCCGATTGATTTAACTTCAGAAATGAAACCCTTGAATGGAGTTGTTTCATCTTCTTCATCTCCATCATCAACTAATTTCTATCAGATGCCTCAAAATACCAATACATGGGAATGCACTACATGTATGGTAAGAAATAAATCTGAAGATCAAACATGTATAGCTTGTACAATGAAACGAAATGACGCTCCAAAAGCTGCATCGCTACCTCAAAAAGTCACTTCAGATTGGCAACTATCGAAAGATGGTTTCGGTGAACAATTTAAAAAAAGCAAAGATCAATGGGAATGTCCTACCTGCATGGTACGTAATCAAGAACAACTTGACAGATGTCAGGCTTGTCTGGCTCGAAAACCTGGCGGAGATTCCACAGAGACAAAAACCCCATCTTCAAGTACTGTTGACATTCCTATTCCTCCAACAACTAATGACTTATCTGCGTTTTGCAAAAAGCCTTCTAGTTCATGGTCATGTCCCACTTGTATGATTAACAATAAGATGGAAAATTTGAAGTGTATTGCATGCGAGGAGCCCCAACCTGGACTCAAAGCAGACAAAAAGTCTGGGGGTTCATGGGAATGTCCTACCTGTATGATTATCAATAAAGTAGATCAATTGAAGTGTGCTGCTTGCGAGGAGCCTCAACCTGGTCTCAAAACAGCCAATAAGCCTTCAGGGAGTTCATGGGAATGTCCTACCTGTATGATTATCAATAAAATAGATCAATTGAAGTGTGCTGCTTGCGAGGAGCCTCAACCTGGACTCAAAACAGCCAATAAGCCTTCAGGGAGTTCATGGGAATGTCCTACCTGTATGATTATCAATAAAATAGATCAATTGAAGTGTGCTGCTTGCGAGGAGCCTCAACCTGGACTCAATTCTACTGCTCCTAAAAGTACATCTTCTACTTCAACTATCAAATTCAACACACCTATGTCAACTGGCCCTTGTAAATTCAAATTTGGAATTGATAAAGCAGATGCACCTGTTGAACCGCCCAAGGCAATAACTCAATTCAAACCCAGTCCTGCAACTGGAGTCAAATTTACTTTTGGTATTCCACCCACAACATCACCAAAAGAAACAAAATCATCTGAAACTGTTAAAGATAAAGTTTCGACAAATGCGAATGAAAAGTCGGAATTGTTATCAAAGAAAGAGTCAGAAAGTAAAGAGAAAGAAAAGGTCTCGTTGGTAAAACCACCATCAACCTTTACTTTTGGTATTCCCCCGAAAATTAATCTGTCAAATGAAAATAAAGAGTCAAATAATCAAGAAAAAGGCAAAACTACCTCGTTATTTAACTTAATGCCCCAACCAATATCCACAACAACCTCTGCTAGTACTACTACCACTACCACAGTATCTGAATCTCTAAAATTCCAAACAACTTCTCCAACGTTTAGTTTTGGAGCAAAAGTAAAATCGGTGACAAGTCCTAGTAGTGCAACTTCTACAACCGCAACACCTACAACAATTCCATCTTTTGGTACAGTCGTAACAAAACCAAATTTTACATTTGGCATGAAACCTGAGACAGAAAAACTGAACTCTTCCACACAAATTCAATTTGGAATTAATTCAACCACATCAACGCCAACTTTAACATCAACCACTACAATAACAACAGCATCTACAACTAGTGCAACTCCAACATTGGCAACCACAAGTTCTCTGAACACCACCACTTCGTCATCTTTTGGCCAGAATTCGTTTATGTCAATCGCAAAGAACCCTTTTGGTTCTCCGTCAACAACTACAAACACTTTTGGTGGAAGCACAGTAAAAAGCCCTATTTTTGGTGCCCCTGTATCTCAACAACCAACTCCTGGCTTGGGGGTGTCTACACCAGCTTTTGGCTCAACGGCAGCTAGCCCTGCCCCAGCTTCTGGTTTCAATACTTTTGCCAAGCCAGCTCCTTCACCAACTCCGTCGCCTGCTTTAGGAGCATTCGGAGCCAAGCCGGAAGAGAAAGTGAAGCCACCTCCAACTTTTGGCTTTGGCAATGTCGCCCCTGCAGCCACTCAAGAGAGTTCATCTCTGGCCACTAGCACATTCACTTTCGGGAGTGCTTCGGCTAAACCTCCTCATTCTGAAGGCCTTTTTAGTTTTGGAGCCTCTTCAAATCGTAATAACCAATCAGCCGCTGTTACTCCTGCGGCACCTGTTCAATCAAGTGGAGGTCTATTTGGTTCCTCTTCAAATCTTAACCAATCAGCCACCGGGGTTCCTGTGGCCACTGGCAATGTATTTGGTTCCTCTACAAATATTAACCAATCAGCCACCGGTGCTCCTGCCGCCAGTGGCGTTGTATTTGGTTCCTCTTCAAATCTTAACCAATCAACCACTGGTGCTCCTGGTGTATTTGGTTCCTCTTCAAATCTCAACCAATCAGCTTCCGGTGCTCCTGTAGCCCCCAGTGCAGGTGTATTTGGTTCATCTTCAAATCTTAATAACCAATCAGTGTCTGGCGCTCCCGCGGCTCCTGTTCAACCGAGTGGAAGTGTGTTTGGCTTTAAACCAGCGGCATTCTCTTTTGCCAATCCTACGCCTTCTTTTGGTACTGGAGCAGTGAATCCAGCAGCAGCAGCACCTTCCAATGAAGTCGCCGCCGCCACCGGCTTTTGGAACTTTTGGACAATCTAACGTCTCATCGACTAATTCCGGAATGCCATCGAGTGGTTTTAATTTTACAGCAAGTGCAAACACACAAGTTGCCCCTGGTATGTTCAATTTCACTGGAGGTCAAACTCAGCAACCTGCCGCCGCGACGTTTAATTTCTCAGCATCTTCTCAAGCGGCCCAGCAGCAGCAGCAGCAGCAACAGCAACAGCAACAGCAACAACAGCCAGTTACGAATGCTTTCAATCCCTCAATTGCAACGCCATTTAATTTTTCTGGAGGAAATACTCCAAACTTCTCGTAAGTAATAAATTCACTTAATTTAATTCCCTATAATTTTCCATGATAAATAACTTATTTTTTGACCGAACTAGAAAAAGTTTGATTATTATAATATCGATATTATAGCCCACACCATTGGTTAAGTACAATTTCTAAAATTTTACAGAAAAGGCTTCTTCTGAAAATTAGCATTCTTATAATAAGAAACACAACAGTCAGATTTTCCAATTGCTAAAAAGACTAAATAGTTTGCTTTTAAAATAAAATAAACCAAGAAATTAACTTTCCCAATAAAAAGATCGATAGAAATGAAAGCTGTTATTTTACAAGCTTTTAAAATCAAAAAATATTTTATTTAGAGCATCGTTCGCCTTCCCCCCTATTTCTACACCATTGTATCTTTTTGAACAAAACCAGGCAGGGCATTAATTCATCCAGCTAAAGCAGTGTTTCCCAACCTTTTCAGTTTTGTCATTGCTATGACCAAGAAAGCCATGTGCTTTTTACCCCTTGTTAAAAAAAATATGAGAAAATAAAACTAAAAAATTATTATTATACCAAGCCTTTTAAATTTCTTATTATTATTGTTTCTTTTCTCTCCTTTCGAAGGAGGTTTGTGTACTATACATTGGCTGTAAACAGCAGAGATGATAGCTTCTATATTAATGTTGAGGGAAGGAAGGTTCAGGAACCTCCGGACTGTCGCGCACCTACCCAGCAGTATAGTATAGCCTTCTGCATCGTCCTAATAACACCCCCTCCAGAAATTTTTAGGAACGGCGGAGCTAAAGATGAGCTATCTGATATATGCTGTATATTACTTTTTATTATGAACAATTTTTCCACTTATAGTTTTGATCAACTTGAAAGATTTAGAAAGCTTAAACAATACAAAGCGCTCGAGAAGCTGTTTTAATCCGACTTTTGGCATATTTAGCCTCATTGGTCGCTTTCCTTAAGAAGTAAGCATAATAAAATAGTACCTGGAACACCGAGCGATGCTCGCTAATTTTTTGATTCAGTTCAAAGCGATATATTAATATTATTTTTAATTTTAAGTTTCGGTAAAAGGGTCGATTTTTAATCGCAACCAAAATAAAATTGAAATAAAACTTTATTTATATTTTTACCAACGTTTTGACCCGCTATGGCCATCATCAAGACGTATCAATGGCCACAAAGTTTTGAATGTAATTGCAATTAAAAATAATATTAATATTTTTTTATTTTTTTTAATCATATTGATGTGAGAAGGAGATACACCAGAAGGTGCATCCCCTAAAGGCCTGTATGGGATGGCCCCTCCGTCGTGAAAAGAACAGAGTAGAAGGAAAGAAGCCGGAATCACGAGCCAAATCTCAGAAAGTTAGATACAATCCAATTTACTAAGTTAAATATACACGGAGGTTCTTTCGTTGGCCCTTAATAAATCCTGAAGAAGGAGGGACGATCCTTCGAATTGTCGGATTTTGTAAGAGAATGAAATTGATACTCTAATAAATCATCATCATCATCATCATTAGCCTGTCGATAGCGACAATCCACTGCTGAATATAGGCCTCTTCCATCAAATGGAAGGGGGGTTGGCATTAACTAATACTTTACTCTAATAAATACTACTCTAATAAATACCTTTAATTAATTGGCAAATTCTAATATATAATAATATTTGTATTAATCTATTAGTGGAATTTAAAAACCAATTAATTATTAAAAGGATTGAATAAAAATGTAATTATACATTTTTATCGAGACAACCACCTGTAAATTATTATTTCAATTAACAAAAAACCCATCAAAAACAATTTAGCAGAAGATGAGACCGTGACAGATCGAAATGTCAACCTAAAAACCCCCTAACCCGTGAATTTCATCCAAATCGTTAGAGCCGTTTTCGAGAACCCAATAGGATATATATACAAGAATTGCTCGTTTAATATAATAAGATAAGATAGCCCTAACTTCAATATTGAAAAAATTATCCAAATAGGTAGAGTAATTTTTTTGAAATTATCTCCCACCCACTCTCAACAATTTTCTTACTTTATAGTATTCGTTTAAAAGTATTGATTATTTATTTATTTAATTTTTTCTTTTCTTTTAGAGCAACCGCCTCGCCTGTTCCTGGACGTAAATTTAAGAAAGCTGTTCGGCGACGTTAAGAAAATGCATTGTGATCGTAAAGCATATTATTTAATCAATATTGAAAAAAAACAAACAATGGATAATATAGCATGATAATGACTGCATTTGTTATTTAATAAATATTTAAAATATACCTTATAGAAAAAATTAAATAAGGAAGGAAAAATAAACAAGGGATGGATTATGTATGTATCTGTAACGATATATAAATCTTAAAAAAAAAAAAATCGGTAAGTTATTAATATAAATGTAATAATAATAATATAATATTAATTTAAGATAATCTATAGTATATTTGTACATTCATTTCAATGTGTTGATTATTTTTTAATAATATAATTTATAAAGAGAAAAAAATATTGAAAGAATTTTATTATTTTTTTATTTAATATTGATCTAAATAGGAAAAATAAAAATTGCGGCGGGTTCGTCATGTGAATCAACATGGGAGTTTTTTCTCTTTTTATAAATGTTTCTTGAATTTTTCTTTCGTACTTATTTTCTGTTTTTATTTTCCGTTTTTCTCTCCATTAACTAAAATTTTCAATAGAGATTTTTTTTGACGAATTATTTAATTTTTGAGAGAAAAAAATTCTCAAAAATAAATATAGATTTGAAGAGAAAAGAGCAACTGATTTGTTCGTTAAATTGAAATTTTTTAAACCAAATTGCGACTTTTTTTTTAATAATCAATTTTGAAAATAAAATTGATTAAAATACTTTTAAATTTATTTATTTTTTGTTTCCCCTTGATGATGACAATCAAAAAAAAAGTATCATTATATATAAAATTCTTATATTTTAAGAATTTTAAGAAAATTTTTATTTGATATCTTAATAATTTATAAAAAAATTTTTATTTATTTTTTAAATCTGAAATTAAATTTGAAAGTATTTTTAAGTTGTATATATATATATTACATATTTATAATTTTTTTTTAAGTATGTCCATAATATATGATTGATCATATTTTAGATTTATAATGGTAGATTAAATTAATTAATATCTCGAATGTTTATTTTGAATATTTTATTATATTATTATTATTACAATTATTAAATTTTTAGACAACTAGAATATAGTAGACAAATATATAATTATACATGTATATAATTATATACATGTATAATTATACCCTATAATAAATAAGTAATAATTATTAGAAAGTACAGTGAATTATGGTCTGGCCCAGGGAATTTGTAAAAAAATTTATTCAAAGAAAATTTGTAAAATACTATTCCTCTAAATGACTGAGTGTGAGATAAATATTTATAAATGAATAATTAAATTAATAAAAGTGAATAAAGAAAATGAATACGTTTTGAGACATTTCGCACGACGCAATAAAAAAAGAAACAACAAATGTTTAAATTTGTTGAATATGCGAAAGAAAGATTTGATGTTAAATAATATTTAAATAAATAGAAGAATAAATGCGTTTTCGTTTAATTAATCTTAATCTAAATTGATTGATTAATTAAATATGAGGGTTGTTAAAAGTGAATCATATACATATATTTATTGATATATATATATATATATATATGTGACTTAGCTCGAAAAATATTAAAAAAAACTGTGATATTCTTATGGGCCAGGCCCGGAATTTTGGAATTAAAAGAAAAAATAAAGTTCTCACGTAATTAAGGAGAATTGTGATCATTATTTTTTCTCTTTTTTTTTATATATATAGTTAAAACTAATAATAAAAAATAAACGTTGGTTCACTCTTGTATATTCGAATTAAATTTTAAATAAAAATGCATTTTAAATTTTTTGGGGCTTTTAAAATTTCCCAAAATATATATATATATATTTCGGAACTATTTTTTTTTTAATCTTTTTGGTCATTTTTTATGTAAAATATATCTTAAAATAGTTTTATTGATTGATTAAGATATCACGAATTCGAACAAGAGTGAGCCAGCTAAAATAAAAATAAATAAATATGTTAATCCCATGTTGTCTTAATAATGGGTGTGTACATTGGAGTATTTTTATAAGCTGAAAACAAACAAACAAACTAAAAACAAATATCGAATTTACAAGAGAATTTATTTCAAAATTAATATTTCCTGTATATCATTCTTTCTATCAGACTATATATGTATATATATATAGCTTTATTGATTGATTTCTATATATATATATATATAGAGGAAGACGGACAGAGAAAGATATATATATATATATCATATATATATTCATCAGCATATAAAAACACTCTAGTGTTAAATTTTTGTTCTATTTATATATATGTATATAAATATATAAACATATATATATATATATATATATATATTGCTTCAAGGCAAAACTGCAGAAAATGTAATTGTCTATCAAAGACGAACTGTTTTCCAACAAATGTATAAAGAAAGAAAAACAAATAGATAAAAGCTGTTTATTCATTCATATAACTAATACTTCTACTAATAATAATAAACTATTCTTCGAATTCACCGCGCCTTCGTTTTAAATCATATATTTTCTATTATTTTATTTTTTAAAATTTATAAATAATAAAAAAAATTTGTTTTGTTTTGTTGAAATACGTGTTTTACTTTTTTTACTTTAAGATAAATATTTGTTTTTTCATCTTTCTGAATGTTCTTAGCTTCAAGAAGATTCACAAAGTGAAAGTATTCGATATCCTTAAAATAAAAATAGAATTCGAATTGAAAAAAAGAAAAGAATAATTGTTTTCAGTGAGTTTGAAAGATGGAGAATAAAGCCCGTGACGTCACACTATCATGTTTGAAAATTTTAATAAATAAAAGTCTGATTAGGTTAGGATCTATTCAATGTGAACATGGCCAGCCAGAGTCGAGGTGATGCAGATTATTATATAAAATTTTAAATTAGAAATCATAAGTTGTTTTTTAAGAATCGAGTTTTCTAATATATATTATATATAATTACATAGTAAAAAATAATTTACATAACTCAGTAAAATATTTCTTAAAAATTACACACTTGGAAAATTAAGATTAACTTATTATTATATATCGATTCATATTTACAAAATTGTTGCCTAATTAACAAAATTTTATTCTATTTTTATTCCTAATTCTCTATGAAAGTCTTTATTTTGATGCTTCAAATTCTTATTATTTCTATACAATAATTCCATAAATTGAATAAATATTCTTCTTTTTCGATCATCATATCCAGCCAAATTTAAATCATCTGCATCCATATATACAAGATTTCGACACAAGAGTAATGGTAAGAGACCTTGAAGGGTAATATCAAAACATAACTTTAAATTGATAATTTCCAAAGTTTTGGTATTATGCAAAATTAATGGTTGAAGATGAGAATCGTGGAGCCAAGTACAAAAAGAGAAATTCAATTCTCGAATCTTTCTACAATTTTCGTGTAACATTGTAAATTCATTGTCGAAAGAGTCGAAATATTCATCATGATACCGTGATGAAGTTAAATCAATTTTTTCTAATTTTTTTAAATAAACACGGATTATATCTTCCATATGTTTATTTGTCCTGGCTAAATTCATTAGGTCATAAGTGCTTAAATAAGTGAAGATTTTTTGATAAAGAATATCTTCAATTGGCAGATCTTGAAATGTCGTTTCCATTGCAACGATAAATAATCTGTAAAAAAAGGAAAAAAATTAATAGTTTTGTGTGGGGGGTCATACACAATTTGTGTCCAAGCGACCAATGTAAAGAAAGTATGGGCGTTTGAGGTTGTCATTTTTTTTATTTTAATTATTGTTTAATTATATTATTTATTTAAAACCACATGTTTTGTTTTGATATAACCATATGATTCACTTTTTTCAAACACCTTTTAATAATTAGTTTAATTAAAAATCCTATCAAAATATTTTCTCCCAAAATTGAGACCTGGTTATATAAATAGGTATATATTTTGAAATCAATTCTTGATTATTTATTATTGTAATAAATGAATACAATTCCTTATAAAACGTTTATTAATAATTCAAACGTTTTGGGAGAAAAATTATATTTATAGTAATTGAAGAAATGATAAGTCGGTTAAAAATGGTCTTTGAGAAAATGACCCGACCCAGCCTGTGTGGATACAAGAGAAAGGAAATCTTTTTTAATAACTCCATCTAGCATTTCTTAATCTGAGAATAATTTAATTAAGAAAAAACTAATCAAATTAAAGTAAACCCGAAGTTGAGACCCTGACATTTGTCGACCCGAAAACCCTCGAATTCTTGATTTTCATTGAAATCTTATGAACCGTTTTTGTTTTTTTTTAGATTTTAATATGTTAACTATTCTTTAATTTATTAATGAGAAAATTTCATTATTTCAACACAGAAATATATAAATTCGGATATTATTTTCACTTAATATCTGACAAAAATCATCTGCATTCGATTCGCGATTGAATCAAATACAGGAAACTTGTGATTAATAAGATTTGGAGATAAATTAGACGAAATACCATTTAGTTTATTTAAAATGGAATGGACAACCGCTAAGCACTGATCTTATAAGCAGGAATTCTGCACATTAAGTTATTCCAGGTGGTAGACAAAAATATGGCTTTTTTTTTTATAAATTTTCCCTAGGTTGGGTAGACATAAATTTTTTTCTAGTGTTGTCTGCCATTAAATAGATTAATGTTATTATTCATTTTGTTTTTGAATATAATATGATGATCGAGTGGCCGAAAGCTATCTTAGAAGCCGTGCACAATTTATTATTTTGTTTATATTATTTTTTCTATTCAATAACAGTTAATTACAAAATGGAATTTAGTTTTTCTTTGGAAACTTAATGAACCGATGATAAAAAAAAAATAATAAATAATTTAAATACAAAAACGAGTAGAGGCATGGCCGTATTTAAGGTATGTATTCTAAATATAATGTATATATGGTATAATATTTTATTTATTTTAATTTTTATAATCTAAATAATATATGTATTAATTTCAACAAACATTTAATGTTACTGTAAAAAAATATTTAGGGGAAAATGAAAGAACCCGCCCTTTAGCTTTCCGTTTATTCATATTTAGGGGATTCTACGGTAACTGTGGCGCCGCGATCTGACGATGGATTCTTATAGTACTCACCAAAATAAGACGAAAATGAAATTCGCTTAGTTTTAGAGATATCGAGTTTAAAAAATACCGTTTTTTTTATTTTTTTTTATTTCTCAATTGTTTTTTATAGAAACCACGGAAACCGTAGTATCACGGGTCCCATGTGGCGCCGCTACTGACGACGGATTCTTTTAGAAATAAATATTAATTAAAAACTAATTAGTAAATACCCCAAAAAATTCCAATATGTAAAAGTCGTTACCGGTTCTAACCCCAACCTAATCGCCCAAAAACCAGCCCGAAATGAAGTTATACGAGCCGAACTTAATATATCTTAACCGAACCTTTCAAAGTTTGTTCGGGAACCCATTTTTTTTATCTAAATGAACATAGATGATGAATAGAACCGAACCTATGAAAAGTTCTAAAAGTGAAAATTGCCAACGCCCATTGGCCCTCAGACAATTTGAGACATCACGGTCCATAAACTCAATTTCAGTTCAAATTTGTAGTTTAAAATTTTATATTTACTTTCCGACTTATTTTGTCTAGTTCTAAAAGAATCCGTCGTCAGATAGCGGCGCCACACGGAACCCCCGTGATACTACGGTTTCCGTGGGTTCTATATAAAAACAATTGAAAAAAATAGTTTTTTTTAAACTCGATATCGATTAAAAATGGTAATCTTCATTTTCGTCTTATTTTGGTGAGTTCTATAAGAATACATCGCGGTGCCACAGTTACCGTAGAATTCTCGATTATATTGATATTTTTCCTCTCTTGTAATCTCATCTTTATAAAAAAAAGTGAATTCATCTGCCTCCCGAGTAATTCATTGGGATTAACTCTATAAATCTTATATTAAATGAGCAATTCTTGTATATTTGTATAGAAACGGTTTCTCGAAAACGGGTCTAAGCGATTTTGCACTTGTGTAAAAAAGCCAAGTTCGATTAATTAAAACCGTTTGCCAAAAAAAGTAGTGAGATCTAATGTGCTGCCAAGTTCAATATCATCAATTTATTAAATGAATCAAGAATATAGTAACTCCAATTAAATCGCATGTTTTTCATTTTACTTGTCCATCTTTATTTATTGAATTCACATTTTTAGTTGAAATTATTTCCCTAAAACTTGGCTTTAACGCAATGTTATGTATGTTACAAATTATGTTACCATATATCATGAGATCATAATAAGAGGGGAGTGTTGGAGGACAATAATAATAATAATTTAATGCGTAAAAGCCAAGATTTAGGAAAATAATTTCAACTAAAAATGTGAATTCAATAAATATAGATGGACAAGTAAAATGATAAATATGCATTTTAATTAGAGTTACTATATTCTTGAATCATTTATTAAATTGATGATATTGAACTTGGCAGCACATTAGATCTCACTACTTTTTTTGGCAAACGGGTTTTTATTAATAGAACTTGGCCTTTTTTTACACAAGTGTTTTTGTTGAGATTCATTTTACAGTTGGTGCCCTCGAAACTATAGTCTCGTTATAAATAAATAAAATTTATACTTCCAGCAGAAGACACACTCTTTTATTGTCTCCTTCAATATATACAAATTCTGCTATTCTCGGCAAAAACTTTCAATTTAAATATTTATTTTTATTATCATTTGGAACAACATTTTAAACAATTTAAAACATTTTATTGTAACATTTAACTTAAAATTATTTTTTAATTGTTAAAAACATATTTTTATATATATAGATAGTTCTTTGCTTTTCACGATTTTTTTAAGAATCTTTGAATATGTGAAATAATCAAGTAGGCTTTGCCTTTTTCCAACAAAAGAAAGTTTGTTTTGTTTATTATTAGTAAAAATGACTCGTGGAAAGGTTGTTGATGAAAAAATTCGCTCAATTATTATCAATTTATTTAAAAAGGGAAAATCAAACGCGGAAATTGGTGATCTAGTTAATTTAACAAAGTTTACTGTCAGAAATATTATTCGAGTTTATAAAACAACGGGTACAATAGCTACAAAACCTCGGTATGCGTCGAAATCCAAAATATCAGATGCTGATAGACGGGCATTGAAGAAGATTATTAGAAAAAACAGGCGTTTGAACTATGGTGAATTATCTGTTCTTTGGAGCGATGCTGTGGGGCGAAGTGTTTCAAGATCCACGTGCCATAGAGAAGCCCTTAAGTTAGGTTTTAAAACTTACAAGGTAATTTTATTGCAACTTATTACAATTTTTTTTTTTTGTAATTTTGCTAATTTTTTTAGGCGAAAGAAAAGCCACTCTTGACATTAAAACAAAAGAAAAACCAGCTTAAATCGGCTAAAAGTCACATTAATTGGACGAGTGATGAATGGAATAGTGTCCATTGGAGTGATGAGTCTCGTTTTGAAGTTTGTGTTGGGGATAATCGAAGCAGAGTTATTCGTCAGAAAAATGAAGCTTTCCATTCAGATTGTTTAAAAAAGAAAGTAAAATTTCCTGCTTCAGTTATGGTATGGGGTTCAATGTCTGCTAGAGGTGTTGGAAAACTTCACTTCATTGATGGAATTGTAAACACCAATAAATATTTAGAGATTTAAAAAAAATCGTTACTTCCAACAATGGCAGATGCATTGAAGAATAATAATAATTTTGTGTTCCTGCCATACATCAAGAAAATCTTTAAAATGGCTTTCTAATTATAATGTTCCACTTTTGGAGTGGGTGGCAAACAGTCCCGACTTGTCACCAATAGAAACTCTTTGGCACACAATGAAAAAGCTATTACGAATACAGAAACGTAGTCGAATTAAAACACAAACTTCAAAATATTTGGGCTACTTTCACTCAAGATGAGTGTCAAAACTTAATAAGTAAGTTGCCCAAAAGAATTCAAGCCGTAATTAAAAATAAAGGCGACGTCACACAGTGGTAAAGGTTTATTTTGTATGTTTTCCTTGTTTTTAACAATTAAAAAATAATTTTAAGTTAAATGTTACAATAAAATGTTTTAAATTGTTTAAAATGTTGTTCCAAATGATAATAAAAATAAATATTTAAATTAAATTTACCGTGAATTAGCATAATTTTATTTAAAAAGAAAAAATATTGGTGGGCCAATTGAGATGGGACGGGACTCTTATATGTAAATTTGCAACAAGCAGAGGATAGACTCATTGATTTTTCCTTGTGAATCAACAACTCTCCTACTCGCCAAACGAAATCTTTTCCAGATAATTATTGTGTCAATCTTCTTTTCAAATAGTTTATTCCCAATTTAAAATTGATTCGTACTAATTTAAAGCTGAAAGGTGCAGAATATCGGATGGTTTAACCTTAACGCCCCTTTAAAATTATTCTGAAACAGCAATGAACTTGAGCTCCCCGGCCAGTAGGATTCAGCCCGACTCACTGAATTCTTAATTGAGGCGTTCAAAAGCAGAGTGGACTAACCCACAAATTTCATTTTCGCTGATAAACCTTTACAATCATGGAGGTTTTTTGACAAAACTAAATAGACAGAGTGGTCGAAACTTAGTTTTTAAACGTCCTTCTAGATTTCAGTTAGAGTTGCCAAACGTCCGGTTTTCTTCATGTTTGTCTGGTCAAGAAAATCGGACAAAAGATTGTCCGGTTTTAAAGAAATTTCGCGTAATATCTGGCGCTTGGGCCGACAAGCAACACAACAAGTAGGATTCTGTATGTACCTAGGTAGATAGTTGGATCAACTGCTCGAACTATGGTCAATATCTCCATGGAAGCAGCAAACTCCCCCTGAACATTCTACCTTGATCAAAAAGTTTCAGGAATTTATTCAGAAAATCCAAAATACAAATTGTTTAATCAAAATAGATATTGTTCCCTTCAAAGTACTCCTCATCGACTGCAACGCACTCATGCCAGCGCTTGATCCAATCCTCAAAACATTTTTTATATTCGGTTTTCGGTTTGGCCATCAGAGCCGTCTGCGATTTTTTCATTATGTCTATTTGGCTGCTAAAACGGGTTCCCCGGAGCGATTTTTCGAGTCGACTGAAAAGGAAGAAGTCGCAGGGAGCCAAATCAGATCGAATTCGGTGGCTTTTGGATGGTATTTGTTCCGTTCTTGGTCAAAAAATTGCGGATAACGATGAGATTGTTCGACCGCGCGTTACGTGGTTCCCACAAATCCGGTCTTTTTTGGCGTCTCAAAGCCAAATCATTAAACAAAATAAATAAATTAATTAAATTAATCAATTCACAGTTTTCGGTCATCATTTCTTTGATTTTAACGACGATTTTTTCGTCGGTTTTCGATGTCGACTGTGTTCGTCATCCTCGACAGACTCACGAAAACTTGGGCCACACATAAAAGTTTGTTTTCGATAGAGTCACACTTCTTCAACATTTTCGCACTGGGGTTAACTAAAATTTAATACAAACTCGTCGATCCAAAGACGATTTCATTTTTAAAAATCGGAAACGGCTCTGATAGTCCATACCGAAAACCGAGTATAAAAAATGTTTCGAGGATTGGATCAAGCTCTTGTATAAGTGCGCTGCAGTCGACGGGGAGTACTTTGAAGGAGACAATATCGATTTTGATGAATAAATTTGTATTTTTGATTTTCTGAATAAATTCCTGAAACTTTTTGATCAAGGTAGTATTTACGAAGAACTGGCTGCACTTCAAAGTGTTTTTTCTTCACTTGAAGGGCAGCTCCATTAATATGTGGTGCAATTTTTTCAAAAAAGGAGGAGAACCGAATTTGTTGAAAATTGTGCAGTTTGTCTGTAGTATTCCTTTATCCAACCCTTTTGTGGAACGAATCTTTAGCATCATGGACTGACCAAAGAAATCGTCTCGCCGTAAACACTGTAAAAAGTGAATTGGGCGTTATCTTTAATATAAGTACTAGTTGCACTGAATTCAAAGATTCCATCTCATGCAATAAACAAAAACAAACTTGTTAAAACAGAGGCATCGAATGCTATATATAAAAAAGTAGATTGTAAGCTTTTTTGACATTTTCGCTAATATTTATCAGCTAATAAAAAAAAATTAAAAAGTTGTCCGTCTTTTTCTCAAACAAATATGGCAACCAAACCCAGCACAGGTATCATGCATGCACTTTTGCCTCGAACCTTTACCTCTAATTTGCTGGATTTCTCGATAAATAAATCATAAGTGTGATGGTCCACTTTGCTTTTGAACGCCTCAATTGTAGTTTTATAATACAAGCCAGTTGACCCAGTCTTAACAGCATCTGTTGCATTAATTGTCATTTAAAAAGAATTGAAAAAAAAAATTCGCGGTTAGAGCATCCAAAATTCAACTTGTTTCCATTAATATTTGATGTTTATATTATTGTTGCTATAAAATAATAAACCATTAAGTTTCTTAAATCTAGTTGTATGTTCGAATATACTACCTTGATCAACAAGTTTCAGGAATTTATTGAAAAAATCAAAAATACAAATTTATCCATCAAAATCGATATCGTCCCATTCAAAGTACTCCCCATCGACTGCAGCGCACTTTGCCAGTGATTGATCCAATCCTCGAAACATTTTTTATACTCGGTTTTCGGTATGGACTATCAGAGCCGTTTCCGATTTTAAAAATGAAATTGTCTTTGCATCAACAAGTTTATATTAAATTTGGAGTTAAAAACAAATATTTACTTAGATGAAAATGTTGAAAAAGTGTTAGGGCCAGTTGTATGTCGGTTGGTAAACTTTTTTAAACGTTGAGAAATGGTAAAAGCTTAAAATTCATCTTGTGCCTGACTGAAAGTGCCTGTTATCTGATTAGCCATCCCACCCGGCACAAGGTGAATTTTAAGCTTTTACCCTTTGTCAACGTTTAAAAAGAGTTTCCCAACCGACATACAACTGGCCCTAAGTCTATTGAAAACAAACTTTTATGTGTGGTCCAAGTTTTCATGAGTCTGTCGAGGATAACGAACTCAGTCGACATCAAAAACCGACGAAAACGTCGATAAAATCAAAGAAATAATGGCCGAAAACTGTGAATTGGCCATTGCAGAGATGGCAGCGAACTTGAACATCTCTTATGAATCCATTCAAGACATTGTATTTAATGATTTGGCTTTGAGACGCCGAAAAAGGCCGGATTTGTGGGAATCACGTAACGCGCGGTCGAACAATCCCATCGTTATCTGCAACTTTATGACCAAGAAAGGAACAAATGCCATCCAACAGCCACCGAATTCGACTGATTTGGCTCCCTGCGACTTCTTCCTGTTCAGTCGACTCAAAATATCGCTCCGGGGAACCCGTTTTAGCAGCCAAGTTGAGATAATGAAAAAATCGGAGAAATGTTTTGAGGATTGAATCAATCATTCGCCAATTCGTTTATCCCTATGACATCTAGAGACTGGAACTCTCTTCCCCCGACCGTCTTTCCAGCAAATTATAACCTTCAATCTTTCAAGACCCACATCCACAGATACCTTCGACTCCGAACCAATCCCTAAATCTCTTCTTATCTTCACGATACAAGGGTCCACCGCGGACTACAGAGGTTGTACCTTTTTGGTGCAACTTCTTCTTGTATCAATATCATAATAAAAAAAAAAAAAAAAGCGCTGACATGAGTGCGTTGCAGTCGAGGAATATTTTAAAGGAGACAATATCGATTTTGATTAATAAATTTGTTGAAAAGTTTTTGTTTTGCCGAGAGTAGCAGAGTTGTTGATTCACAAAGAGAAACAAAGAGGTTGTCCTCTGCTTGATGCAAATAAACATACACACATATATATCGAGATGATATATCTGTATATATATATATATATATATTTATTTGTTTGAGACTATAGTTTCGAAGACTTGATCATTCATCATCAGTCTTTCTTCAATTATAAATGTTTTTCATGGAGTCAATATCCATATGATGAACATTTATAATTGAAGAAAGACGATGATGGAGACCAAGTCTTCGAAACTATAGTCTCAAACAAATAAATAATATATATATATATATACAGATATATCATCTCGATATATATGTGTGTATGTTTATTTGCATCAAGCAGAGGACAACCTCTTTGTTTCTCTTTGTAATAAATTTGTATTTTTGTATTTTCTGAATAAATTCCTGAAACTTTTATCAGTAAGGTAAGGATGTTATTTATTCCTTCAAATATTTCCTTTATGAACAATTATTTATATTAATTTAGTTTTGACATTTGAGAGAAAAAATGAAATAAACTGAGAGACTAACCTGCTGCGTTTCATATATATCTTATTTCATACAATCAATGAATTTTAATTAAGAGGTTAAATCTTCAAATAGTTGGTTTCTTAATTTTGCTTAATAATGAGTAGGTAATTGCCCCTGGGTCAATTCACACACTCAGATGCCAATTCTGTCTGTCAATTTTATTCTGTTCAAACACAAAATATTTATTTGTAAAATCAAGAAAAACGATATTTCAGATATACTTACAATATTTAAAACAATATCAAAGGCATTACCTTGGATTGAGTTTTAGAGGAGAGATTGCAGATTAATTTTATCTATTAGTGCAGGACTTAGCAAATTTGGCGCTCTGAGGTCAAACAATTTGAAAGACATGGGCATAAAGTATATGTATGTACTCTATGCTGCAGAAGGATCGAGTCCTCAGCGCTGAATTCAAATCACAAATAAAAAAATTAATATAAAAACAGATGGGTTGATTGCCAAATTAAGAAATATAGCTAATAAACGGGGCTTAATTTCAATGGGAACTGATGTCTCCATTCATTTTTAATCAAACAAGAACTAAGTGTTCTAAAAAATAAAAATTAACGCTAATCTTTCTGAGCGTTCCGGTTCTTTTTAGAAATTAAGCTCTGCTGATAATCAAGGCCTTTCATAATAAATGCGAGACCTGGAGCTACTAAAATTTTTGGGAGGCTTTTAAAATTCAAAATTAAACTCTGGACAAAAAATAAATATTTAATTGAAAGTAATGGAAGGCAGTCAAGGGGGAAGGTGGGAAAGAAAAAATTAACATATATCCAAATAAGGTGTAATTTATTGAATTCCTCCTCCTTTCCTTTCAAACCGACGTTTCGGAGGATTCTTCCCTCCTTTTTCAGGATTTCAAGGGGTCAATGAAGGAAACAAATAGAATCTTCCGAAACGTCGGTTTGAAGGAAAGGAGGAGGGAATTCAATAAATTACATCTTATTTGGATATGTGTTAATTTTTCTTTCCTCCCTACCCCTGGACTGCCTTCCATTGCTTTCAATTAAAAATTTCTACCAGTCCGTCTCTCTCCAGAGAAAATTTCTTGCAAATAAATAAATAAATAAAAACAATTTTATTTTACACTAGCTGCAAGGCCCGCCTTAGGCGGCCCTCTTGCTAGCCAGGGTGCACGCCCCCTGGACCTCCAAACCAATGAACCCCACCCGCACATTCCCTATAACTTTGTTTATAATAAAATTTGCCGTAGGGTTAATATATTTTAGTTTGTTTAGGAGTTATTTGATAATTTTCATTCATGCCACCCCCCCCCCAAATTTCCCTTTGGGTCAAAATATCAAAAGCCATGTAGTGGGCAGCACTTGCCACCCATACACTAACGCCACCAGATGTCTCCACCGGCACACAAGCCTGGGCGGACAGAGGGGCAGTCTGCAACGCGACACGAACGAGCGAACACCCAAACAACTCCAACCCTTTGCTGTATTATTTCTAGTCAATAAACAAGTATTTATATAATATATCAGAGTGTTATTCCTACCGCAACCCTCCTCTATATTGGTGACCCACGACAAAAGAAAAAAAATCCACATCATGGAAGTGAACCGAATAGGAGCGAAATTACCAGCACTTTGGACCGAACGACCTGACCTTTGGTTCAAACATGTGGAGGCCCAGTTCAATCTCGCCAAAGTGACCACAGAAGAAACGAAGTTCCATCACGTAGTCGCCAGCCTGGACCAACAACAGGCAATCAAGGTATGTGAAATCATATCGAATCCGCCGACCACCAACCAGTACCAGGAACTAAAAAACGAGCTCCTAAAGAAATTAACACCTTCTAATGAAGAAAGACGACGCCGCCTATTGGCGGGAGAGGAGATCGGCGACAGGAAGCCTTCGGAGTTCCGCGAGCACATGCTCGCCTTGGCCCCCGACACGTGGCCGGAGGATCTTTTAAAGAGTCTCTGGTCTAGCCAATTGCCTAGGGCCATACGGACAGCGTTATTAACGCGCCCAGACTTAAACTGGAAGGATTCAGCAGAAATAGCAGACTCCATCGCTGAGGCCGTTCCGGAAGTCTCAACCCACGCCATCGAACAACCCACGCCAACCAGCAGCGCCCTCGAGCGGCAGATCGAGGAGTTGTCCCAGCAAGTTGCCGCCATTAATTCAAACAACTTAAACAAAAGCGCGCCAGCCCAGCAGCGGACCTGGAAAACCGACGACCGTCGCAGCAGAGGTATCAACCCTGAGGTGTGCTGGTTCCACCGCGAGTTTGGCAAAAACGCTCGCAATTGCAGACAGCCCTGTGCATTCAAGGCACAGGGAAACTCCAAGGGCGGTCAGTAGCAGCGGCGACTGACTGCAAATCATCAGGAAGCCGCCTCTACGTTACCGAGAAAAACAGCAAGGTGCGATTTCTCGTCGACACCGGTTCCGACCTATGCGTTTATCCACGGAAAGCGCTGCCAGGACGAAGAAAACGCGTGGACTACGACCTGATCGCGGCCAACGGCACAACCATCCACACTTATGGATGGATCTCGCTGGCCCTCGACATAGGCTTAGAGCGCATCCTCAAGTGGCGCTTCGTAATCGCCGACGTGGAGAGCGCCATCATCGGGATTGATTTTCTCGGATTCTACGGCCTCTTAGTAGACCCCCGCCACGGCCGTATTATCGACAACAAGGCCGCACTCTCAGCCAAATGCGAACCAACTGACGCGCAGACGCCGAGCGTGAAGATGATTCTCGAAGACCCCACCGGACACGACGTATTCCGCGAATTCCCCGACGTCGTGCGCCCAGCCGGCTCCCCCGCCAGGTGAGCCACGGGACAAAGCACTACATCCGAACAACGCCCGGGCAACCAGTAAACGCCCGCCCCCGCCGTCTGGCCCCCGACCGCCTCAAGATAGCCAAAAAAGAGTTTGAAGAGATGATTCGAGCCGGCACTGCACGGCCCTCTGATAGCCCCTGGTCATCGCCCCTACATATGGTGCCGAAGAAGAGGGCTGGAGGCCCTGTGGAGATTACCGCTCCCTTAATTCGCGGACGATTCCCGACCGTTATCCAGTGCGGCACATCCTCGATTACGCCCACTACCTCGCGGGATGCACCGTCTTCTCAACAATCGACTTAGTCCGGGCCTATCATCAGATTCCAGTCAGGCGCGAGGACATTCCGAAAACGGCTCTGACAACTCCTTCGGCCTTTACGAATTTCCATTTATGAGTTTCGGCCTCAGAAACGCCGCCCAGACGTTCCAACGCTTCATAGACGAGGCACTCCGCGGGCTGGAATTCTGCTTTGCTTACCTCGACGACATCCTAATATTTTCAACTTCACCAGAAGAACACAGAAAACACCTGCGCCAACTCTTCCAGCGACTGACGGAATATGGCATCGTTGTCAACCCTACGAAGTGCGTCCTCGAAGCGCCCGAGGTAACCTTTCTAGGCTATCGCATCTCCGCAGAAGGCTCGCGCCCACTAGAAGATCGGATAGCCACCTTGCAGGCTTGGACGCCCCCTAAAACGATCAGGGAATTAAGACGCTTCCTGGGCATGATAAATTTTTACAGACGTTTTCTGCCCGGCGCCGCCGACACCCAGGCCCCCTTACACGCCCTCCTCTCAGGCCCCAAGATGAAACCCAGCACACCGGTCACTTGGACAGATGAGCTGCTACGATCCTTCAACGAGTGTAAGGCGAACCTCGGAAGGGCAACGCTACTGTCTCACCCGGAACAGTCTGCCAACCTATCGGTGTCAACAGACGCTTCAGCGACAGCCATAGGAGCTGTACTTCACCAGCGCGCCAGGGGGGCCTGGCAACCTTTGGCATTCTTTTCCAGGAAAATGAGCCCAACACAACAAAAATACAGCGCCTACGACCGCGAACTCCTGGCCATCTACGAATCAATCAAGCATTTTCGACACATGGTGGAAGGTAAACATTTTACTATCTTCACCGACCAGAAGCCGTTGACCTTCGCCTTCAGGCTGAAGACTGATCAGTGCTCCCCGCGCCAGTTCAACCACCTGGACTACATCGGTCAGTTTTCGACTGATATTCGCCACATTTCCGGGCGGGACAACATCGTCGCAGACACTCTTTCCCGCATCGAGGCCATCACGCAGCCAATCGACTTCGCAGAACTGGCCCGCTCTCAGCTCCAAGACGAGGAGCTTCGCCAGCTGCAGAACCAAGCCACAGCCCTCCGCCTAGAAAAGAAGGCCATGCCAGGGCTGGACGTCGAAGTCATCTGCGATACGTCTGCCGGCCGCCCACGGCCGTTCGTAACCGAACCCTTCCGCCGAGGGGTCTTCGACACGCTACATAGCCTTAGCCACCCAGGAATCAAAGCGTCAACGAAGCTCGTCTCCTATCGATTCGTCTGGCCTGGAATAAAGAAGGATTGCCGAACATGGACCCGCGCATGCCTCCAGTGCCAGACGGCCAAGGTAAACAGGCACACTGTCACGCCAGTAGGACAGTTTCCAGTGACAGCCGCCAGATTTCAGCACGTCCACATAGACATCGTCGGTCCCCTGCCATCTTCCGCAGGCTTCAGCTACCTCGTGACCGCAGTCGACCGCTTTACGAGATGGCCCGAAGCCTTTCCTGTACAAGACATCACCGCGGAAACCGTGGCCAAAGCCCTCCTCAATGGATGGATTGCACGATTTGGCTGCCCAGAAACCATTACCACCGACCAAGGCCGCCAGTTCGAGTCAGACCTTTTCCGAAAACTCGGAGATTTCTGCGGATTTCGACGAGCCAGAACAACCGCCTACCATCCAGCGTCCAACGGGCTCGTTGAGCGTTTCCATCGCACACTTAAGGCCTCCCTCATGTGCCACGGCAATAAGTGGATCATCTTGCCGCCACCAGGCTCACTTCCAGCGGCATATCTGGAAGAAGACCCAGAAGTCAGCGAGAGCCGTCGGCGACATGAGCCTTGAGGTCCCCGGGTGAACGCAGAGCCGGGACCCCTGGGACAACCAGAACATCTGGCATCCCCGGACCAACCATTGAGAGGGATGAACAGACTCCGTCCAAACCCCCAGGGACGAAACAATTCTGCGTAAGACCGCACCTTCATCCATGCTCGAGACTCAACGCACGCCTTCATCAGCAGACGTCCTCCGATAATCGATTGCTCCTACACCCACCTGCATAGAGTTTGCTCGCGGGATGATAAAACTTTCATCGTCGACAGACGAGGTCAAACGATAAAACGCGCAGACAGGGTGAAGCCACCAGGTAGCACCTCCTGAACAGCCCGCACTGGTAACCAGCCCCGCCAACACCACCGTCTGCAAGCTGAACATCATCCATATCGCTGGCGCATGCGGTAAAGAAGAGTACGAGCCGGTATCTCCGACCGCTTCGCTGGTTAGAGTCGTTGAGCAACTTTTCTGTGAAACCACTAAACATGATGTGACATCATACAAAAGAGAATTTTGTTGTTGAGGTGTTTTCGTTCATAACTTTGCTTGAAACATGTGCAATCAAAATTTGGAATGATTTGGACCAATGTACAGACAAAACCTTAATTTTATATATATAATATATATATATATATATATATATATATGTATTTATTTATAAAATTTATTTATTTCACAAAAACTCTTGCCCCATTAAACATTAATAAAATCAGGTATTATGGAGGTCCCTAAAATTGTGAGGTCAGGGGGCAATCCTCTGATAATAAAAGTATTACTTTAAAAAATTTGGCTGGTATGTAAAAATGTTTATTTAACGATTATCCACCAACATTTGAATTACCGCAAGGGTGTACTAAGAATTTCTCTAAGGGGGGGGGGGGAGTAAATTTCGGTAAAAATGAATAATCGAACAGATAACTAAATTATAAAAGTAATATATAGCTGATAATAGAAGAATTACTTTTTAAGGATGGTGTATAAAGATGTTTACAAGGCTAAATAATTAGTGAAGGTTAGAGTAGAATTAGTGAAAGTCAAATGGCATTGACTAAATATGGCTAAATAATTAATGGTGATAAGTGAATGACGTCATCTCATTATTGATCATGATTTTCCAGGAAGATCGGATATTAGATCGGATTAGAGGATTAGAGGGGTGTATAAAGGGCAGGGGCAGTTGCCGCTATATATTAGGGGCTCCATCCCTCCACTTTTAAACAACCCTTCCTTCATCCCTTATATTAAATTCATACAAATAGATTTAGATAAATAATTAAATGAAATTTTATATTCTTTAACTTACTATACTTTGAGATGACTAGATAAATCCTGTGAATGTGTGTGATGTGAAAGGGAATATTTTTTGCAGTTTCAATAACTCAATTAACTACGTAAACATCTCTCTATTTTACAATTACAATTAATTCGACTATCTCAATCTATGTCCCCATATTTGTTTTCACGTGTCTAGATGAGAGTAATGCTTTGGTTCAGAAACAGCTTGAATTTTTTTATTTTTAAATTTATTTAATATTATTTATCAACCCAACCTGAAATCACTAAACAATTGATTGTGTGGTTGTGGCATTTTTAAGTAGGTATATATTTATTTTGAAATTTTGTTTCATTTGTTTAAGTCGATGAATTGTGATGGTGGAAGAGAAAAGGCCTCTTATGTTCACCCTGGTCAAAATAGAGCTCAGGTATCTCCT
Source organism: Forficula auricularia (assembly GCA_024734495.1). Classification (NCBI taxonomy): domain Eukaryota; kingdom Metazoa; phylum Arthropoda; class Insecta; order Dermaptera; family Forficulidae; genus Forficula; species Forficula auricularia. Next base: position 175,462 of record JALMQS010000267.1, read on the forward strand.
GTTTCTAGAGAATCAACTGGAAAAATAAACGCTTTTTTGCCTCGCCTAATAATTTCAAAAATTGACTCGGTTATGAATTTTTGAATATTTATTTATATTACATTTCATATTTTTGCCCTTCCTGAAAAAACTGGTCGGAGAAGATAAGAGCCCTTTTTTCTTGCACCATAACTAGACCGGGAGCTGAATGGAGTTGAGTGTGCAAAATATGAGGACCGCACTTTATCTACTAATATTAACTGAGAATAGCTCAAAGATTAATAATCCGGATGTTGCCGGCCAACTTTTGGTCCAATTTTTTTATCAGGGGGGGGGGGGGCTCTTACCTATAAAGGAAATTGATGAAGTACATGCTATGAAGCCATTTTAAGGGTTATTTTAATTATAATTTTTTAAAAATGATAATAGGTTGTTAAATGAAGTGAAAAACAAAAATAATACTGGACCGTCGCCGTCGCTTAGAACACCAACTCGTAGATTTATAGATATCCAGCATTTTCCATGACAGGAAATGATCCATTTTTTCAAAAAATCGCAGTTTTTCCTTCATAGAATAAAAACCAATCATCGTAGAAACTTGATTTCTATCTCATTCTCTAGGAAATTTTATTGACTTGAACGTTTACTTGGATCACTTTTTTATAAAACTTTTAAATTTATAGATATCCAGCATTTTCCTTGACACTTTTGAGGATTCGGATCATATCCTGTCCGTAAAATGCTGGATATCTATAAATCTAGGAGTTTTATAAAAAAGTGATCCAAGTAAACGTTCAAGTCAATAAAATTTCCTAGAGAATGAGATAGAAATCAAGTTTCTACCTTGATTGGTTTTCATTTTATGAAGGAAAAACTGCGATTTTTTGAAAAAATGGATCATTTCCTGTCATGGAAAATGCTGGATATCTATAAATCTAGGAGTTTTATAAAAAAAGTGATCCAAGTAAACGTTCAAGTCAATAAAATTTCCTAGAGAATGAGATAGAAATCAAGTTTCTACCTTGATTGGTTTTCATTTTATGAAGGAAAAACTGCGATTTTTTGAAAAAATGGATCATTTCCTGTCATGGAAAATGCTAGATATCTATAAATCTAGGAGTTTTATAAAAAAAGTGATCCAAGTAAACGTTCAAGTCAATAAAATTTCCTAGAGAATGAGATAGAAATCAAGTTTCTACCTTGATTGGTTTTCATTTTATGAAGGAAAAACTGCGATTTTTTGAAAAAATGGATCATTTCCTGTCATGGAAAATGCTGGATATCTATAAATCTAAGAGTTGGTGTTCTAAGCGACGGTCCAGTATTATTTTTGTTTTTCACTTCATTTAACAACCTATTATCATTTTTAAAAAATTATAATTAAAATAATCCCTAAAATGGCTCCACAGCATGTACTTCATCAATTTCCTTTATAGGTAGAGCCTCCCCCCCCCGATAAAAAAATTGGACCCAAAAGTTGGCCGGCAACATCCGGATTATTAATCTTTGAGCTATTCTCAGTTAAAATTAAATTAGGTTGGAGTTGGTGGTGGTGTTTCACAAGGAGATCTCCTTGTGAAACACCTACCAACTCCAACCTGACAATTTTAGCACATGTTTCACTATAAACCAACACCGCGTTCCCTAAATTTTATTCTCAGTTAATATTGGTAGATAAAGTGCGGTCCTCATATTTTGCACACTCAACTCCATCCAGCGCCTGCACTAAACGCAATTATCGCGAATGTTTGAATCGATTTATTGTTTAGATTGTTTGAGTCGATTTTTTCAAGTCTATTGGTTTTTTGATTCCTTTGTTTAAGTCGATTTAGGGATTGAGATGTTTGAGTCCATTTTAGTGTTAAGCCGCATTCACACTAACTACACTGACGACATGTGTTAACTCGTCATCTGACGAGTGCAAAAAAAATACCAATTATTTTAATTAAGAGTGTGCACATTAGGCTGACGTGACGTGTTGTGACGAGTCGCGACATAACTCGCTCGCTGACGCGTCAGCTCTAAATAGAAATTGGCAGAACACGTGAGGCCGTCAGCCATGATGCATGTACATCGAACAAGAGCTCAGAGAAAAGTATTTACTCAAATAAATAAAAGATATTCATTATCATTATCATTTCCGTCCATAATTTGTATTAATTTGAAAGTTTATATTAGGAAAATAAGGACAAGTTTTTATTTATCAACCAACGTTTCGTCGACTTTGCCGACTTCTTCAGGGCTTCAAATAGTCACGTCTCACACATTCGTCTAAATTTTTTTATTATCTTCGTTATCATTGAAGACCATCAGAAACACAAATTTCAAAAAATATTTGGCACAGAAAAAGAAAAGAAAGAAAAATTGTTTTTGTGAATGTGCCAAATATTTTTTGAAATTTGTATTCTGATGGTCTTCACTGGTAACGAAGATAATAAGAGAATTTAGACGAATGTGAGACGTGACTATTTTGAGTCCTGAAAAAGAGTCGGCACGAAGCGTTGGCTGCTAAATAAGCAAAGTCACACATAAACTTGTCCTTATTTTCCTAATTTAAACTTTCAAATATTAATTATCTATAAATTATAGTTTTTATATAATAATATGAGGTATCAAATTTAAGAATTCAAATATTTAAATGAATTTAATAATTATGTAATATGATCATTATTAGTTAGATTTCCTTTTTATTATTTGTATAGGGGATCAAATTTAATAAAGCAGTCAATTATCATTTAAATTCCATATTTAATTTTTTATTCATTTGGATTAGCCATCCAAAAGTCTCCTATCCATTCCGCTACGATGTATTCCTGTCTGTATAAGCAACCAAAGAACAACTGACGAGTTAACACGTCAGCACAAGTGTACACACCCCGCCTGACGCTGACGTGTTAACACGCGCCGCCGTGAACATCAGCTTACGTGTTAACACGGAACTTGAGCGTAGTGTGTATGCGGCTTTAGTCTATTAAACCTATACTTATTTTATTTAAAAATAGTTAACATTCCAATTCAGCTGGTTGTTATTAGTCCAAGAGCTGGTGACACATTTTGACTACGGATTTTCAAATACATACTATTTCCCAAATTACAATCAAAATTAAATTCAATTTACGCCTTCAGTCTTTAAAATAAATGACAGTTTGATATATGAGATAACCACAAAAATTGTTGTATATTGTAATTTATCCCATCTAATTTGTCCCTATTATATTTTATCTTAATTCTTCATCTCTATATGTTATTTAGGCTTATTTGTAAACTGATATTTATAATTAATTTTGTGTCTATGACTTAAATTTGTGATTTTACTTTCTAGTTCAATTCTAAAAAGACTTTATATTTATACTTGTAATTTTTATTTATATTAATATTCATATTTACTTAGATTTCTTATATTTACATTTATATATTTTATAATTAAAAAAGAAAAATCTTTGTAAAACAATTTTTTTTTTTTTTTTAAATTTTTTAAATTTTAAATTTTCATTGGTGTTTTTCTTGTGTAAGATTTGAATGTTATATTTTGTTATATTGGGAACCATGATTTGAATGTCAAGAATGGCGACCACTCGTTCAATTATTATTAGTATTGTCTTGTAAACTCCTGATGATGGACTAATAATCCGAAATATATTGAGTTTGTATAAACCTCTTTGAGTTTTATTTCATTCACTGTGAAACTACACACCCTTTACTCTATTAACTATTTAAAATAGAGTAAAGATATAACTCTCAAAGTGGTCAATGGAATAACTTTGACAATTCTGAATAGATTTTAAAAAGTTGTGTTTTTTTTTATTAAGCTTACTCTTTTACAATTTCTCTCGACTTATTTTGGAAAATAATATCGATTAAGTGGCCGCCCTTATTAGTGAGACAAAAATGACCACTTTGAGGCGCACCCTGTAGTTCTAATGGGCAAAAAAATAAAAGAATACTTTATGATTGGCGGCGATTTGAGCTTTCAAGTCGCTAATATTATCGGCCAAATTCCTTGTCCCTGAACATCACAAAATAAAAGACAAAATGCTTATTTAAAGTGCTCTATCTCTTGGATTTTTTAAAGTTCAACATTGAATTTTTGTACTTGGGCCTATTTTTTAAATATCTCGGGAAATTTTTTCATTTTTTTAAAGTTTGAGCCGATGAGACCGAAAAATGGGGGATTTTTGATTTTAGGGTCTTAAACACAAAATGTTTTGTATCTTTAGGGA